>OY986437.1:197855510-198360510 GCA_963920525.1 Dichetophora obliterata | reverse complement strand
AACACTAGTATTAGTCTCTTCAATCGGTTGCAATACAACATGAAAAATTACTTTAAGAAAAGTTTAATGTTATATAAGCTCTACATATTTCCATAAAGAGTTTAAAAACCGTTTCTTGTGCTGTAGGTTTTAAATTTATGCATTTTTTGCCAAATCATTTTTTTCTTTTTATCTATAAAAAGTCTTGAGACCCACGTTGAGTAAACAATGATTTTATTTAAATAAGGCAATCCATTGTTTTAAATGTATAGAAAAAACATGAAGATAAAACAAAATAGTTTGTCAGTTTTATTTGAGGTCATAAATTTATAAAATAAACTTAAACATCAAGCTTATGACAAATATGTGTTAAAAGTTCAGTTTTTAGACGATATTAGCAGATGTGGTAGCAAATTACATAACCTTTATTGACCCAATTTGAGGTGCTATAACACCTTGCTTATGTATAATTTTTATGAGCAAAAAGTTAAGAATTTATAAGTTGATAATTACAGAATTATCAAAAAATTAATAATATTAATAAATGATTTTAGTGAATTTTTACAAAAAATAGTATTTAATAAATTTTTGTTTAATGAAGTCATTGTATATTTTGGCTTAAAAGCAATTTTGCTAATTTTTCAAATTATTTGCAGAACAAGAGCAAAGTCCAAAAACTTTGCTTGATAATAAATTGGTTATTCTTAAATGAAACGTAAAGTCAATGACACATATTTTAATTTTTTTTTTTATACTGAGCCATTTGAGCATATTTAATTTAAGAGTTTCGGGAACCTGATTTGACCCAGCGAATTTTTTTTATTAATTGTAAAGCTGGTGACATCTTTGTATTTAATAACATTTTTTACTTACTAGGCGCTTTTTATTTTTCCGGTTTAAGCCATAATTCACTATAGCTGTTAGTATTATTTCGGTTGTTATTTGTTTTTAATTTTTACTTAAGATATGCATAAAAGTGTGATAGTTGTTGTTTTTCTTATTACATTTGCCACCGCTCCTTATAAGTCTTAAACCTGGTTTATTAACCTGGTTGTAAAAAATTGATTTTTATAATATTTCGTATTAAAAATGTATAAAATATTTACGGTGTGAATTTTAATGGCTTCTTATTGAGAATTGCTTTGTTCAGAGTATCGTTAACTTTTTATTGACATGCTGCTTTATGACACGCGCAAAAATACGCAATAGTGTTGTAATTGCCTGTTTTTGTAAATGTATAATTGTTTATCAGTCATATTTTATAACGCAATAGTAATTTATAAAATTATTAAATAATATAAACCATATTTTTAGCCATAAGTGTATCATTTGTATCATTTGTATCACTTGTATTATTTTCAAATATAACTTATCGATCATTTATTGTGGAATCATTGAAAGTGGAATACGTTCATTTTTTATAAGCTTTTATTTAACTTGCTTCGTTCGTATGTATGTTTGGTGCGAACATTTATGGATTTCGTTTAAAATTAATTTTTCATTTTAAAACCAATTTTTTTATTTTATAATTTTTTATTCGAACAATTTTCTTTGAACAAATTTTTAATACTGAAATTTTCAAAATGAAAATTTCTGAAATTATAATAACTGAATACAATTCAAAATGTTTTTTTATAACAAGTGTTTTATAGGCAAGTGTAAGTATAATACGTTATTAATGAAACTAAAGGTAAGTACAATATAACAAAGAGGTAAGTATTAATGTAACTAAAGGTAAGTACAATATAACAAAAGGTAAGTATTAATGTAACAAAAAGGTAAGTATCAATGTAACGAACAGGTAAAATAGGCTGTAGAGATTTACTCTATGTGGTGATGTAATAGAGCACCACATTATTCCCCCTCCTCAAATGAATCTTGTTGTATTTCTGAGTAAATTAAAATGTACCTTTCTTTTAGATTGTGTTGTAGTTGTTGTGTCTGTATTAATTGATGCTGGTTTTAAACGGTCTAAACTAACTGTAGTATGAGTGTTATTTTTGAGTATTGTGAAGTATTTTGGGTTTCGGTTGATTACTTTGAAAGGTCCATCATAGGGTTCCTTGAGCTTGCTGTGTATGGTGTCGTTTCTAACGAAGACAAATTTACAAGTGTTGAGTTCCTTAGGAACATGTTGTTGGAATTTTGTGTTATGGTGTGAAATGAGTGATTGTTTGTTTTTGACTACTTGTTTTATTTTTGGAAGCATCTCTGAAGGGTTTAAAGTTTCATTGTTGCGAATTACTATTTGTTTCGGTAATCTGAGCGGCTGGCCAAAGACCATCTCAGCTGGCGACGCTTTCATGTCTTCTTTGACTGAGGATCTAAGGCCCAGAAGAACTAGTGGCAACTCTGTGAACCAATTTGTCTGGTTGTTTGTTGCGATAAGGGAAACCTTTAACTGGCGGTGAAAACGCTCTACCATGCCGTTGGCTTGTGGGTGGTAAGCCGAAGTAGTTATATGTTGGCAACCGAGATTTTTGAGAAATGTGTTAAAGGTCGCGGAAGTGAATTGTGCTCCTCGATCAGAGGTAACCTTCAATGGAACTCCAAAACGTGAAATATACTCTCTTTGAAGAGTGTCGACTATCGTGTCGGTGTTTGTGTCTTTCAGCGGAAATGCTTCTGGCCAACGAGTGTTCCTGTCGACTACGGTAAGTAGGTACCTATACCCTTTTGAAATTGGCAAAGGACCGACTATATCAACGTGGATATGTTCGAAACGTCCGTGTGGTATGCTGATTTTGTGTGGTGTTGTCTTCGTGTGCTTGTGTATTTTTGAGCGTTGACATCTAACGCATTCTTGTGCCCATTTGTTAACGTGTGTATTCATATTCGGCCAGAAATATCTTTGTGTAAGTAATCGCCGTGAAGCTCGTGTACCAGGATGTGCTATGTTGTGTAGTTGTTCGAATACTTGTTTTCGTAAAGTCTGTGGTATGTAAGGTCGTGTTAAAGAATTTTTCTGTTCGCACCAAATTTTAATGTTGAGTACCGGTATGAGTATCTGTTCGAGCTTGTATCTGTGGCTATTTAGTATATCTTGCAATTCTGTGTCTGTGTTCTGTTATTTATGTAGTGTCCTCAGGTTGATGTCTGTGCAGGCAAAAGCTTCTATTTCAGCTCGTGAAAGTGCATCTGCTACAGTGTTTTCTGAACCTTTAATGTGTTTAATGTCATGTGTGAATTGTGCAATGTATTCCAAGTGTCTTGTTTGTCTGGGACTGCGTTCTGTTTGTGAATGTATAGCGTTAATCAGTGGTTTGTGATCTGTGTATACCGTAAAATTGTTTCCTTCTAGGTAGTGTCTAAAGTGTTTGATGTTTAAGTATATGGCTAGTAATTCTCTGTCGAATGTACTGTATTTCGTTTCTGACTTTAATAACTTTTTTGAGAAAAAGGCTAATGGTTCTAGTGTACCGTTATTCTGTTGTTGTAAAACGCCGCCAATGGCTGTGTTTGATGCGTCTACGGCAATCGATAATTTTGCATTACTACTGATGTGATTGAGTAGTGTTTCCTTTGCAAAACTATCTTTGATTGTTGTAAATGCCTGTAGTGTGTTCTCTGTCCAGTGTAACTGTTTGTTTTTTGTTTTTGATGCTACGGTGACCATGTCATAAATTGGGCCTAGCATGTGTGCGAGTTTTGGGATACAACGGTGGTAGTTATTTGTCATGCCTATGAATTTTTGCATTTGTTTGACTGTGGTGGGTTGTGGGTAGTCTCGTATGCACTGTGTACGTTCTTCTGAAGGTCGGATTTTAGAATGTTTATTTAGGATTTTAGGATGTTTAGAAATGTTGTAACTGAGGAAGTTTATGTCTGATGCTCCAAAAGTGCATTTGTTAGGTTTAATGTTTAAGCCGTATTCTGAGAGTCTTTGGAAAACTTGTGTTAAGTGTTTTATGTGTTCTGTCTCGGTCTCGCTAGCTATAAGTATGTCGTCTAAATAAACGAAAATGAAATCTAGTCCCTGTAAGACTTCGTGTATAAATCTTTGGAAAGTCTGTGCTGAATTTCTCAAGCCGAAAGGCATTCGGAGAAATTCGAACATTCCGAAAGGTGTTGTTATTGCTGTTTTGTGGATGTCGCTAGGAGCCATCGGTATCTGGTGATATGCTCTGACCAGGTCAATTTTTGAATAAAAGTTTGTGTTGTGTAAGTTCATGGAAAAGTCGTGTATATGTGGTAAAGGGTAACGGTCAGGTACAGTAATAGCGTTCAGTCGTCTGTAGTCACCACATGGTCTCCAGTCATTTGGTTCGCGTTTGGCTACAAGGTGTAGTGGAGAAGAGGTTTTTGAGTCAGACGGTCTACAAATTCCTGACTTAACTAGAAAGTCGAATTCTTGTTTTGCAATTTTTAATTTGGATAGGTCTAAACGTCGTGGTCGTGTGAATGGTAACTGTCCTTCTGTAACTATGTGGTGTACTGTCTTGTGTTTGATTCGTGCAGTGTAATCTGGTTCGGTGAAGAGTGAAGGGAATTGTTTGAGTAACTGTGTGTATTTGTCGTCGAGTGTAAATAGTTTTGGTAATTGTGTTTCAGAATACCTCGAAATTGCGTTGACGGATAATTTTGTAAGGGGGTCAATGAGTTTTCTGTGTTTTAGATCTATTAGAAGTCCATATTTGGTAAGAAAGTCTGCGCCAATGATAGGCCTTGTGATATCTGCTAATATGAAAGTGAAAGGAAATTCTCGTCTGAGTTTTAAATTTACGTTTAACAATTTTTTTCCGTAAGTCGATATTGCTGTGCCATTAGCAGCTTGGAGTGTCAAATCAGATTTTTTATAAATTTTGAATTTGGAGGATGGCAATACGGAAACTTTAGCGCCACTGTCGATTAAGAAATTTAAGTTATTGTCCTTGTCAAATATGAATAAACGGCGTGTTAGTGTTATAGAACTCCCATCATTAGCCGTTGCAATGATGGTGTTTTTTAGTTTAATGTGTTTGGTGTATTGTGGTTTGGTGTGGATGTCGTTTGAACATACGCGCATGGTTGTTCGCATCGTCTGGCCGCTCTGCCAAATTTGTAGTGGTACCTACAAACCCAGTTGGCCGGTCTTTGTTGTGACCCTTCTCTTCTAGATGAACGACGTCTGGAGTACCTTTGGAAGTTTGTGCTTTGTGATCGAGAACGTTCACTTAAATTTTTTTTAAAAAGTTTTCTAAAATTGTGGATGTGGTCTCGGCGAGACGTTGGGTAATCGCCATTTTTTCTTCTGAGCCGGAAGCTGGTTTTTTAGACATGGTAGAAATTTCACTACCAGTCATGACTTCCCATAAATCATCTGCTAGTTTTAAGAGGACCTCTAGTTCTCTGTGTCTGGACCCGGTCCAGGCGATATTTAAACTTTTTGGCAACTTGCGTAGCCATAATTTATAAATTAAATCGCCACTGACTGTTGATCCAGCTAGTAGAAGAAGTGACCAATAGGACTGAGATGGCCTTTGGTCACCCATCTCAGAATCCGAAAGGATTTTATCTAATCGCTTGTTTTCGCTCAGTGAAAATCTTTTTTTAAGCCCTTCGTATGTGTTTTGTGTTGGCGGTTTTTGGATAAAGTCTAGCACAGTGACTATGACTTCTTGTGGTAATAAGGTTACCAAGTATTCGTATTTAGTCTTATCGACTGTGATTCCTTTCGCTTGGAATTGTATTTCCGCATGTGCGAACCAAGCGTCTGGGCAACTCGTCCAGAATGTAGGTAATTTTACCGAAACCGTGTGTATTTGTGTTGGTGGTGTGAGAGGGTTAGTCTCAAAGTCTATGAATGGTGTGTTGTCTCCCTCTCCGGTGTGTGGAGTAAGGGGTGGGAGTGGAGTAAGGGGTGTGTGTGGGGGTGTTCGTACCATTCTTCCCTCTAGA
The DNA here is from genome assembly GCA_963920525.1 of Dichetophora obliterata. Taxonomy (NCBI): domain Eukaryota; kingdom Metazoa; phylum Arthropoda; class Insecta; order Diptera; family Sciomyzidae; genus Dichetophora; species Dichetophora obliterata. The sequence goes on along the minus strand of OY986437.1, from coordinate 198,354,654 downwards.
TTTGCTTCTATTTGAAAATTCTAACTCTTCCCTTTTTTTTTTAGTGTACCTATGTCCCTAGTGTAGTGTAGTGCCTACGAAAGTGAGACGATAGGTTTCTTACGACCCTATCGTCTAAAATTCGTTTAAAAAGCTATGTTGTGTGCCTCGTGATGAGCTAAAGTGATACGCAGCCTGAAAAAAATATTTTATAAATGTCAACAAAAATAAATATAGATTTTTACAAAATATAAAATTTCATATAAAATAAATTGTTGTTGCTGCTGACGTTGTTGTTGTTGCTGCCGACGTTGTTGTTGTTGTTGCTCTTTTCGTTGTGGTTGTGGTTGTTGTTGTAGCTGCTGTTATTGTGGTTGTTGCTCACTTTGTTGTTGTTATTGTTATAAGCGCTGTCGTTGTAGCTGTTTTGTTGGCACCGGCGGTAGTGACGATTGAGGAGGAACTTAAGGTGGCGTTGTGGATAATGTTGTGCCTGTTGTTGCTGGTTTATCTGTGGCTGTTGTTCTTGGTGCAGAAGCAGTTGCTGGTGCTGCTGTAGCTGTATCAACCGTAGGTGTAGTGGGCGTTGGCGTATCTGTTGTGGAACGTGTTTGATTTGGCCGATTCTCATTAATTAAGCCATCTGCTGATGTAGTGCCAATTTCTGTTGATGAGTTAGTTGTTGCCATTAGAATTTGCTTGGGACTCTGTAGCGGAATTGGTGTAGCTTTGTTTTTAAATTGATGTAGCCATTTTACTGGTCCCTGTTGTTGAGCGCCAATTTTAGTGCGGTTTGTAGGATCGCCAGTTTTGGTGTTCGTGTCGCAGGATCGCCAGTTTTAGTGTTCGTGTCGCAGGATCGCCAGTTTTAGTGCGAACGTTTATGAATTTCGTTTGAAATTAATTTTTCATTTTAAAACCAATTTTTTTATTTTATAATTTTTTATTCGAACAATTTTCTTTGAACAAATTTTTAATACTGAAATTTTCAAAATGAAAATTTCTGAAATTATAATAACTGAATACAATTCAAAAGGTTTTTTTATAACAAGTGTTTTATAGGCAAGTGTAAGTATAATACGTTTTTAATGAAACTAAAGGTAAGTACAATATAACAAAGAGGTAAGTATTAATGTAACTAAAGGTAAGTACAATATAACAAAAGGTAAGTATTAATGTAACAAAAAGGTAAGTATCAATGTAACGAACAGGTAAAATAGGCTGTAGAGATTTACTCTATGTGGTGATGTAATAGAGCACCACATATGTATGTCATCAAAACTTGCAATGCATTTTTCTACAACTTGTTGGTATCCGATTAAGCTGAAATTTAGCATACGTAAGTCCGGTGACAATGCAATAATGATAAAAAATTTTGCCACACCCCCTTTTATTGCCCACAAATCAATAAAAATGCTAAATCTCTAAAACTACTGGGCCGATTCAGCTGAAATTTTGGCAGTAAATTTCCTTCGAGTAGAGGGTAATTAAGGAAAATTGTTTGCCACTCCCCCTTTTACCGCCCACAAATCCATAAAAATGTTATATCTCTAAAACTACGGGCTGATTCAGCTGAAATTTAAACAGTAAAGTTCCATCAAATAAAGCATGGGGTTTATGAAAAACATTTGGCCACACCCCCTTTTACCACCCACAAATCAATAAAAATTCTATATCTTCAAAACTACGGGGCTGATTATAAGCTGATTATAACTTGTTTCGTCCGTGTATATGTATGTATGTTTGTATGTATGTATGTCCGTCAAAATTTGCAAAACATTTTTCGCAATTTCGCAATTTCGCATTTTTCGCAAAAACTTGTTGGTATTCGATTAAGCTGAAATTTAACATACGTATGTAAGTCGGGTGACAATGCAATATTATCATGAAATTTTTTGCCACACCCTCTTTTAACGCCAACAAATCAATAAAAATGCTATACCTCCACAAGTTTTGAAAATAAAAGATGTTAATAATAAACCTTTAAAACTAAAAAGTAAAAAATAAATAAAAAGTAAAAAAATTTTTTAAAAAAATAAGCTTTTATTTAAAAAATACGTGAACTAAAAAGAAAAAAAAAATTTAAGTGACATTTCTCTTCCAAAATCCATACGCATTTTTCGCACACATTCTGCAACATTACCTTGATTTTCAAAGTAATGTCGCAATATTTCCCAGCGTTGTAATTATATCAGCGGAAGGATAAAACTAATTATCTGTCAAATCAGACATGAGCTAAGTGTTACCATTCACGAAATAAGCACTAGTTGAAAAAAACGTTAGATGGCGGACCCTGTATATAGTAGGTATATTCTAGGTGCAGAAGAACTTCTCTCTTGATTACTCATCATCAAGTATAAGTGTACGTAAATTGGTGAGGTCTAAGGACTTATATAAATTTAGAATTTTTCAAATGCATTTATATTTAAAAGCTTGAGGCACCGATGTCCGCGATGCGTTATACAGGTTAACTACACATTATCAGTGGTATTGAATCTTTTAGTAAGCTTACCTGTGTATAAACTGCGATCCATTATACAGGTTTACTACCCAATGCAGTGCCTTAAGCTTTTAAATATAAATGTATTTGAAAAATTCTAAATTTATATAAGTCCTTAGAACTTACCAATTTACGTACGCTTATATTATGATGATCAGTAACCAATAGAGAGGGATTCTTCTGCAGCTACAATATACCTACTATATACATATATGACAAATGTCACTTAAATTTATTTTTTTTTAGTTCACGTATTTTTTAAATAAAAGCTTATTTTTAAAAAATTTTTTTTTTACTTTTTATTTATTTCTTTTTAGACTTATACCACTTTAAGCAAAATAAGCTATAAACTCACATCAAAATGAAGTTGGAATCTTTGTCTTTTTTTAATTTGACTTTCTTAACCTTCCTTAGGGCGCAATTTATCTGTCAAGCACAGCACGGCTATTTTCTTAACGCATTTGGCTATTGGGTGGCGTTGATAACTAACAATCTCAGTAGCTGTCTCTTTTGACATGCTTTATTCATTGTTGCGACTCAGTTTGATTTTGAAATTCTACGGAGATTTGTTTAAGTTTTGACCAGAGAAGCTCTATTAATGTGTGCCTATAAAGCACATTGCGCCCGACGGAAGGTTAATAGTTCTTAAACGAATCACAATGTTAACTTAAAGACAATTCTGGGGATTATTAGTAAGAACCATCGAGGGTTGCAGCTGTGCTATATAAATGGGTGCAGGCTGAACTCATCAAAAATTGATTATTTGAGTTACATATTTTCCAAAAGTGTTAATGATATAGTTTGCATGACTGAAACGTGGTTTAAGAAAGATGTTATAGATGATGTGTATGGGCTCCAAGGTTTCAATATTCTTAGGAATAATCGTGACAATGGTTTGAGAGGAGGAGAAATTGCAATCAATTTTAGAAATTTTGTTAAATTCGAAATTATTTTTAAGTCTGATGGTTAGGACCATGTTGAGTTTTTGGGTGTTGAATTTGGAGAAGCCTTAAATAAATGTCTTTTAATTTGTTTACATAACTCCGACAGGTCGTTTGATTTAATTAATCAATTTACGAAAGTCTCTAAATTTGCCGCATCGTATGAGCATATGTATATTGATGTGTGGTGATTTTAACATAGATCTGACTTGTGGATGACTCTCGCTCAAGTCTATTACATGATCAGATTAGTTCTTCTGCGATAAGTCTTTTAAATAGCTATTCAACTCGCTTTGCTCCCAATTGCAATCCAAGTCTAATACATGATTTGTTGTTTACTGCCTACACTCTAAAAACTGATTGAAAAATCACTACAATAAATGCTGTGATATTTCACATTTATTGGCGATTTAATAAAAATATCACGCTCTTTTAAGTTCAGCGGTTTTTTTTTAAAATACGTATATTTTCTCTGCTTTTCACGCTATTTCAGCGTTTTGTCGCTCAGAGAGCTCTAAAATATGTATATTTTCTCTATTTTTTACTCTATTTCAGCGTGTTGTCGCTCAGAGAATCCTTAAAAACGCTTCAGCATAGCGATGATATTTCTAGTGGATAAGGACTTTTTAACTCTTTCTGATTTTAAAAAGCGCCTAGCTCCGGAAAATAGGTACTTCCGGATTTTATTAACCAAATTTTATTTAATTGGTAAACATAGCGCTTCAACGCATTTTGTAATTTTGTGTGCCTCTCTTTTGATTTTTTTTTTTGGCAATGTACCATTAAGTCTAAGTAATATATTTTAAATACAAACTATGATTAAGTTTATAAATCCATTAAAAGTACAGATGGTTAGGTTAAGGTGGTGGCAGTTGTTTAGACCAGCCCGCTAAGACTAATTAATTGGGTCCGTTGTGATACCACAGAATGGAATTTGGAAGTAGTCAAGTGAAATGTTTGCGTAGGATGTTTTTAATGTGGCCGAAGCTGTAGAAAAATGTGATATTAAATCTGAAGCAAGTATTATGCCTTAACCTCAGTCAAATCAAGTTACTAAGCGTTCCTCTCCACAAACTTTTCCTATCACCACCAACTACAACTTTTCATCGTAAATTGCAGTGTTTTAAAGTTCTTTTGGGGCATTCCACAGAAAAGTCAACCTTGACCAAAAAATTAAAACTTATTAGAAACGTATTATTTTATGATATTATTTAAGAGAAACATTTTTATTTTATTAATTTAGGCAAGTTATATATAAACCCAGCAGCGGATTTGCCAGTGGCTACCATAGAACTAATACAGAATAAATTACCAGGTAAGGAAGCATTACTTTTTTCAAAAAGTAATGCGTCTGCATATAGCAGAAGTAATTAATTCATACCTCATTACCTGTAATGTAGCATACAAGGAAAAGTATTGCAGTGATTTTTATAACTTAATACAAGTAGTATGTTACTCCATAACTTCTAGGTAATGCTGAAGGGAGGCGATCACTTACCTCCTATCTCATTCAATGTTAAATGTAAGGCCTTTTATGCATAGTAAGGTAATATAGTCGGAAGTAGTGGTCATTACAAGGTAATTGATGCTTCATATATTCGAAATATATTCCATCCGCTACTGGGAATGTATTTACCATGATGATCAAATCGTATGCACTGTTTCACAAATGCAGTTTTTCTGTTTCGCAATTGTTAAGTAAATGTTCTGTAGCTTTCTTGTTTAAGTAAAAATAGAAGACATTGGCTAAAGATAATGAAAAGATGGTTGAGGCAAGGAAAGAAAAATATATAAAAAATTTGGTTTTTAATTACTAAATTACATAATTACTTAACTACCTAATTAATTACTTAATTACTCAATTAAACTACAAAATTGTCAGTCTGTCGAGCACGTGACGTGATTTGTCTCCGCGTGACGATTTGTAAATACAATATAAAAAAAAACTGTGAACTTTATTTAAAATCTTTTTACACTGAAAGCATGTTTATGAGTAATAAAAATTTGGCTTTCAAATACCTCTTGCCCATGTAAGTTACTTTCGTTAAAATTTGTATTCAAGCACAACGATTTGCAACGTTGGTTGACTGGACCCGTCCGACACGTTACAGTAGATGTCTTATTTTTCTCTTGCATTTAATGAAATTTAAAGAAAGTTTGGACGGAAAATGAAGAAACAGAATGCAATCTATTTAAATAGACAAAAGGACTCAACTTCCGATGTGTAAATTTAAAATTGACTGTACAATAAACTCAAAAAAATAGTTGAATTTTTCTGTACTTGAACGTGGAATGCTCCTTTTGATTATAAATAAGGAATGAAAGGTTATAGCGTAGGACCATAGCCCGGCTAGAATTCAAACCTGGGACCCCTTAGCGACAGTTAAGCGCGCTAGCACTAGACTATCGAGGCCGCAAAAAAAATACAGATGGTTGTTAAGCTTCCTGGATTTTCGACTCCAATTCAAGCATACCAGTCTGAAGCCTTGACGTAACATTGACCGTGATGAATGTACCACGAAAAGCACTCCCCCAGTATCAATGTATCGATTATGTTTAGTTGTTGAGTTATTAAGAATAAAATTTGCATATTTTTTCATATGTTCCTCAGTAACAAAACAAAAACTTATTTTTTTTAATCATATTATTAAAAGTACTCTCGCGTCCTTTCTGAAGAGTAAAATGAGTCCTCTCCAAAACTATCAAATATCATCACTGCTCCAGCAGCGATATTTTACGCTTTTGGAGCGGGTGTCACGCTCAGTGTTGCCAGATTTTGGGAGAGATCAAGGCCTTTCTGTTCTTCATTTGAATAAGTTTTTCCCGTTTTTTCCCGTTTTTTTCCTCTTTTCATCATATTTTGCAAATGCCACGATGCCACGCTATTTGCCCGTAATCGGGAATAGCCCTATTGTTGACTCCTTTGTTACAGCCCATTCGTAAAGCTCTCTCGCGTTTGTTAATTAGTTTTCAAATGGTCTTTGAAGACTGGCTCTCATGGCATTTCATTTAAAAAACAAATTTGGAAAATATGAAGGAGTCAGCAGATGTTTTTATATCGAAATTCAGCTTTTAAAACATCTGCTGACATCTTTTAGAGAAATTCAGTTGATTTGCTAGTACCACACGATTTCATCGCTAAAAAACAAGCGGATTATTTAAAAATGCAGAAAGAAACATTGAAAACAGGAGAATTTGTTGTAATATATGATTTTTCAGAAAATTAAATTTTTGTCATTCAGATAAAACTAACGTTAACCCTACAATTCCTTAAATACTTGATCTGCAGTGGAAAAATATTTTTTGTAAAACTATATTTTTTTTATATTTTTAATAGAATGCTGTACAGTCTCAATACTGGTCTCATGATCAATGCACTATCTATCCGTTCTCTATTTATTTCAAGGACGACAGCAATAATGCTGGAAATCTTAGTGTTATCATAATAGCCGAATGTTTGATCCATAACTTCAGTGCGGCGTTTCAATTTCAAAAAGAATTGCTACTGGTCTTACGAGCTCGATTTCACGACATCAAAAGAATCAGTTTTTTTTTCCGATGAAGCTGCATCGCAGTATAAGAATAGAAAGAATTTCTACCAGCTTTGCCAGTGGAAAGAAGAAGAACATTTTAACGCTGAGTGGCATTTCTTTGCCACATCGCATGATAAGGGGCCGTGTTATGGCATCGGTGGAGCTTTTAAACTATATGCAATGCAACGAAATTAAAGAAGTCAACAATATTTTTTTTTTTTATTTATTTACTTGATTGCTAAACCTTAACAGGTTTTATAGCAAATTTAAAATTATAAAATAAGATATTTAATACAATTCAAAAATATAAAGTATGATTTTGAATGAAATAATGTATTTTTAACAAACTAAAAAGTTTTAGTAAATTGCTTAAAGTATATAATTTTATTAAAGTATAAAAAATAATAGAAAAAAAGTTAAGTCAAAATCGATAAAATCAGACAGCATAGCAGGGTTGCGTTTTCAAGACAAACAAGGTCAAGTTAGCAACAATTTTTGTATACGGCGGAGTCGTGTGACAAACAAGGTCTAAAACCCAATAAAACACCACTCCAATAGGTATATATATAATATATATCGTTCTGTCTCCCTGAAGCCGGTGAAATCCTGGCTTGACAGGGTGGTTACTCGACAAACTAGGTCAACTTCACCAAACCAATTTTCATAAAATAAAGAAAACCAGTTGCGAACTCAGGCACCAAGACAAACTAGGTCTTATCGGCCACTCATATTAATATATTACAAATCGATCTAACGTAGTGTTTCAAGAGGTAAAAAGACACCAAGACACCACGGTACCGTCGACAAGTGTAGTTACAATCATCATGAAGATATGAGGCAACTGAAGATCCCAGGTTCAGGTCCATTCAGATTACTTAGATGTTTATCCACCAAAATTTTCCATTTTACGCTTAGGTCCATTTATCCATTTAGATTGTTATATTAATGTGTTTACAAATCACCAGATGCATCAGATATATGTTTGAAAGAACTTTACATAATCAACGACGGTACTGCAGGTAATCTATAAATTTTATGTTTGATTGAGTCCATGGATTCACTTAAGGATATAACATCAGATACAAAATTAAAATCACCGCAAGCGCTTCTAAGAGGTTCATTTTGCAAATAGTTAGTTCTACAAAAGTTCATGTGGAGTAACTCAAAAGATCTTCTAGGACGAAGAGGAATATTAAAATATATTTTACTCAATAAATATGGACTGTTTACATAGCCATGTAAAAGTTTTATAATCCAACAAGCATTTATCATAATTCTCCGATTTGTTAAAGAAGGAAGATTTAAGAGTTGTAACCGATATTCATAAGGTGGTAAGTGAAAATCAGTATTACAATAAAGATAGCTTAAGCAAAACAAAAGAAATTGTTTCTGCATTGATTCAATGTCGTCTATGTAACAACCGTATCGTGGGCACCAAACAACTGAAGCGTATTCTAAGACAGGCCGCACTAGGGAAGTGAATAAGGTTTTCGTTATGAAAGGATCATTAAACTCTTTTGCCCAACGTTTAATAAATCCTAAAGTACTATTTGCTCTATTTATTATTTTATTTACATGAATATTAAAGCGTAGTTTAGGATCCATTGTAACTCCAAGATCATTGAAACTATCTAAGGACTCCAATGGATAACCACAAATTTTGAAGGAACATTTAATTGGTGGTTTGCGCGAGAAAGACATATGCTTGCATTTCTTCATGTTGAGGTTCATACGGTTCGTTTTGCACCAGTTATGAAGATGATCAATGTCGGCTTGCAAAAATACAGCGTCATTATCATTTTTTAAATAAAGGAAGAGTTTAACGTCGTCAGCAAACATTATGATGCTAGAATGCATTATGGCAGATGGAAAATCGTTTATAAAAAGTAGAAACAGAAGGGGACCAAGATGACTTCCTAGAGGTACTCCTGAAGTAACAGGAAACTCGTGTGATTTCTTGAGCTTAAAAAGAACAGATTGTGTTCTATTGCTTAAGTAAGATTCAATTCACTTTACCAACGGTATAGGAAATCCAACAAGATGTAATTTTAAGATCAGTAGTTTGTGATTTACAACGTCAAAAGCTTTGCTAAAATCCGTGTAAATAACATCAGTCTGCATGTCTTTTCCAAAGTTTTCTATAGTTTTTGATGTAAATTCGAGAAGGTTAGTAACAGTGGATTTTCCAGAAAGGAATCCATGTTGGACAGGAGACATTAAAGATTTAACGCTATGCGATAGTCGTGATGTAACAATTGCCTCTAAAAGTTTAGGCAAAGCGCTCAATTTTGCGATGCCACGGTAGTTATCAATTAAAGACCTATTTCCGGATTTATGCAGCGGAATGATAAATGAATGCTTCCAGGCTGCAGGAAAATAGCAGGATTTTAATGATGAAGTAAATAGTAAAGAGATTGGAGTTACTAATTCTTCACAGCAGTATTTTAATATACACGAAGGTATGTTATCAGGACCACTTTTATATGATATTTTAATATTTTTTAAAAATGATAAGACTGTGTTTGTGTCAATTATTGGGAAATATATATCCCCAGATTGAATATTGAAAGGATAACTTAAATAATCATAGGACGATGATGAATAAGTCGACTTGAAAAGTCAGTAAAAAGATTGCAAATACTATTATCATTATCAGACTCAACCGAATTATACTTCATAAAAGAAGGATAGGAATCAATGAATATGTTATCGGTTTTGCTCAAAAGAGTCTTTTGAAAATGTTGAAGCTGAGTTGATGTCAAAATTTAAAAATGTGCAAGCTATAACCGGCACACAAAATTTACACAGTTTTATTCCCATCAATAATAGGGAGATTAAAACTCAACGATATTCAGCTTCAGAGGATTTTTTAATGTATCAGCTGATCAAACCATCATAACTTTTTTGTTTTGAGACCGATTTTAAAACTTTTTGGATTAGAATTTAGTTAGAATTTAATAATCTTCAATATGGCAATCTTGAAACAAAATTTTGTTCACCTTTTTACAAATAAAAGTAAAAAAAATTTAAAAATATTTTTTTTCGGTATTTACCAGTTTTCTCTACCAAGGTCAAGTGTAAGGTCATGGAAACTTATGAATAAAATGTTGGTTCTTATAAGACAAACCATTTTGCAGATTAAATTTTGCAAATATCTTTACCGTTATGAAATTTATAGGCGATAAATTGCCTCAAAATAATAAGGTATGTGCACAAATGTTAAAATTGCGAAAAAACATTTAAAAGCTCCATCATAAAATTGGTTTTGACTTAAAGGCAACATTTTTCTTCAAATTTAAAAAATAAAAAATAGAAAAAAATGACGCGTTTTTTGAGAAATTAGCAAATAATTTTTTTAAAATATGATGGCAACCCTAACCTCCAAAATTTTAAAATTATATAGTGATTTCCAGAAACCACTTTTTAATACCTTTCTAACGGTACATTATTTATAAAAATTGGATTAAAACTGACGTAGATACAATTAATTAATAACTTTCCAATTCTGGCGTTTTCGGATGATTTGCAGAATTGAAAGGTCAATAACTTTTTAACGAATGGCGATACAAAAAAAAAAAAAATAAATGAACTTATGTTTTTAAAATTTTAGCCCAAAAATAAAACAAATTGAAAGCCATGAGGTCAATTTTTGAAAAAATTATTGCGTTATGCTTGGAATGGGCGAAATGTCTCGGCGTTTTGCTGTAGCACGTCAGAATTTTGAGAAAATCGATATTTAACCCTCCATTACTAACGCAGGGTGGATTATACCCATAAGTTATAAAATATGGAAAAAATTTATTGATAGTTTAATGGTGCGAACATTATATCAAATGTAATCTCTTTTTGTATATTTTGCTATATTTTAAAACAAAATTTAGCACTGTTTTTTAAACTAAATTATAAAAATTACTCATTTAAAAAAATGTCTGGGTGTTTTACACCCACGTTAGTAATGGAGGAACAAGAATTTCGGGTGGTTTACACCCACGTTAGTAATCATGTTATATTATTTACTATAAGCGTGTGATTTCCCAGTAGCGGATGGAATATATTCCGAATATTTGAAGCATCAATTACCTTGTAATGACCACTACTTCCGACTATATTACCTTAATATGCATAAAAGGCCTTACATTTAACATTTAATGAGACAGGAGGTAAGTGATCGCCTCCCTTCAGCATTACCTAGAAGTTATGGAGTAACATACTACTTGTATTAAGTTATAAAAATCACTGCATTACTTTTCCTTGTATGATACATTACAGGTAATGAGGTATGAGTTAATTACTTCTGCTATATGCAGACGCATTACTTTTTGAAAAAAGTAATGCTTCCTTACCTGGTAATTTATTCTGTATTAGTTCTATGGTAGCCACTGGCAAATCCGCTGCTGGGTTGTTTCTCAAGTAAAATACAAAACCTCTCCTGAGCAACACAGGAAATTCAAATTAAAGATTTAAACCTTTGCTCGACTTAACCAGCTTCGACGATTTCATCACGTTATGTAAATCAATAGAAAAAATTTTTAAGAATGCGGACGTGTTTGTGCTTGCAAGATCTCATCTCATCTTTCTCAACACTGTGAATTTAGATTTAACCCAGTGGAAATGGTCGAATTTCTCGTTGTAATTTTAACGGAACATTCAATATTGTTCTATTGTATTTGACAAAAAAATTTGAACAGGGTTTTTTCATAATAAGCAATTATTGCATCATTCAATTACTTTTGTATTGGTCCAATTAGACAAACCTGTTTAAATGATTTACGTGTATCTGAATATGCACAACATGGCAATGCATGGCAATGCTCAGATAAAAACAGAAATGCATCTCTAAATAGATAAACATAGAAGTTATATTTAATTTTGATTTCAGCGTATTCTTCAATTTGGCAAAACAAATGTGAAATTGTATAATTCTTTGACCAAGAATTCCTTTGATTGTTTTATTTTGACTATGTGACTAAGTTTTGCATAATCGATATTTATTCTATGTGCTTCATTGCAAAAAAAATTTTTATAGACATTTTTTTTCATACATCTTTTAGCTTTTCAAATTGGCCCTCTCGAAGAACGTGACAATTAATTTGACCTCGGAATCTGAAATTATTCAAACCATTATGATATTTGTTTTTTTTTTAGTTCTCTAACTAACGTTATTTTGATATATTTTTATTAAAATTAAATATTAATTAAACTGGACGCATTTTATGTTTAATAGAATAATAAAAAATACGAAATTAATAAAAGCAGAACCGTTTTACGGTTTAGCGTTCTTTTTTACAAATTAATGTATTAAAATTTATGGGTGGACTGCACCCAGGTTAGTAATGACGTTACTCCGAATAGCGTTAGTAACGGAGGGTTAAGCTTTGAAGGACCGTGGAGGTTCACTTGTAATGTAATACTATTATAAAAATTTCTATAAAAACAGAATGGGTGAACCAATTTTAATGCTTCAGGCGGTTTTGAAAAGGGAATTGAATTCGGACTTTTTTTTATTAAAAAACAATTTCTTTCTCCGCTAGATGGCACTTTAATTTTCATGTAAAGTTAAAAAATAACCAAAAATGTAATGTAAATGTAATGTAAAAATACAAAAATTAATATGAAATCTTAACTATTATCTTGTGTCAAAAATGTTGTTTTTGTGTCGTTTATTTTTTCATGTATATTGTAGAACAATAACAAAAATTAAAATATAAGCTATGTTCTATAAATAGAATCTTTCAAAAACTTCAGCACAAGTGCGTGAAGTAAGGAAAGGTGAACGTATTGTAATGGAAAAAACCATTCATACGTGAGAGAGAGAGAGAGAGAGAAGGAGAAAAAGGAGAGAAGACTGCAATTAGTGACAATCTAAACAAGTTGGTCGTTGGCTTAGAACATTAAGGCGCTGATGAGAAGTATTCACAAACTTCGAAACGATCGATTTAATAATAATATTTTTAGTTTGACCTGGCTCGGAGCCCCGAATCGCTGAATCAAGCGGTTCTCGGCTAGCGAAGCACATTCTACTTTAGTTATTAGATTTAAAATTAACAAAATTGTATTTTTAATGAATTTCGTACATTTTTGGTTATTTTTAAACTTTACATGAAAATTAAAGCGCCATCTAGCGGAGAAAGAAATTGTTTTTTTAATAAAAAAAATCCAAATTTAATTCCCTTTTCAAAACTGGCTCAAGCATTAAATCGGTTCACCCATTCTGTTTTTATAGAAATTCTTATAATAGTATTACATTACAAGTGAACCTCCACGGTCCTTCGAAGCTTAAAAATAGATTTTCTCAAAATTCTGACGTGCTACAGCAAAACGTCGAGACACTTATTTCTTTATTTTAAGCCTATTTTAATATTCTGTTAACATTTCTCATGTGTACCAACCACTGTCGTACTGTGATATAATTGACAATATACCTTAAAAAATAACACATTTATTACTTGTACATATTACTTGAGTCTAACTGCAAAAACTTTCTTTTGATTTTTAATCCTATGCAGTTTTAATTTTCGATATGTATTTTTGTGTGTAAAATTACATTTACGGTGCAGTTGTCTAACGGCTTTCTTATATTAGTTTTATTAAAATTTATGTCAGAAAAAGTTCTTTCAGGACATGCACAGCTATGCGGAAGAGAAAAATGAACGATATAATTTTTTTTTTTAATTTTTGGGAGCATTTAACTTGTATCTGCAAATTTCATATTAAACCCTAAAACTACACACTCTGAACTACTACTAAAAACCGAAATATATTCTTGAAAAGCAATATTGCATGGATTTTTATTTGATCTTTTCATACATAAGATTACGAATTTTTTTTTTGATTTTCAGAGTCTCACATAAACAGACTCTTTAAGTAAAACATCATGTTGGTATTCTTTTTCTTAAAGCCTTATGTTTCCTCTTTAAACTCCCATTAAAGGTTTGAAAATTAGTTTTTTAAAAATAAAGTTACAAATTTTTGTCTGTTAAATGACGGTTTGAACGTTTTTCAGTACTTTTAGCTATTTAAATAGATTTTTCACCAAGCAAACTTTAATAAAATTAAATTTCTCTTTGGCGTGTACAAAAAAATGAATGCACTTAAGAGCTTACAGAACGATTTTACGAAGAAGAAGCCTGTGGGGCAAATATTTACCCCGGTTTGTAGTTAACAGGTAATAAAAATGGGTAAAACATGATGCCAAAAAATTTTGCACATCTTGTGTAAGTAAATTTAATAAATCAATATTTCTTAGTGACATAAATTCTAAGTCGATGTATATTTAAATTCTTAAATAAATAGGACCACAACGAAATTAACAGCTTACAGCTGATGATAATCCAAATGAATCTATATATATAAAATGGATGTATGTATGTGGGTATGTAGGTATGTGGCTATATTACGTTTAGACTCCAAAACAGCTGAACCGATCTTAATGAAATTTTCAGGGAGACTAAAGCCACATCTTGAGAGTGTTCCTGTGAGGTTTGGTAACGATTGTACTAGGGGGCGTGGTACCTCCCATACAAGCCAAATTTTCGCTATCGACTACAAACAAACAAAAAAAGAATATATATCAGTCGGTTTTGATCGTAAGAAACTAAGATTTAGTAATTTGGTTTGTATGGTTACTGTCGGTAGCTGTACAAAAAATGGGCGTAGTCGCAATATATATACGCCCACTTTTTCGAAATCTTGGCAATTCCGGAGCTCTACACATTTTTATAATGAAACTTGCTGTGTAGGTGCTCCAAGAGGCGGTCAGTATATATAAATGCTTACACGCCCACTTTTACCGCCCACAAATCAATATCTGTATATATAAAAAGCAAAACGATGTGTGTCTGTGTGTGTGATGCCTATAGACTCCAAAACTACTGAACTGATTGACCTGAAATTGTGGCAGTCGATTTGTTTCAGATACGAGATGGTTGAAAAAAAAAAATTGCCACACCCTCCTTTTAACGCCCCCAAATCAATAAAATGTTATAGTTCAGGTTCGAGCCGTTTAAGGCTAAACTTTTGTAATTCAGTTTGTACAGGTACTGTCGACAACTGTACTAAAAATGGGTTTCCACGCCCCCTTTTACCGCCCACAAATCAATGAAAATACTTTATTTCAGACGGTTTGGTGGTATAAGACTTAAATTTTGTAATTTGGTTTGTGTGGTGACTGTAAGCAACTGCACGAAAAACCGGTTTCCATGCCCTCTTTTTCCGCCTACAAATCAGTGAAAATGCTATATATCAAGCAGGTTTGGCCGTATAAGACTAACATTTGGTACTTAAGTTTGTATGGTTACTTTCGGCAACTGTTCTAAAAATGGGCGTTATCGCTACATAGCCACACTAGGGCGGGTCAATTTGTAGGGAGTGAAAAAATTCACCAATTTTCCTATGATTTCCGTATTCTATGGGTTATTCCATGAAAATTTGCCAAAGGAACCATACCTCTATCGTTAAAATCGAGTCCCTTACATTTTGTTGGTAGATTTTTTCCCAAATTAACGTTCGTATGAAATATTACCTACACGTTCACATCCATAACTCAAAAACTATCGATCGGGTTTAATCGCCAGTAGGCGCGTTGGAAAGGTGAGCTCATTTTGATCAGTTTACAAAAAAAAATCTCCAAAATTGGTGCAACGGTTCAAAATTTACGGGCATTTTTGTCCAAATTTTGGACCATTTTTCCATTTTTTTCATGATTTTGTCCAAGAATATTACTTTAATGGCCATTTTTTTGGCTCAATCCATTATTTAGTTCAATTGACAATTCAAAACGAAGAGTTTAAGCCCAAATTTATCGAAATCGGTTGATTAATTCCTGCGATATTGCTAAAACAAAATAACACATAAAACCAACTTTTTGATTTTTTTTCCCTTTTTATTTTTTTTTTCTACAAAAATTCAAATTAAGAGATAATAAAGTATCTATCAACCTATTATCAAAAAAAATATTCAATTTGAGTGTAGTAAAAGACAAAATCTTGGACAAAATCATGAAAAAAATGGAAAAATGCTCCAAAATTTGGACAAAAATGACCGTAACTTTTGAACCGTTGGACCAATGTTGGAGATTTTTTTTTGTAAATTGATCAAAATGAGCTCACCTTTCCAACGCGCCTACTGGCCATATTAAACCCGATCGATAGTTTTTGAGTTATGGATGTGAACGTGTAGGTAATATTTCATACGAACGTCAATTTGGGAAAAAATCTACCAACAAAAAGTAGGGGACTCGATTTTAACGATAGAGGTATGGTTCCTTTGGCAAATTTTCATGGAATAACCCATAGAATACGGAAATCATAGGGAAATTGTCGAAAAATAAATCGACCCGCCCTAAGCCACACCCACTTTATGAGAAATAATTAAAAATGACTACTGGGTTGATTGAGCTAAGACTTTGGCTTAGTTTGTATGGTTACTGTCAGAAACTGTACTAAAATTGGTTTTTACGCCCATTTTTTACCGCCCCCAAAGCACTGAAAATATTTTATTTCAACGGGTTGGGTTGTAATAGACAAAAATTTTTTAACTTAGTTCATATGGTTACTTTGAGCAAGTGCACTAAAAATGGGCCTGTCCCAATTTAGTTTAACTCACTTTTCGGGGGTCAGCGTGGAGTGAAGCAAAGTGCGCCAGTCGATTTGTTTCGATTACGAGATGGTTTAAGGGAAATAATTTTGCCGCACCCCTATTTACCGATTACAAAACAACAAAAATGCTATATTTCGCACGTTTTTTATCGTTTTAGACTAAAATTGAGTAATTTAGTTCGTCATAGTTAAAGGCGTGGCACCACCCTCTTTACAACCCAAATTTGAGATATCGAATATCTTTGGAGTTATAGACCGCACAGCCTCGGAATTCGGTATTTGAGCACAATTTACACATGTCGTTTTGCTGATAACATTTTATGGGAGTTAGACAAGGGGGCGTGGCAATCTCCCATAATTTGCTATATCGAATATCTTTTGAGTTATAGTTCGCACAGCCATGGAATTTGGTATTCTACCACAACTTACACATGCCGTTCAGGAGGCGTGGCACCTACCATACAACCCAAATTTTCGATTTGCGATATCGAATAGCTTTGAAGTTTTAGGCTGCACAGCCTAAGAATTCATTATGCGACCACGATTTACATATGCCGTTTCACTGATCAAAATTTATGGGCGTTAGACAAGGGCGCGTGGTACCTCCCAAATTTGTGAGATCGAATAGATTTGGAAGTATAGGTCGTACAGCCTCGGAATTCGGTATTCGACCACAATGTACACGTGCCGTTCACTGATCAAATTTAATGGGCGTTGTAAAATGGTAAGTGGCACCTTCCATACAGCCCAAATTTGCGATATCGAATTGCTTTCGAGTTATAGGTCGCACAGCCTCGGAATTCAGTATTCAAACTCAATTTGCACATGCATGTTTACTGATAACATTTTATGGCAGTTTGGCAACGGGGGCGTGGCAGCAACGCGCCGGGTTTCAGCTAGTATACAGTAACGATATAAAAGAAATATGTTGTAACACCTGCCTTCACCTGTAATTTTTTTAAACAACATTGAAACAGTTATTTTTAACCTAATTTTTTAACTGTTTTTAATGAAGCTTAAAAATTAAAATAAAACATAAAATATAATATATAAAAGAATTTTGTTCCATGGTTAAAATATTGAAAATTACTAAAAAATTTAACGAAAACCACTTAAAAATACACGGTATTGACTTTTTATTGTGATACACAAAAGAGCAGAGATCTCACATGAACGGTATTTGATTGTGTTTACAAGGTTAAAAATTCAAATAAGAGTTGTCATCAGAAACGTTATTTCATGACAAGTATGATACCAACTTCACAAACTTATTTTGGGCAAAACAAGTTTTGTCGGTTTTCTGCTATAAATGTGCCGCTATAAAATTTTTTTCAAGTGTACTAAAAAACTCAATAAATTGCAAGTTTGACACACGATACTTTGGGGGGAAATACGCTGCGTTCAGAGTGTGATATTTTCGGACATGCATTGTAGAAATATAGATGTTGCTTGTAAGTAGTCTTTAGCAAACTCTTCTAAAGGATAATGTTTTAATCGATTTTTTATAAGTATGCCTGTTCCCCCTCGTGGTTTTCCAACAGGGTGATTTTTTTTATAGAAATGAAATCCTTCGATTAAGAAATTATTCTTATTTGTTAAGTGAGTTTCGGATATTAGCATGATATCAATATCACCGGCAGTTAGAAAACTTTCAGACAACTGTTGAGAATGACACTGTGTTCGAAGAAGCCGCGCAGTGAGAATAAATTGTTATCAAACTTAATAATTCTAATGATTGTTGTAGTCAACGCCCTAGCAAATATGTAAGAGGAACTACGATGCGTACAACTCGTGAAATCTTCGCCCTGGCTGAAAACGACTTTTTTTTCGACACTAAGAAAAAAATGCATAAAAATTAAAAATTTTTAGGATATTGATTTTTGTTTTATTTACGTAAACAATTTTCAAGTCTCTGTGTATTAGAGTCTTTACACAATAAAGTCTTAAAGTGAGCCCTTTTTTTGTATCAAATGTGGATTGTCAACTTGTCATGTATTTTTTGGTACGCAATTGGTGTTCTTTTCCGTCAAAGCATGCTTAAGAAAAGTGGTCATAAAATCCTTACTTAAAAGTAGTTTGAGACCAAATTTTGGAAATGTGTTAGGAAAGAAATATTTTAACACACGCTTAAAAATAAAAAAATATAAAAATGTTTTTATTTTGTAATTGTGTTTGAAAACTTATGAAAAATTTGTTATTTTTTCATATAAATTTGCACATTTTCGTCAAAAAATGCTTCAGGGAATAGGTCATAAAATCCTTTTTTTTTAGTTTCGGCTTCCCAAATCTTCAGAATGTGCTGAGAAAAAGTTATTTTAAGACAAACTTAAAAAAAAAAACAAAAATTTCCTTATTGTTTGATTGCGTTTGAAACTTTATGAAAAATTTGTTATTTTTTCATATAAATTTGCGCATTTTCGTCACAAAATGATTCAGGGAATAGGTCATAAAATCCTTTTTTTTAGTTTCTGCTTCCCAAATCTTCAGAATGTGCTGAGAAAAAGTTATTTTAAGACAAACTTAAAAAAAAAACAAAAATTTCCTTATTGTTTAATTGCGTTTGAAACTTTATGAAAAATTTGTTATTTTTTCAAATAAATTTGAAATAGGTCATAAAATCCTTTTTTTAGTTTCGGCTTCCCAAATCTTCAGAATGTGCTGAGAAGAAGTTATTTTAAGACCAACTTAAATATGAAAAAACAAAAATGTTCTTTTTGTTTAATTGCGTTTGAAACTTTATGAAAAATTTGTTATTTTTTTCATATAAATTTTCGCATTTCCATTAGAACATGCTTTAGAAAAGTTTTCATAAAGTCCTTATCCCTTTCAGACCGTGATGCATCGATTGTGCGGGTCACTTCTAGTCTAAATATCATTACTGCTATTTCACGAGTGTTTATTAATTTTACATGTATCGATTGTGTAGGTTATTGTTTATGTTTGCCTTTCATATTGTTTAGCTGTTAATTTTATCGTTTCATAAATTTTCACGAAATTCTTGCGTCACATTTAATTTTTTTTTATATGAGTCGTAGAAGTTAGTTGGTTTTTTCATAAACTAATATACTACACTAATATACAACATTTGATGCAAAAAAAATATTTTCAGTACAAACTTTCGTTTTCGTGAAAATCCTTGAAGGATATGAAAATATCAAAATTTAGGCAATAAATATGTTTTCAAATCATATAAACACCATTTATTTATTTATTTATTTATTTATTGCTTGTCAAACAGAGATGACATCTCTTACAGACTATACAAAATAATTGATTACATAAAAATTACAAATAACTTAAAAAAATAATAACAAATAACATAAATTAAAAACGTTCGAGTACCCCTATTTGGTTAAGGACTAGAAAGAGATTGCTTTTAAAACAATGTCTAGAACAATTATTAAAAATATCAATATCAGCTAACAATAAATTAGTTATGCGAAGACAATGAGCCAATGGCTCTTGCTGAGCAAAGTTGCTTCTCAGTGTATTGCAACGAAAATGGAAACATCCTCTTAGGTTTCTACTAGGTGAATAAAAATTAATCATGGTTAAGATACATGGACATTGAATATTACAGTGAATGACATCTCTAATAAAAACAACAGAATACATTATGCGGCGACATTCAAGTGAATTCAGACTAAACAAAGCACAACGTGTTTTATATGAAGGTAAATTGATTTGCCAATTCAACTTTGAGAACAGATATTTAGAAAAAACTTTCTGGACTCTCTCCAGTCTCCGAATATGCGAGGCATATGAGGGATTCCATATGACACAACAGTATTCTAGGTAAGGTCTTACCAGGCATTCAAATAGTACCTTGATTGTAAGAGGATTTCTAAAATCTTTAGAGTTCCTCTTTAAAAATCCTAGCATAGAGTAGGCCTTAGGTATGACATAATCAAAATGATCTTTGAAATTAAGCTGGCGATCAAAAATTACGCCTAAATCTTTTTTAAGATATACTCTATCAAGAGTGAGATTATTAATACTGTAGCTATAAAATATTGCTGAACTGATTCTATAAAAAGAGAACGATTGACATTTTGAAATATTAAGACAAAGATTATTAGAGGTACACCACGAGGCAACTGAGTTTAAATCAGTCTGTAAAAGACAACAATCTTCAACAGACTTTACGGAACGATATAATTTTAAGTCATCTGCAAACAACAGACACTGAGAATATTTAATAACATGGGGAAGATCATTAATGAAAAGTAAGAACAACAACGGACCAAGGTGACTTCCTTGAGGGACACCAGATGACACACTTATAGGACACGAAAGGGAATAATTTATTTTTACAAGTTGTACACGGTTACATAAGTATGAGTTCAACCATTTAATAAACTCACCACGGAATCCTAGACACTCAAGTTTGAACACTAAAGAGGCATGGTGTACCTTGTCAAAAGGTTTAGCAAAGTCAGTAAATATGACATCGGTTTGCAAACGACTAACAAATGAATTAACAATGTAATTAGAAAACAAAACTAGATTAGTAACAGTTGATCTACCAGCACGGAATCCATGTTGATACTCAGACAAAACATTAACAAAACATGGTGAAATTTTTTCACAAACTATTTTTTCAAAAAGTTTTGGTATTGCACAGATTATAGAAATTGGTCTATAGTTGCAAACGTCTTCCTTCGGACCAGACTTATAGATTGGAACAATATGAGATACTTTCCAAGAATCTAGGAACGCTCCAGTGGCAATAGACTTATTAAAAATTAGGTACAAAGGATATGCTAATGACTTTGCACAAAGTTTTAACAAAATTGGTGCAATACCGTCAGGTCCTTCAGATGTTTTTCCTTTTATATCCTGCAGTGAAAGTTCAACATCAAATTCAGTAATATTAATGGTGCTTATGTCGCATATAGCATTAGGCACCCTAAAATTGGAAACGTCAAAACTATCATTAGAGTAAGCAGATTTAAAATTTTCAGCAAAAAAGTTGCAAATAGTTTCGGTATCCTCTGAGCAATCGTCAAGATAACGCATTAGACTAGGCAAGCCATTAGTTTTTCTTTTAGTATTCAAATAAGACCAAAAAAATTTACTATTATTTTGTAGTTCGTCTTCAGTAGACAATAAATACGATTTATAAAGAAATTTGTTGAGTGTGTCAAAATTGAGTTGGCAAGTCAAATACATGGATTTAAGACGAATATCTTCTTTCGATTCACGAAATCGCTTATATGCTTTATTTTGTTTGTTTTTAAGATTACATAGTCTCTTATTGAACCACGGAGGATTATTATTTTTTTTTACTGTTTTTAAAGGCACAAATTTTATAATTGCATCTTTAAAGTTAGTTAAAAATTTATCATACATGCAATTAAGACTAAGTCCTAAGAACATTGAGTCCCAATTACAAGAATCAAGATAATGCTTCATTGCTTCCAAATTAACTCGATTGTAATCGTGCACAGATCTTTGAGATAGGTTCTGATTTTGATAGTGTATAACAGACATCTCTAAAATTATAGGTGTATGATGAATAGATTTTCCAAAAATAGGAGCACTCGGAACGTCAATCATTATAGATAATTCTTTATCAACAAAAATGAGGTCTAAAATACGATTATTATCATTAGACAAGTTATTAATCTGAATTAAATTATATTGGCTAAAAAAATCAATAAGGAGTGACTCAATATCACTATTAACATTAAATGGAGTTAAATAATTATCATCATTGTCCAAGTTCCAAACAATATTACCAAGATTAAAATCACCCGTAAATTTACTCCAAAAAATCTTAAAAAATTCTCAGTAGCTTAGCTTCAGGTCTGAAAGGGTTATTGTAGTGTAATGAATTTCTAGGATATGAAAATTTTTTAATTTTTTTTTTGAACTTGTAAAATATATTTTTCCAAAGTTTTGTATATGAACTTAACAATGAAATTTTCGGGATTTTGGAAAACATTCAGTACAAAACTATAAACACTGAAATTTCGTAAAATGTTCAAGGCAGCAGATAAAGATCATAACTACAACAAATGGAAAGATATAGATTAACCCTTTTAGATTCACATAATTAAGGATCTTAACTATAAATTTGCATACTTTCTTTTACGACTTTATGACTTTTTTCCATGCCTACTTCTGTCCACCTCGTTACAATGTGCGTCGTGCGATATATTTGATAGAAAATGAAAATATTTCATCCTCTCTCAACTCTCTTTGTCATCGACGCAATTTTAGTTTCCTCAGCCTTCTGTATAGGCCTTACCATGGGAAGTGTTCAAGGCAAATACATGAACTGACGCCACCAGGTCGTATTTTCTAGGTCCAATCGGGCTGCTGCCCAAGCTTACTCCTTCAGTATTGCTTCGATGCACAACATAATCTCGAATTACAGTGATAATTCGTTTTTTTGGTCGCACAGCAAAGTTGTGGTCTCCCAGCGAGCGTGTTTCCTAGCGGTTTGAGCTGTGCAAATTTAAAATAAATCTTCACCAACACTACTCCATTTTTCCACCCTCGCCACTAACTATCGCCCATCTTTTGAATCAACACAATGCCTACACATTTAAAGGGGGTATCCCCTGAGCATTGGTTCAATCTACCAAAGAGAAAAAAGCACTATCTGATATTCCCAGTGTTACTTGGTAGTTTGTTTAATTAATTTACATAAGAAACAAAATCTAACTCTTGCGGAAACTTTCGACACGTGTGTTAGCACATCGAGACTGATAGCAAAATGGTATAAAAAAATGAATGTGTTTACAAATTTATGTTTACAGTGTCTATTAATTTCAAAACCAGTTCGAAAAACGAAGCTAATGATAAATCATAGTTAAACACAAACTATTTAACAAAAAAGGTTTCAACCAGACAGGCACAAAAAATGGCAAGAACCTAAAAATCTTTCATAAGTACGGAACATGGTGTAAATGTATGCTAATTTCTGGAATAGATTAATTTTGCACTCCGAAGCTTTAGAAATTTACTTTGATTATTTTTTATGAAATAGTGAATTAAATTTTAACTCTTCTATTAGATTATTATTTTTTTAATTAAAGTTTTTTCTAAATGACCTTGTTATTTATTATGTTGATTTTATATGATTTAAATACAAATTCTGAATGTTTGATAGTTTAAATCATACTTGATTTTAAATACAAATTCTAGTTGTTTGATAGTTTAAAATCGTTTATTAAGGTCAAAGTTAGAACAATTTTTTTTTGAAAAAAAAGTTGTTGTTTCTTTGGAAAGATTCGTTAGAACAATTAATTGTATTAACTTTGACCTAAAGCTCAGTAAACGATTTTAAGCTATCAAACAACTAGAATTTGTATTTAAAATCAATTATGATTTAAACTATCAAAAATTTAGAATTGGTATTTAAATTATATAAAATCAACATTTTTTAAATTATTTATTTTTTTTTGCATTATTGCTAATGTAACCGGTGTTACTCGGAAGTAAAATCGGCTTGGATTGCGATAAGCATATGTTCATAACGCCATGTAACTGTTGAATTTTGGAAATGTTGCATTTTTTCCATCAACGAAATTTATTTTTTGTAATAGATTTTACATTATAAAATCACGATAACTTTTTCGATAAAATATTTATATAAAAGCAAAAACCATACATTCCATGTATTTCCTTAGATTGAATATAAACTTGCCAAAACAAACAGTCACACAAACTTAAATAGTTGATGAGAAGAAGTTGGGCGGGGGCCAAAAAAATTTTTAGAAATTAGAAGGCTAAGCATGTTTAAAAAATTCAATTCGTTACAAAAATCAAAGGACATTTGCATTTTTCTTAAAAAAAAAGAACAAATGTTGTGTCAAACTGAAACAGTTTTTACATAAAAACTCGTATGGAAGAATATAAAAAATACAATTTTCACTTATTATTGTGACAACAAAAAAAAATTTTCCACCGTTTTTTTTCATAAAAAATGCATGGACTTTTTTTGGATTGAACTTTTAGACAAAAAAAAAATTTAATGAAAAATATAAAAAACCAGCGTTTAAGAACTTTGCTGCTGCTGAAACTTATGCTTATAAAAATCAAACAGTCGCAGTCAAAGCAAATGCAAAAAAATATCCGATAGACTGCGAAGCACTTTAGCAGTCGACAGTTTCAGCAGTTTTTGTTTTGATTGGCTGAACCTCTGAACAAAATCGAAAGTCGAAGCATCAGCAGCTGTTAAATTTTTGAAAGTCGAAGCAGCATCAATTTTTCAACAGTGTTAGGGGGTCGCTGATTTCGAATCTGAAGTCAGAATTTTAAAATTAAAAATGGTGGATAGGGTTGCCACCTTAATTATTTTATTTTTACGAATTCGGGGCTGGCGCGAACTAAAGGGTAAAAATGGGTCGCTGAATTAGAATCCGTTGTCAGAATTTAAAAATTGTAAAATTTTGAAATTATAGGGTTGCCACCTCCAAATACACTATTGAAAAACTAATGCTGCTTCGACTTTCAAAAGTTTAACAGCTGCTGTAGCTTCGACTTTCGATTTTGTTCAGAGTTTCAGTCAATCAAAACAAAAACTGCTGAAACTGTCGACTGCTGAAGTCCTTTGCAGTCTATCGGATTTTTTTTTTTTGCTTTTGCTTTGACTGTTTGATTTTTCTCAAGCACAAGTTTAAGAAGTAGTAAGTTTTGAATTTATGGAAACAGTGGTTGCTTTAAAAATTTGACGACTTTTGCTACTTTGACTGAAGCAATTTAATAACTGAAAAAAACAACAAAAAAATTTGCGTTACAGTCAAAAATTTTAATTTCGAATCGTTTTTTTCTTTTTGTAACTTTTGTAACTTTTTGCTTATTGGTATCAAACAAACGAAACATTTTTAACTTAATTACTCTTAAGTAAATTTAAAAAGTTAGTATACATTAACATATATTGGGGTAGAGTACTCATTGAAGATAAATAAAAACACTCCAGGTGGTGCTTTACAGGTATGCCCTTTCCCATACCACAAAGAATTAAGCGAAAGGATAGGTTGTTAACTATCTCAAATTTTCGAATCATTTTACAAAATCAAGTATTTCGTGAACATGTTTTTAATTATTTTTTAGTTTTAAGTGTCATCGTGCGCGAGTTGTTAATATTTTGTTTGATTTTTTTTAACGAAACTTACTTACTTTACTTACTTAGTTGGCGCTACAACCGTATGTCGGTCTTGGCCTCATCTAAGAATTTGCGCCAGCCATTTCTGTCTTTCGCTTGCTGGCGCCAGTTGGAAATTCCAAGCTTCGTCAGGTTGTCCTCTACTTGGTCTTTCCAACGAAGATGCGGTCGTCCTCTTCTGCGTTGACCGCCGCTGGGTACCGAATCGAATGTTTTCTTCACTGGAGCATCGTCTTTCATGCGCTGAACATGACCAAGCCAGCGAAGCCGCTCGATTTTAATGCGCTTGACTATGTCGATGTCAGCGTACAGCTCATACAGTTCATCATTCCACCGTATTCGGTACTCGCCATTGACGCAGATTGGTCCGTAGATCTTACGAAGAATCTTTCTCTCGAATGCTCCTAAAGTCTTTTCATCTAAACTGCTCAGCGTCCAGGTTTGTGATGCGTAAAGTAGGACGGGCATGATGAGCGATTTATAGAGCGTGATTTTCGTTCGTCGAGAGAGGGCTCTGCTTCTCAATTGCCTACTGAGCCCAAAGTAACACCTGTTGGCAAGAGTTATTCTTCGTTTGATCTCAATGCTGATGTCGTTGGTAGAATTAATGCTGGATCCCAGATAAACGAAGTTCTTCACAACCTCGAAGGAGGTATTGTCAACGGTAACGTGGGTTCCAAGACGCTGGGACTGTTTGTTTGTTGACACTAAGTATTTCGTCTTGTCTGCATTCACTGCCAGACCCATTCGACTTGACTCTCTTTCTAATCTGGAAAATGCTGCACTGACTTCGCGCGTATTATGGCCAATGATATCGATGTCATCAGCATACGCAAGCAGCATAACACTCTTGTAGAATATTGTGCCACTACGTCTCAGATCAGCAGCTCGGATGATCTTTTCCATCATTAGGTTGAAAAAGTCGCACGATAAGGAATCACCTTGTCTGAAACCTCGTTTGGTAATAAATGGTGGGGAGAGGTCCTTCCCGATTTTAGCTGCGCTGCTGGTGTTGCTCAGTGTCATCCTGCAAAGTCGTATTAGTTTTGCAGGAATACCAAATTCAGACATGGTGGAGTACAGGTGCTTCCTTATTGGGCTGTCGAAGGCGGCTTTGTAGTCGACAAAAAGATGGTGGGTGTCGACTTGTTTTTCTTGAGTCTTCTCCAAGATTTGTCGTAGCGTGAAAATCTGGTCGATGGTGGACTTTCCAGGTCTGAAGCCACACTGATAAGGTCCGATCAGTTCGTTTACAATGGGCTTCAATCTTTCACATAAAACGCTCGACAGGACCTTATATGCGATATTAAGAAGGCTTATCCCACGGTAATTGGCACAGATAGTGGGATCGCCTTTCTTGTGGATTGGGCAGAGCACACTGAGATTCCAATCGTTCGGAATGCATTCTTCCGACCATATTCTGCATAGAAGCTCGTGAATGCATTTAAGTAGAGCTTCGCCTCCGTTCTTAAACAACTCAGCAGGTAAGCCATCAGCTCCCGCGGCTTTGTTATTTTTAAGCCGAGCTATAGCTGTCAGAACTTCATCATAGTCGGGCAGCGGAACCTCAACGCTGTCATCCAAAATTGGGGTTTCCGGAATATCATCTCTATTGGCGGGATTGTTGTCAGCGTCGCCATTTAGAAGCTTAGAGAAGTGTTCCCTCCATAACGTCAGTATACTCTGGACATCTGTCACTAGATTCCCGTTTTCATCCTTGCAGGAAGAGGCCCCGGTTTTAAAACCATCGGCAAGGCGTCTTATTTTTTCGAAAAATTTTCGGGCCTCATTCCTGTCACCATACATCTCAATCTTCTCCTGCTCGCGCTTTTCTGCCTCTCTTTTTTTCCGCCTGAAAATATGTCTCTCTTCCCTCCTCTTTTCTTTGTATCGCTCCTTAGCAGCGCGCGTTACAACCGACTGCAGGGTGGCTTTGTAGGCGGCGTCTTTCTCTGCAGTGGCGTCGCGACACTCCTGGTCGTACCACTGGTTTCGGCTAGGGCGTTGGTAGCCAATCACCTCTTCAGCAGCCGCACGCATGGAGTTGGAAATGTGAGTCCACTGCGCGCATATATCATCGATTGGAGGAGTGCTTTGAAGCAGGAGTGAGAGTCGAGTGGCAAAAGCATCGGCTGTCTGTTTTGATTGCAGCTTATCGACGTCTAGCTTTCTCTGTGTAGGGTTGCGTGTATTCTTAGCTGCGCATAGACGTGTACGGATCTTGGCTGCAACAAGATAGTGATCCGAGTCAATGTTTGCACCACGGATCGTGCGTACATCCAATACACTGGAAGAGTGCCTTCCGTCGATCAAAACGTGATCAATTTGATTCTTGGTTTTTTGATCAGGGGACATCCAGGTGGCTTTATGAATATTGAGATGCTTGAATCTAGTGCTACTTACGACCATGTTTCGTGCTGCGGCGAAGTCAATCAGCCTCATTCCGTTATCGGAGGTGTTGTCGTGGAGGCTGAACTTTCCGACTGTTGGACCAAAAATATTTTCCTTGCCCACCTTAGCGTTGAAGTCACCAAGCACGATTTTTACGTCGTGACGGGGGCAGCGCTCGTAAGCATTTTCAAGGCGCTCGTAGAAAATTTCCTTGATCTCATCGTCCTTGTCTTCTGTGGGAGCGTGCGCACATATTAGGCTTATATTGAAAAATCTAACCTTGATGCGGATTATGGCAAGTCGTTCGTTCACAGGTGTGAATCGCAGGACGTGGGGCCGTAGTCTCTTGCCAACTACAAATCCGCATCCAAACTCGTGCTTCTCCGCATGGCCGCTGTAGTAGATATCACAGGGTGCATGCCGAATGCAACCCTGTCCCTTCCATCGCATTTCTTGGATAGCAGTGATATCAGCTTTGTATCTTTCCAAGACATCAGTCAGTTGGATAGAGGCACCTTCCCAATTAAGGGTTCGGACATTCCAGGTGCATATCCGTAAATCATTATCAGTTTTTCGTTTGCGGTAGTCGTCATCAGATTTGGGGATCATTTTTCTTCTATTCTTGTTTGTTTTCATTGAAATTGGTTTTTACGGGTGGGCTTCAAACCCGACGCACAACCTATTTTAAGCCTAGGGAGGCCCGCCGCTCAGATTAGCCGCCAAACTAACGGTTGTCAGTTTTGACGTTGCCCAGGAAACACCACGTGGAGGTTTGAGTCGACTTGAGACGATTTCACAAAGATTATGCTGGCCTCGCCAGGTTGAGACAGTCAGACATGTTACATTATTCCATCGCCCCCAGTTTCCCACCAACGAAACAGCTTCTGTTTATTTGTTCTTTTTTCTGACGAATAAGAAATAATTGTTTAAAAAAAGTATGAAAAACAATGACAAGATTTTTACCCTAAGATATAAAAAAGAACTGTGCAAATTCAGCCCAATTTGCAAAGGGTTTGAGAGAGCGCTGGGCCTGTTGAAAATCGCATTATTGTTAAAAACCTACCTTCTTTATTTAATAGATACAAGCTTTGAAAACTTTGATGCGCCCACATGATATTATTAAAAATATCAAATTCATCTTTTCGGATGTAATAATAGCAAATTATAATGTCGATGGAGTTTCTGGTAAAAAGAGTCTAAAGGCTAACAAGCTTTTGTTCAATGCTGTCATTCAATCAATTTCTTTTGGGGATGCAGGCACTTCCGATGAGCAGCTACGAAATGCCATTCAACTTGCCAAACAAAATTTTTGACTGCCTCGTTAAAGAGCTATTGGAGTAATTACATTTATGTATGTATTAATTATTAATACGTCTACTACGTAATATACAACTTTTATTCTATTATTTATGTTCAATATATTTGTCCAAATGGACTTTAAAAAAATTATGTTTGCTTTCTTTAAAATATAAAAGGCTCTATAGACGACACAAAAAGTACCCATAAGATACTTAATTATAATGAACTCGCTCATTTATTCTTATGCAACACTTATTACGAGACAACAAAAACAGGTGCGAGTTTGAAATTATAAATAAATATTGTAGTATCTTAAGGCCTTTTTCTATTAACTAATATATCATTAAATTACTAATTTAAGATTGCTTTTCAAGAAATAACAAAATAGTAAACGTGTTTCATACAAGGACCGTAAAGGCTAAGGTAGAATTTGAATTTATACGTTACTTTACATTACGTTTAGTCAATAAGCAAATGATTAATGAGATCGGTTTCGATTTCTTGTTGTTTTCGTTATTAATGTGATAGTTATATATGTCCACAGCTATGGATGACGAAGTTTTAATTGATCCTGAACTGTCACATTGAAATTATAATTGCACCTTTATTCCTTTTTTCCAAAAAAATAAGAAAGTAATAGTTATTTTATGTCTTGAATTTTTTACACAAAATTTTACTGGTACTTTCTCCCGTTTATTTTTTGTACAGTGCCTGAATCTTATTAGTACAAAAAAAATTAACACTGCGTGTAAGCGATAATAAATAATTGCAGGAAATACTGTCCTCATACGTCGTGCGTACATTTTTTGACAGTTTTTTTTTTACAGCCGTTTTTAATAATTTTCATTAAAAAGCAATTCATTATATAAATTAATATGTCTTCACGCTAAGCCACCATAACCAAATTTTATTGTCCTAGCATGCATAGTTTCTAAAATATATCAATCTGCTGGACATTTTTGCTGGAAAAGTATCTAGCTGAAAATAATGCTTATTTTTTGTCAAAATAAGTAAACGGCAGAAAATACTAGTTAAATTATTCCTATTATTCTAAAATTTTAAAGCAAGCAAAATTTTATAAATAGTTTATCTACACAGCTAAATTAGCTGTGTTTTTTATTAAAAATATTACAACTAGAGAATTTGCTATTACATAAAGACAAGAAAATTCGCATACCCCTTGCGGTAGGGGATGCCCATTGGGAATGGAGAATTCGTTATCTCTTAAAGATTGAAAATTCACAAACTCATTAGGACTTAAGAATTCGCTTGTTACTTGCGGCAGGGGAAATCGTATGCTCTTAAAGACTTGGAAATTCACAAGCCTATTAGGATATTACAATTCGCATGCCCCTTGTGGCAAGGAAATTCGTATGCCCATTAGGACAGCAAAATTGTAAAGTCCATGGTAATGCACGTTGGGTCCGTTCGCCACAGTCAATGACATCGCTGTGTTAAAAGGACGTGCAAAATATGTTGTGAGTAGATAGGCGAAGGGCGTGCCCCTTTCACTGAGGGTATGTGAATTCGCATACCAAGTAGTAGGCCCACCGAACTACAGGGTTATTTTTAATTCTTCGCTCACTTTTCAGTGTTTTTATTTTCCATTTTTTTGCAAAAGAGCTGTTATTTTGAAAGTAATTCTTATGTCCTGGCCAGAGATGCAACAAGCCTTTATGCCAAGTTTGAAGAAAATCTATCCATTAGTTTTAACATGATGACAGACCAAAATTTTTAAAATTAAATTTTTGGAATCTACTTTAACTACGAAAAAATATTCAATGTACAGATATTGCTTTTACATTTTATTATATGTATAGATTAAATATGAAGTATTAAGTATTAGGAATTAAATTTTAAGTAATTAAAGTTTTCTATATGACCTTGTTATTCATTATGTTGATGTTCTATGATTTGAATACAAATTCCAAATGTTTGACCTAAAGCCTAGTACTCTGTTCGTTTGCGTGAAATTTCGCTGGCAACATCTATTTATTTGTTGCACGAAATTTCTGACTTAAAGTTTGTTGCTAGGAATTTCTATGGCAACATTTCTCAGAGAGACTCAGAGAATAAGTTGGGAGATTTCATATGATATCTCTCCTTCACTTCAAAATAAATAGGCAGCACAATTAAATTGTTGTGAAAAAATGTTGCTCAGAAACATGTTGCTATAATTTCACGCAGCGGAACAAAGTACTGCTCTGACGAACATGTTGTGAAAATGTCCACGCTTGTTTCACAGCTGTCACCTTTTGTATGGAGATTTGAGTGGAATTTCACATGAAACTGAACAGAGTACTATGCTTAAAGCTTAATAAACGATTTTAAACTATCAAACTACTAGATTTTGTATTTAAAATCAAGTATGTTTTAAACTATAAAGCATTTAGAATTTGTATTTAAATCACAGAAAATCAACATTTTAAGTAATAAGTATTAGGTATTACGTATTAAGTAGAAGTAGTAATATATAATTTCATGTAAAATTGAAAAAAAAAACAAAAAATTATGTATATTATACAAATTCATTTAATAATAAATATCGATATTTGAGAGAGCTATTTAAGAACTCATAAAGCGCACTGTTATTACTTCCATTAAGCAAGTCTAAAAC
Source organism: Dichetophora obliterata (assembly GCA_963920525.1). NCBI lineage: Eukaryota > Metazoa > Arthropoda > Insecta > Diptera > Sciomyzidae > Dichetophora > Dichetophora obliterata. The sequence goes on along the minus strand of OY986437.1, from coordinate 198,322,680 downwards.
TTCTGCCACCTTTAATTCTTTTTTGCCGAAACACCTGATTCTGCTTGTTTTGAAGATAGGACATACACCTACGAAATGATAGGTGTTTTCTATTATATTTAAATTACAAAAAGTGCAAGTACTTAGACTCACACCTCTAAAAGCTCGCGCATTTAAATCAAACAACCCGCCTCTTGCTTTAAAAAGTAAGCTTACGACTTTTGCAGATGTGTTTTGTAGAAATGACTGAACCCCTTCGTGCTCTAGTTGTGAATACAAGTTGTGATTTTGAGATGTTTTTGCACTGTCAATGTACTGAATGCCTTTGTTTATTCTCAATAAGTGTAGTTAAGTTAGTGTAATACTCCACTAATGTATTTGAACTAAAGTTTGATGGCATATCCACACGTTGCTCAGCATTTAACTTATTCCATTCCGCTGCCCAAAAAACACCCTTCTCAAATACTTCTTTAGCTAAAATATTTGGGAGTCTGTGAGGAGGTATTCTGAGGACTTTATTAACGTAGTTAAAATGCAAGCGCAAAGTTTCAATAGGTTGAGATTTTAAGCCGGTCTCTAAATAAAGCATATAGCTTGGCGTATTTTTTGGCAATAATAATATTTTCTAAATGAAGAATCTGAAGAGCTTTTCAACGTCATCGTATTGTTTGTAGCCCCAAACTTGGGCTCCGTACAACATAATTGACCTAGAGGCGGCGTTGAAAATTTTCAATTTATTTGACAATGATATTTTTGGATTGTGTATATAGCTAAGCCATTTATTGCGATTTTTGCGGTCACTAGTTTACTAAACCCGCCAGAGGACCTTCGGGGAATCTGCCTGTCCCAAGCCAGGAATGGAAGCGGTGAGGGTTTGTTATTGGATGGGCAGTTCATGGGGCACGGCCCATGAACTTATCTCATAATGAGTTCATTTTTGAGGCACGGCTCTTGAATGTTCATCTGATAACTGTAAAAGAAAAAGGTCTACCTTGAGCCTTGGTTGTTGGTTGCCAAATTTTTGGAGAAAGCATGGTTTTGATATTAAGTTATCATAACACCGTCATTGTAATATGCTTTCGATGGACGATCAATCCAACATAACTTGAAGAGCGGTGACAGTCATCCATCAATGATGAGGAGACCTGATCTATCGTTGTTCTGCAGACCTTATCTTAGAATAAAGGTTTTATGTAGGAAACATTTAATCTTTGGACCGTTGTATAAGCCAATTGGTATACAACGGCTCATGCTTCCTAGTTTTCCGAAAGAGGCTTTTTATTAAGTCTTAATTAGATTAACGAAGTTGCATAAGTAGAATTGTGGTTTACCCGGTTTTATTGCGAAACCAATGGTTATTTTTTTAACCTAGTCATGTACAATTCTAGTGGCTGAAGGTGTCACAGTCAAATATAAATGTTCTAAGAACTTTTGGTCTGTAAGACGGGATGTTGAAGAGCCTTGTCAGGTGGAGCCTTGAGCCCAGGTATTGACTGTCGTTTGGGTTTGGCCCACGTGGGGTTTTCAATGCGCTCTGGCTGTGGTTAGGCCAGAAAGGCCGGTATGAGTTACATTTAAGTTGAACTCGGGCTAGTGATTCCCTTAAGTTACTAAGAGAATGATGGTAGATTGAATCTCGCTAATTTCAAACAGTAAATGTTAGGAAGGTAAGCAACTACCGGATCAATATACTGTTACCTTTGGAATTTGAGAGCAGGCGACGGGGAAACCTAAATAGTCTGAGTTGTGTCCACTGAGATTGAGGAACCTGATGATATGATGACAGGCCTAATGTAGTTGCCGCCTTAGTCTTTCGTGTCAAGGAGTGATGACCCTTGATATGATGTAGATGATTATTGCGGCTGAAAAAGTAATGGGTTATATTATTGGTATTCATACTGAGATAGCCCAAGGTTATTAAAATAACCAAGTCATGTACAAATTCGAGTAGCTAAAAGTGCCACGGCCATGAATTGCGTCAATCTGACGACAAGATACATGGGGTTCTGTTGCATGTTATTAGGGGAACCTTTCAAAGTGGTCTTTCTTGAATTCTGAAGGGGCGTTGGCCGACGCTTCATATTTGTCCCAAGCTTTGGAGCACCGTTAAATTAAGCCTTCGTGGCAGGGGTCAACGTTAAAAACATAGTGGCTTTCTGTCACTAGTTTACTATTAAAATATTTCCGATACGACAAGTTGTAGGTCAAAAGAACACCAAGATATTTGTATTCGTTAACAATTTCAATTTGCTGGCCCCCAAAGACCAAGCAATCGATATACTGATTCTCGTACTTTCCCTAAAAATTAAAAATTTAGACTTAGAAAGATTTACTTTAAGCTGCCATAAGCAGCAGGCAACAGCCATATAAGGAATCTATCATAGATTGTAATTTATCAGGAGAAGTGGACAAGAGAACAATATCATCAGCATACATAAGAACTTTTACTTTTGTGCTTGCCACTTCTATACCGCCAGGAAGTGATTCGTGCAAGTCGTTGAGATACAGAGAGAACAGAGTAGGACTTAATAAACAACCTTGTTTTACTCCTTGGTCTACTGAGAATGATTCTGATAATGATTCGCCAACCCAAACATGACTAGCAGTATTTTTATAAAGAAATTGTAGAATCTTTACAATTTTGCTTGATAGCCCGTACTTGGAAAGCTTATAAAAAAGGAAATTTCTTGGTATAGTGTCGAATGCACATGGGAAGTCAATAAAAAATGCGTACGTTTTCTTTTTTTGCTTTAAAACCTAGTACTCTGTTCGTTTGCGTGAAATTTCGCTGGCAACATCTATTTATTTTTTGCGTGAAACTTCTGACTTAAAGTTGGTTGCGAGGAATTTCTATGGTACGTTTCTCAGAGAGACTCAGAGAATAAGTTAGGAGATTTCATATGATATCTCTCTTTTCACTTCAAAATAAATAGGCAGTACCAGGGTTCGGACTTGAAAATTCGTAAATCGCAGTAAATTTTGAAAAAAAACGCAATAAAACGAATTTTTTCGCAGTATTTTTTATATTTGCAATCATGTACGTACATTTACTACTATTGCATGTACATTTTATAACTATATACTATATATTTGCTTGTATCAGAAACATATTTCTTACTGATTCAAAATATATTTGCCGTAGAAAAATTGAATCACAGTCTTTAAAAGCAAATACATTCTTAATTTGGTCTCAGAATCGTATATAAGACTTTTGCTTAATAAAGTTTATAATTTTGTTGGAACATTTCATTGTATTCAATCGCGTCGGAAACGAATTTCATCTGGGGGGGCAGTACAAATGGGGGGCAGTACAAATGGTGGTGCAAAAAAAGTTCACCAAAATTTCTTCACATGAAACATGAAGAAGAGGGAAAGAAGAGGAAAATATATAATACAAAAATATTATCGTTGTAAAAAAACTGATATTTTGAATAACTTTTCCTTTTAAATTGTTTATCTAGCTAAAAAAGTGGGGGGGGGGCAACTGCCCACCTTGCCCCCCGCTTCCGACGCCAATGATTGTATTTTTAAAAAATCTGAAATTCTTGAAATCGGCTCCAAAAATTTTTACCTTCTAATGTGGGACTCTATCATACATTCAATAAAACCATGGAAAGCGTAATGTAATTGAAATGAAAACACTAAATTACGAATTTTTTATATAATTAGTTGACCTTTAGCATGAATATAATTGACATTATTCTTCAGATTCACTTTTAAAAATTTTGGACTACTTTTTAATCCAAACTTTGGTTTAAAGGAACTTTTAATCCAAAAAGTACTATTTTTTAATCCCTATTTTAGTTTTATTTAGCTGGGTCTCGAACACACCTTCCTTTAAGGAACTAACTTGTATTCGTAATAGTGCAAAATAAGTGAAACCTTGTTAAGAACCGAGTTGGACAAGTAGATAAGGCGTTGGACCAGCATATCAGAGGTCGTATGTTCATGAACAGATTTTATTTAAAGTTGACATTTATATTGATTTTGTTTAATCTTTTCGCGAATTATAAACTAATCTTTTTTGGATTAGAACATTTTAAACTTTTCCTTAGATAAGAAAGTAGCCTTTTTTGGGGGTTTTCCTATATGTAATCCAAAAAAATTTTGAATTTAGTCCAAGATTTTTAACAGTGTACGCCTTCATCCTAGGTACCATCAGAAATTTATTTTTTCACTGAATTTGAACAGAAATCACTTTAAAATTAAACGAAAGACAAACACAATGCATATACTCACCGTTTATATAGCACAAAATATAATGATAAAATTATCACTACCAAACATGATGAAAAACTTTTTTCTGAAATTTTTTATAATATGTTTGGCACGAATATAAGTACGCATATTTTCTCTCCAAGTTCACATGAAAAGTGATGGTGTATCGCAGCTACACATTCAATGTCAAAACATTGGTGATGCCTGTGGAAAATATCGGAGAAAGGTTCGAGTCGCACATTAAAAGAGGTCCCTTTTTGACAACTCTCCCTTACATATTCCAAAAATATTACAAAAATAACCATAAAAAATTTTGTTGCTAATAAATCGCAGTAGATTTGGAAAAACCGCATTGACGCAGTGAAACAATAAATTTTGCAACAATAAAGCGCAGTAGATCTACTGCAATTGCAGTAAAGTCCGAACACTGGGCAGTACAATTAAATTGTCGTGAAAAAATGTTGCTCAGAAACATGTTGCGATAATTTCACGCTGCGGAACATAGTACTGCTCTGACGAAAATATTGTGAAAATGTCCACGCTTGTTTCGCAGCTGTCATACTTTGTATGGAGATTTGAGTGAAATTTCACATGAAATTGAACAGAGTACTATGCTTAAGTTTAAAAAAATTATGCTTGACAAATTAAAAAGATTCTCAATTGTTGAATACTCTTTGCGAAAACCCGCTTGGTATTCATTTACAATATTGTTTCGACTAATCGAACTATGTACTCGATCAAGAAGTAAGCCTGTGAAGATTTTGTAGTTTGTGTCTAACAATGACATCCCTCTGTAGTTGCCAACACAGTTTGGATCTCCTTTTTTAAATTGCGGAACTATTAAAGATTTTCTAAAAAAATGTGGAATCTCAGTTCGTAAGAAAATTCTATTAAAAACCAGTAGCATTTCTTCTAAAAAACAGCGTGGAGCATTTTTATAAAACTCATAACTAATTTTAACTATTCCTTTCGGCGCTTTATTTTCCTTACATCTTTTTAGAACGCAGAGCAAATCTCTATACTTGAAAGGTGAATCCAAAAATGCATCAGTCCAATTGGGATCTGACCAGGAAAAAACTTTCAAGGATGGTTCAACAGTGAGCAGCGCTTGAAAATGACCAGGAAAGGTCTTGGCTGACAATACATTACCAACAGTATATGTTGAGTTCTTAAAGGACTTCGCTAATTTCCACCAATCGCTCGAGTTTCTTACCGCATTTAGTTTGTCAATGTTGTCATTTTCATATATGAGTTTTTTCGTACTACAAATCCTTACATATTTCGTTTTATTATCCAAATAGGCCTTACGATATGCTTCAAGATCGTGTTTTCTAAAGAGGTTAAGTTTATCTAACATTTTACTACGTGTATTTGCACATTGACAGTCAAACCATTTACTTTTGGGCTCAAAGAACTTCCTCTGTTCTTTCCCACCTGTAGCAGCTTTTATTTTACCAATGCACACGTTAATCTTCTCATCGATAGTCGAGCTATCCCAGATTTAGTCCGAATTTCAAAAAGATTCAAGAGCTTGCGCATAATTTTGTGCTTTGTTTGGTTTCCATTGCAATTTTTGAGGAAGTGAAATCTCTTTTACAGACGCATTTGAAACTTGCAATGATATATTTAAAGTGAGTGGCATATGGTCAGAGTATTCCCTGCATGGGATGGCAAAATCTGTTATCATTTTTAGAAAGCTAAAAGAGCTTTTACAATAGTCGATGACAGAGTTATCAACACCACCACAAAAAGTAAACTCACCATACGAATCACCCACATGCCGTCCGTTCAAAATCACACTACCAACACTTTCTACAAGATCCAGTAATTTTCTACCTTTACTATCCAAAACAATATCTTTAGAATTCCTTTCCTCACTAATAAAGAGGCAATCTGTTATTAACTTTTTATCGAGTACTTGTGCTTTAGAAACGCGTGCATTTAGGTCACCAATAATCAAAATTATCGGCGAATTAAGGTTTGTTATAAAATTTTCAAATTTTTTTAAAATTCCAGCTATTACAATTTATATAGGTATTTAACGTTTTAAGTATGACATTTTAAGTTCTTTTTGAGATTGTGTTTTCTTTTAATTAATACAAAGTTTTAAATTTTGAAATGGTAATAAAATCTATTGATAATTGTACGAACCCTTATTTTATAAAGACAGCTTGTAGGGTACTCTAATTCATAATAATCTCAGCTCTGAGATTACAGTGCTTTTGTATATGTAATCCAATCAGCTCAACTTAATTTCTCTCCTAAACGAATGAGTGATTCTTTGCTTCGATTCGTGCTCTCCGTTTATATTTTCGCTTTCATTTAAGCTAAACTGCAAAGCGTGAAGAGCTCTACCAGGTTACATTATGGCGAATTTGGCCAAAACGAGCAACGAAGAGAACGGATTAAATATATATAAACACACTAACTGCTAGAAACTTGACTTACATACCCAGCAGGCAAAAAGTAGAGTTTAGAAATTGAATGTGATTTTATCAGAAAAACAACTGCACAAATTTGTGTTTTATGCATATGGGCATTTCCGCCGAAAGGTCCGCCGTGTCTAAAAAATTAAAAGTTATTAAAAACTTATAATTTTATGATATTCTATTAGAGTAGCATTTAAATTTTACTAATTTAAGCAATTGTTACATAAATGCATTTACCATGATGATCAAATCGACTGCACATTCGCACAAATGTAGTTTCCTTTTTCGTAAATGTTTAGTAAATATTTCGTAAATATTTTTGTTTTAGTAAAAATGGAAGGCATTAGCTAAAGATAATAGAAAAATGGTTAAGGCAAGAAAAGGACAATTTATTAAACTTGTTTGTTAATTACTAACAATAACTAAAATACAAAAATATACAAATCGTTATCCAGTTGAATCATAATGGAAAAAATGTCACGTTCGAATTGTCACGTATCGAATCAGATTTATATTAAAAAAAAAAAGTAGAGAAGATATTAAAATCAAACAAAATGCACTAAAAATATTCCAAAATATTATTGCAAAATATTCCAAAATTAGTTGTAATAAAAAATTGTGCAAATTTCGCTGAATTGTGGCTTCGAAATGTATGGCCACGAAAACTACTTCCATTTTTGTCCCGTTCGAATTGTTTCTTTTTTTGCTTGCATCGTGGGAACTAGGATTATGTCTGCTGTAAACTTTGGCACTAATTAAAGTGCTTCCTAAGAGCTATAATGTAAAGTAAAACGAGAAATGAAAATATGGTTTACTTTGGTTTTTTTTTAAATTAAATGTGAGTGACAGTCACGTTCGACATAATGAAAATGCCCATATGTATATCTTCAAAAATTTGACAAACGTTATTCAAAAAAATACAAAAAAAGTCGACTTGGTAAAAAAAATTATTACAAATATGTACAATGAAAATTCTTGAATAAAGATAACGTCATCTACAATGCAAAAAGACGTAAACACAAGAAAAAAAATATATTAAAAACGAGTTTTTTATTGATTAGCATGCGCTTACCTTGTTAATAATAATATTCACAAAAATTTTTGAAAATGTTTTTCAGCGAGCAAATAAATTTTAAAATAATTGCGTTCACACAAAATAAACACTATTCATGATTAAATTATATATAAGGTTAAGTAACCATGAAATAGTTTTTTATGTATGCTTTTTTTCAAAAATAAAACAATAAAACTTGGATCGCAAAATGTCAAAGAAAAAGGAAAAAGACAAGTAAACCTAAGCAGCATTTTGTATCGCTCCTTCTGTAGGAACAGAAAGCGATTCTTCTTCAAGAACAAATTTTCGCCACCGAGCTCGTTCATCGTTGCGAAAAAGTTCATGGTTGCGAAATCTTGAAGAAGAGCAGAAAATGAAACTCACCTAAATGGCTTCCAGAAGTATCGCTTTCGCCTAACCTAGGCGAAAGGAGACCATTTTCTAGTCCAAATGCTGGCTGGGAACAATCAAATGAAAATTTCTGATTATAAGTCAAAATATTAAATTTTAATATTAAATTCGTGTTTAAAATAATTTTGAAACCATTTTCTTGAAGTTTGGGTTTTTGTAACTGCTTAAAAATGCCGAAGAAGTGTGCAATTTGATAAAACTATTGGATTAAGAAAAACGTTTTCTTTTTTTAAAGGCCCTTGACCTTTTCAAACAAAAACGCTGGATGGATGGAATTTGAATCACCGAATGTCAAAGTAAAAGATACGAACACCAAACAGCTGATTTTGACATATGCCGTCAGATATGTGCTCTCAGCATACTTAACCTTATACATATATAATTAAATTATGATACTGTCTAGTTTTTAAATGTTTGAAATTTTTACGAATCAATTAAAAAAAAAATACAAAATATATGTTTTTGCTGTTGTAGAAATTAGAAAAAAAAACAATATTTAAGGATTTTATCTATTTATTTACTTATTAGACACAGCCTTATTTAATGTAAGCAAAAACAAGTTCTCTCCGAAATTAATGTTAACCTTGGTTGTGTGTTGAGAATCCTCTAAAATAAGTACTATTTCTTAGTAGAGTAAAGTAAGTACAACTTATAAGTAAGATAGGTTGTGAAGAACTTCATCTATCTGGGATCCAGCATAAACCCAACCAACGACATCACCATTGAGATCAAGCAAAGAATAACTCTTGCCAACAGGTGTTACTTTGGGCTCAGTAGGCAATTGAGAAGCAGAGCCCTCTCTCGACGAACGAAAATCACGCTCTACAAATCGCTCATCACGCCTGTCCTACTTTATGCTACTTTATGCCCGTCCTACTTCTGTACGCTGACATCGACAGAGTCAAGCGTATTAAAATCGAGCGGCTTCGCTGGTAAGTCATGTTCAGAGCATGAAAAACGATGCTCCAGTGAAGAAAATATTCGATTCGGTACCCAGCGGCGGTCAACGCAGAAGAGTACGACCGCATTTTCGTTGGAAAGACAAAGTAGAGGGCAACCTGACGAAGCTTGGAGTTTGCAACTGGCACCGGCAAGCGAGAGACAGTCATTTCTGGAGCACATTCTTAGATGAGGCCAAGACCGACATACGGTTGTATGTTTTAACTAGTATCTAGTATTTAACTAGTATTTAAGTTAACTAGTATTTTAACTAAGAGTAAAGTTTGTCATTAAGTAAGTAAAGTTGACAACTAAGTTTTTACTAAACCAACATTTTTTTAAGCAGGAATTTACAATTTTTAAGAATTAGGTGAAATATTTTGCTATCTCTAATTGTCGCTCGCTCTGCTGCAAGTTTTTGATGTACACGAACATAATTTTATAGAAACTTGCACAATTATTGAAAAGTTCGTTCATTTTCAAGTACGCAAACCGATCTAAGATGTAAAAAATTTCATTGCTTGAACATTTATGACATGATCGAAGAAGCACAATCTGCCGCTCTCTCTCCTCCCATAAAAACAAAAACTTTAAACAAGCTTAGACTGTGCCATTCGATTAAAATTGTGAAAAAATAATTTCGAGTTCTGATCAATAAACATTTTTGATATTATTTGCAAGTCAATAAATGCTGAGAAACATTTTGACACCCTTAGTCTTGGCACCCGGACGACAGCCCCCTTGTGTCTCTCCCTCTAGCGAAGCTACTGTTTTTGTTTAAAAAGGCTTCAAAAGATTTGCAAAAACTTTGGGATAGCTTGCAAAAAGGCGTCATACAGATCTTTATAAAAAGTTTAGTGAAAAAAATTTGTTCGTTACGATTAATATTGCGCTATTCAAATCAAATGAATCGGTCATTTCAAAAACCTCATAAGTCACACAATTTGAGTTTTTCAGGAATCAATAAAAACTGTTTCACGCACAAGCAAACGAGTTTCAAAGGACTTTTTTATGATTAATTTTGTATTTGAGCTGTAAAACATTAAAATATCGAATAACCTTCTCAGTTTATTAATAATTATAATAAAAGAAATCCTGCACTCAGAAAAATATTTCTAAAAAATCTAGAAAAATAGCACCCAATCGTTAGAAAATCGGGCTTCATTTAGCGCCATGGCCGATTTTCTAAAAATGACGTATATATTTTTCGTTAAGTTGACACCAGGAGTGGGAAATATTTTAGGAAAATTATTTAATCATTTACGAACTATTTCGCTAAATTGAAGATACTTATCGCAATTGTGTTGAAATCTTATTACATTTTAATAAGTTTTTCTACCGTTTATTTATCATCAGCTATAACTAAGAGAAACATTTTCTCTTCAAATAAGAAATTTTCTGCCGTTTATTAATCAGTGGCTATAACTACGAGAAAAATTTGCTTTGAAAATAAGAAATTTTCTACCTTTTATTAATCATCGGCTATAAGTAAGAGAAAAATTTTCTCTGAAATTAAGAAATTTTTCAACAAATTCCTGGAAAAATTTTTTAGTTTTTGCAAAAAAAAAACCCTTTTTAATGATTTTAAGCAGCTTACTGTGAGAATTATGAAACAAACAATTTTATTATTAACATTAAATTAATTTGAAAAATTACCACTATCCGGAGACTTGAACCTCGGCCGCGTGAGTGTAAGTGCATGGGCTTATCCATTCGACCATCGCTGTTGTTCAACAATCGTCGCTTAATTTGCTTCATTAAGACTCGTTCGCTTCGTAAGTAATTTTAAAGCATTTTTTCTAGAAATATAAGAAATGCATCTTTAAAATAAATCACTTGTGGTATACAAAAAAAGAAAAACTTACATGTATTTCTATAAAATATCCAAGTTTTGTAACTTATGTTTCTCCAAATTTAAGAAATCATGCTGTAGAATGTTGCGAGCAGACTTGATATCAATACAATGTCATTTCTTATATTTAAGTAAAAACTTGTCTTCAAATCTAAGAAGCTGTTTTTATAACATTGCAACGTAATCAAGACGTGAGGTCGTTAATTCATGTAAAAATTCTCTACATTAAGGAGAAACCTCTATAGAATATAGAAAAACCCATGCCTATGAATTAAAGCCACAGTTTCTTAATTTTAGGGAAGCAGATTTTTTTGAGTGTGAAAAACTGTTCTTGACCTATATTGTTTTAGCAAGAAATAGGATTAGTGGTACATAATTTAACCAAAACAATCGTAGTAATCATATTTTTATTGCTTATTATTGACGATTACACTTAAAAATTGGCTTCCTAACATTTCACATGCATTAATTTGTCATGTTTTAATATCTTTTGGAATATTTCTCATCTTATCTTCAGTTTTCAGTTCTTTAACTGTAAATTTTGAACTGGATTTCGAAACTAAATTAAAATATTCTTCTGGGACGTAGATACGATCATGTTTTCAAACTGATCTAGAATCGCTCTCATGTAGCGTTTTTCCATGTTGTTTTAGCAATAAACGAAGATTGCGAGGTATTGCTTAAATATTGTAGGAAGAAGTACACAGAAGTGTGTGGATTTTACCCAGATTTTGGGTCTACCTTCAAGGAAGTGTTTGCAACAAAAAAACTATGTGCAAAAAATAATTGAATAATGCTGTTTTTGAAATGACCGATTCAAGTGTTTTACCGACTGGGTGTGTTTGAGCTTATATTACAGCTGCGTTTAAGCCAACTCAAAAGCTTTTGTGCAGGTTTTGTTGTTGTTGCTTTTTCTCATTGTTTCTTCAAGCTGTGTCTTAACTTAAAGTTTGCGGTTTCTTCAACTAGTTTTTTCAATGAAAAAACCTTTGTATTTCTTTTGTTTTTTTTCAACTCAGTATGTTGTTTTTGTTGCTTTACTGGGCTTTTGGGCGCATTCGACTGCTACGAAGCGGACGACGACTTTAGTGTGCGCCGACCAGTTTAAGTAGACGGCCACAAATCGGTTTTTTTGGTGGCTCGTGTAAACTGACAGAATCCACTCAAGTTAAATTGAGATAATTTTTGGTGACAGAAAAAAAAATTAAAAAAAAAAAAATTCTAAATAATTAATTAATTCAGCTCGTGATGTCGACAAATGACAAAATTTCATTAAAAAAAAAGAGAAGAATCATTAGTAAAAAGTGAGTAAATGAGCAAGAAATGTGAGAGCAGCACAAGAACATAAATAAAAAAAAAACGAAACAAAATTTTATAAAAAGGAAATGTGAAGAAGAGTGAAAGAAGAAAAAAATCAATTCTTTTTGAATGTTTTTGTTGTTGTAGTCGTGTTACAACAGCAGCAGCATCAACGACATCATTATCATCGACATCGGCAGCGACATCTTCCCAGATATCGACGGAAGCAAATTTCCGAACGCGTTTTAAATAATTGCGTTCTGAGCGCGATCAGTTTAATCGTTCGAGTGTTCTGAAGACTACAACTTAGCGGAAGAAGCTACTAAAACTTTAGCTCCTCGCAAATTTCGACCGCGAAAAGAATCAATTTTTCGAAAAGTTTTTCAAACGCGAAAATTCACAATTGTGTTTGCAAAAAAAAAAAATAAACAACCAAATTTCAACTCAAAACAGTTTAGCTTAAATTGGATACGAAAAAAGGATTCGTGTTGCGGTTTTGCGTGTGCAGCAATAGAGTTGGCTGAAAAACAACAAAAACCTTGTAAATATAACAGATTTTTAGTTAAAAAAATTTTTATATCCTTTAATTTTTCTTATAAATACCATATCGCTATTAATAGTCACTTCAAAAATAATGCAAATCAAAAGCTGTTTCTACAAAGCTCAACAAGTTAATGAAAGCACCAAGCAAACCACCTCAACAACAATAGCAGCAAAAACAACAAAAATAAAAAAGTGGTTTTTTATAGTTAAATTAGATTTATATTAGTTGCTAAAAAAAATAAACATTTTTTTAAAATAAGTGCTGTTTTTGTTGCTGTTTTGTATAAAAACGTCGTCATCAGCGTCATAGTCATTGTACTTGTCGTTATCGTCGTTGTCGTAGTTCAGTTCAAGCTATTTGTTTCAAGTCTTGCAGCTAGTCTGGGCTGCTCTGTAACTATCAAGACGTTGTTCAAGTCTGTGACGAGGGCTCCACTAAAGCCACGGCCGCTCCAGCTAGCCACCGAGTGCAGTTTTATGTTTATTGTATGTTTCTTCATGTTTGTGTGTTTGTTTGCATTCGATTTTGTAATATTTTCTTATTACCAACCAAGCTGAAATAATGTGCAAAAACAACAACAAACTCTAACCAACGTAATACTAGCAAACTGCACATTTATTCAGCGAATATTTCGTAGTATTTTACTACTTTTCTACTACTACAGCTGCTACTAGGTTTTTCGCTGCACTTTTTTCCTGCTCATTTTAACTCAGCATCAACGTGAGCTGTATTTTTCTTGGCTTCATTCGTTTTCAGTTTTATTTGTCTGTCGGCGCGATTTTTTCGCTTTCAATTCTTCATGCTTCCTAAGCGTGAATGACTTTAAGTCTTTTGTATTATTGTTATTGTTATTGTTGTGGTTGTTGTTGTTGTTGTTGTTGTTGCAGTTGTGGTTGTTACTACATCTGCAATACTTAATGTATTGCTACCTTTGCGTTGCTGCTGCTACATGCAACTCTTGTAATTTTCTTGAATACACATTGCAGTTTTTTCAATAAATGCATTTTTTGGTTTTTGTTTTTTTGATTATTTAAAACATGCAATAATTTTTTATTGTTTCTTCACACCTTGTTGTTATGCAAACAACAGCATAAACAGTTGTAATATTTTTGATTAGCACTCATTAAATGCTTTTTGAGGAAACTCCAATGCCGAAATATTTGTCGATAGTTTGAATAACTTGTAAAATGCTAGCGTAAGAAAAAAACTTAAAAAAAAAACAACGAAAATTATTTGTATTAAAAATTTTTATTTTTTTAAATGACTTAACGGTCAATGAAATCGAAAAAAAATCTATGCATATTACGTTTGTTGTTATAAAGGACTATTTTAAAACTTTTTCTCAAAGCTTCTCCAAGGACCAATGCAAATGTGTTTTGTACCATATCTCAATCATTTTATGCAGTCATATTAAACATTAACGATAAGGACCTTTTTGAGACTTTAAACTGGACAGCAGTTAGGACCCTGACTTTGATTTGTTTCCACCAATATTTCTATAAAAATTTGCTTTGACGATTTGTCTTTCCCGGTTAGTATTTTATTAACAATTTGTATGCTTTAAAAATAAATCACGATAATTCACTGAATTTATTGATATCTTATATTTAATTATATTTATATAAAAATCATATAATAAAGAGGAGACTTTTTGGTTTTGTAAAAGATTTGACCTACAGCGCACAGTGTTTTACTTTTCCCATAAATAGGAAAAAATCAATTTCCAAAAAACCCAATAAATTTTTTGTTTTCTGATAGAATACACTTTCACAAAGAAGAACCACAAAGTGTCTTAAAATTTTTATTTCGTTTTGTTACACGGAGCTCTGAAAGTCAAGTGCGAGAAAAGCTGCCAGCTTAGTAAAAAAAAACATAAATTTGGGTCCAACTTTCGAATCCTCCAATTGAGTTACTTAAAATGCAACCCTAATTAATGAAGCATATTTTAAACACTTGTAATCAAATGCAAATAAAAAATTATTCGGGGTTTGTTTTTATTTTAGCTTTCATTTTACTGATATTTTCAAAGTCGTAGCGAATGTTCAAGTGAAAAAAAGAACTTTTTAAAGTTTAAAAGTGAATAAAAAAAAGTATATCGAGGTACATTCTAAATTTGTTGTTTAAGTTAGCTAAAAGTATGTTTTATAGAATAAAATATGTCCAAGCTGCAAGTACCTGCAAATAATGAAGAAAATTTTTTTTTACAAGACAGGTTCTATGAAAATTGGCCATATCTTTTCTGCATAGCTCGAAATAAAATATAAACCCGATTTTATTAGATATATGTTTAGCTTTGTAAGAGCAAAAACTTGTGCAGAGATAAATCGTGACCAACTTAAAACTCAGTTAAAATATATAATAGCATTATTTCAAAATAAGTGGCACGCTCCTCGTCGCTCCAAATGGTTATTTCAAATAAATAATATAAATTTTACTTGCAATACAAAAAATAAAAAAAATTTATTAAAAGCTCAATAAACGATTTAAAACTATCAAACAACTAGAATTTGAATTTACGTTCAAGAATGATTTAAGCTATCAAACATTTACAATTTGTATTTAAATCATAGAAAATCAACATAATAAATAACGAGGTTATATAGAAAACTTTAATTTTATTAAAATTAGTGCAAGTAGCAATAATGACAAAGCGATAACACATGTTTTAAATTAGGTTTTTTTTTTTTTTTTTGCTTTGCTATTCTATTTTTGAAGTGAAACTTCTTAGGTGGCAATTTGATACTGAGAGCAAAATTTTTAGAGCCTCGTCACGAAAAACTTTCGTCATGAAAAATATTTCGATTCTCGTCACGATTTTGTGTACATGAGCAATTATGTTTTCTATTTTGTGTTTTTTTTTTTGTATGGGGAAGGGTGGCAGATAGAGTATAGGTTTGCTCAAAAGAAATGTTGAGGAAGAAAAATTAATAGGACCAGCTCATACATTAGATCCCCCTATGGGTCATAGATTTTTTGATATGTACTATAATAGACATGTTTTTCTATTCTTTTATGTTTTTTGTGAGTTTGCACCACCAGAAGGGCGGCAGATAGAGTGTAGATGTGTTCATAAAAAATGTTGAGAGGGGAAAATTAAGAAAAAAAATTTTTGTATATAAATAGATTCCCACAAAGATCTCTCTACAATATATGCAATTTTTTTTCTCGAAAATAGCAATCCAAGCACATATATCTCATGCTTTAGTAATCAAAAACCATTAAATCAGTATTACCAATTAAAGCAACAACCAATGACAGTGTAAATATTACATAAGCAGAATATTTTTATGCAAATTTTGTATTGTATTTCTTTAAAGATGCTCTCTCTGCCTCTTTCACAAAAATTTCTCATATCTTTCATTTTACGAAGTTTCATTTCTGTATATGAGCATTTCCACCAAAAGGTCCACCGCGACTGAAAAATAACAGAAAAATATAACAGAGAACAAAATTTTAAATTTATATTGTGAGAGTTCTGAGAGCTGATCTCAATTTGAATTTTGAACCAAATGGCAACAAACATGATGAATGGCAACAAAAGTAGAAAAATGGTGACAAAAAATGAAAAATTTTAACAAAAGAAGGAATTTTATAAGTATAATTAATACTCGCATAATACAAAGTTTATTTAAATTTTTTTCAGTTTTTTATTTATACAGACCTGAATTATACTTTATCTGATTTTTAAGTTCAATTAAATAAATAAAACTATACAAAAATTTTACTTCTTTGAAGGGAAAAATCTGTATCGTAGCATATGTATCATAACGTGTTATGTTATGGCTTGTATAAAAATAATTAAAAAGAATTTTCAACGAAACAGTTATGAATATATAGCAACATCATTCCAGAAAACATTAAAATATTTTTAATAAAAAAACTCTTGCACACTTCCCAGATTTTTTGATTATATTAATGCAGAGAAAAACCATTTCCTTTTTTTGTATCGTAACGCGTCCTTTTTGGATTGTTTATATCTTTGGACAATACATTCGATCGCTTCCACTTTTTACACTAAATATAGTACTACTACACAGTAAAAAATTAGCATAAATTTTATGCTATTTTGTATACATATAAATCCAAACCAAAAATGTTTTAAAAGTTATACCATCAAATCTTATAAATTTTTTCCAGACCATTTTTATCGTCAGTCCAATCGAAACCACTATATTTTTAAATTTGCCGATTTCGGTGTATTTTTTCTTTCGAACCAGAATATATTTTGATTTGCAAATAAAATAAAAAAAAAAAATAAAATAAAATTTTTAAATTTTATTTGTTTTATTATTTTTATAATATTGAGTGGTATAAAATTTATAAATTATTTGGAATAAAAAAGTTTATACCACATAAATGTTATAAAAAAGATAAAATTTACCCTCAAATTTTTTACTGTACAGAATGCTATCCAAAAATTACAACAGGATTAAAAAAAGTTTAAATATTTCTTTGCTTTTTTTAATTTTTAACAACAAAAAAGGCGTACGAACGTTACGTGCGTGACTATGGAAATATATCTTAGCCCATATATCTTACAGCGCTATACAGTATTTTTTTTTTTTTTTTACTTTTTCTTGTTTTTGTTAAATTAGAAACGCTAAATAGAATAATGTTGTTTTAATGATCTTTGAGCTTGCTAAAAAAAATTTGTGCATGCTTGCCTGTTTTCCAGTTTCGGATTATACAGGTTGGGGTGGGGGTGGAAGAAGTGATTAGTGGGTGGGATGGGGATGGTGGTAAATGTACATCATGTTCGAAACACATGTTTTTAATATTTAACTGTTTTATAAATAGAAATTTTTCTTATTTCATCTCAGAAATTGCAAATGCTCAAATGCCCTTGTGTTCCTCCTCAAATCTACGACTTTAAAAAGGACGGATTTGAACCCAAACTTAGATTTTTGTCACCTATGCGCCGTGGTTAATATACATAAAAAATTAAAAGGTGCACTTTGCCTATACTGCGTCCTCTTTCCACCTAAAAACGTTCACGCCATTTTAGGATCACTCGATATAAAGCCTTTCACAAAATATAAAAATCTGCATGAGTTTGAAGAAGCCACGCTTCGAGTCGGTGGCACATAGGATCAGCAGAAGCAGCTCACACATTCATGATCGACCTGCTTGTTAATGTAATGATGCTGCCTGGTCACAAGGAATTACTGGAACCAAATCGAAATGTTTTGTCTGCGATTATTTCGATTATTTCGGTTATAGTTTTTTGTGAATCTCACGACTTGCTGGTTTATGGTAAACATAAATCGATCAGTTGATTAAATACTTCTTCGCGCAAATATTAAAATCAGCTTACCAATCATCCAGCAACATTACCTTTTGAATATGGGAAGGTGTCGCTGCTCATACCATATCTCGACTCATTAAAATCATTCTTACAACTGCGTTTTTATGCCTTTAAAGCGTGCACATTAATTTGGTGCAAGAGAAAAAAGAGGAGCTGAATGATGGATGGAAAATGGTTTTTCTGAAGATTCGCGCTGATAACTACTTTGATTTACGCTTTTTTTAAATCGTGTTTAATTCAATATAGTTTTGAATTTCATTTTCTATTTTTCTCAATAAAGCTAATATTTAAAAAAAAATATTTTATTTATCAGATACATTATTTATTTACGTCGAAAATAGCAAACCACGAACACACATATATCCCATATTCTAGTTAAAACAAACCATTTAAATCAGTATTACTAATTGAAGCATCAATAAATGGCAGTGTAAATATTGAAGAAACAGAATTTTACTATGCAAGCTTTGTCTTATATTTCTTTTCTGTGTCTTTCACAAAAATCTCTACTATTCTTAATTTTTAGAAGTTTCACTTCTGTACTGTAAACAATTTTTTTTTGTCCGTCTTTTTAAGTTCATTGTCTGTTTTCATAATATCACTCATTCAGTCTGGGCATTAGATGAAATTAAAAGTTAAATTTATTTTTAAATTTATTAACAGCTGAAAACAAAATCAGCAAAAATTCTAAAAACAACTTCAGTAAACATGCTTTGTTAGTGCAGACTTCCAGCAGGCTGTTGGACTACATATAATAACATAAGCATAGAAACTAAAGTAAAACAGAAATACAACAACAAATGTGACATTATGAAATGGAGGAAAAACTGAGAAATTGACGCTTCAAATCTCATCGCCCCGATGGTGCAGTGCGTTAGCGCGCGCTTGCACGGGTATCACAAAGATTTCTGATGACGCTTTTAGCAGAGTAGAAATTGCAATCAGATCAGCTAGTGATTTTTTCCTTTTCATATTGAAAAAACTTTGTTGTTGTTGTTGTTTCTTTGGAAAAATTCGTTAGAACAATTAATTGTTCTAACTTTGACCTTAAGCTCAATAAACGATTTTAAACTATCAAACAACTAGAATTTGTATTTAAAATCAAGTATGATTTAAACTATCAAACATTTAGAATTTGTATTTAAATCATATAAAGTCAACATTTATTTTAGATTTAAATTCTGACACGAAAGCATATATTGTCATATGAACTCAAAAAAACCCGTAAGTTACATTTTAATAATTTAAAAGGAGAAGCAAAAAACTTTCCAATTTTTTCAAGCACTTGCATTGAGGCCTGTTAGAATTTTGTTAATAAAAGCGTTGTTTTTAGTTGTAGGAGTGTAAAATTTAAATGACTTACATAATTTTTGTTTTTTTATTACATTAAAACAAAGTAATAATGATTTCAATCATGTTAAAAACAGATACAGAACCGATCACGTTGCTAGCATGTACGCTCAAGAGATTAGTTTTTCTCTGTCTCTCTCTTTTGGTTTGCAATCAGCTGCAATGTTTGTAA
Organism: Dichetophora obliterata; assembly: GCA_963920525.1. NCBI lineage: Eukaryota > Metazoa > Arthropoda > Insecta > Diptera > Sciomyzidae > Dichetophora > Dichetophora obliterata. The sequence goes on along the minus strand of OY986437.1, from coordinate 198,303,128 downwards.
TATAAATTTTGTATATCTTTCCCTCACCCCCTCTCTTCTTATTATTAACAATAACTAGTTAGATATACATATGATCATTGTATGAATCAAAAATACTCTGTATCAACAATTGAAAGTGAGAGTAAGGCGACTAGAGTAAGAGTATAAGAGCAAATAAGCTTGAATTAATTAAATTTGATCACAAAATTTTTCAAAAAAAGTCTCCAAAATTCATGTTTTCGATTTTTAAAATTGGAATTTTCACTTTGTGCAGGGATCACAAAATTTTTCACAAAAAATTCTCCAAAATTTATGTTTTCGATTTTTAAAATTGGAATTTTCACTTTGTGCAGGGATCACAAATTTTTCAAAAGTCTCCAAAATTGCATAGGTTATTTTGGTGTTTGACTTGCTGCGAGAGATATGGAGAAAAACGTTTCTTGATGATGTAACATTACTTTTTTATAACTTTAAAACAATTCAAGCGCTCCTATCATAATTATTAAGCTTTTTATTCATTCAACTTTACATACAATGTTGTTAATTGCTTCAGGTCTATTTGAAAATAAAAAGAGAAAATTATAAAAAAGTAATGTAAATATTTTTGATTTTATAAATGAAATACATTGGACACAATTCCAAGATTATTAATATTAGTACCTACATAAATAGTGCAAGATTTTTCTTATAAAACATTAAAGTGGGCTGAAAAAGTAGCGCAGATACAGATTTTTAAATTTAAAAGTAGGATAAATTATTTTTGGAAATTATATAAGAAATTAAAAACTAAGACCAAGAAATGTACTTTAAATTACTCAAAACATTTAAAGTGCCATCTATGGTTGGGAAAATATATACATTTTATATATTTATTTATATAACGCCAACGTAGGAACAGGTATTTTTAACATAAAACATGTTAAAAAAGTTAATGGAATAGTCTTGAGGCTATTAAATAAAACAAAAAGGTAAATAAGAAAAATTGATTGATGAATTGATGTGCTGTAGCGGAGTTAAAAATTTCAGATTATCTAACGAAATATCAACAAATTTTGTATCTTTAATTTAAACGAAGCTGTAATCGTACAAATTCAAAACATCTGTTTTTTATGTAAAAATAAGCTTATTCAACAGTTTTTTCTAAATTCTAACTTTAGATGATAACAGCTGCGTCGAATAACAGATACAAAATTTGTTGATATTTCGTTGGTTAATTTAAAAATTTTAGCTGCAGCACATGACATGGCAGTGGTTGATATATTTATGGAAAAGTTGATATTTGTTCTTAAATACAAAATATTATTTTTTAATATGTTGTGAGTAGTTTAGATTCTAGATCAATAATACTAGGCACGTGCCGAAAATGTAAAACACCCTGTATCTTGCAAATTTTACTATATAGGTGGAAACTGAGTACAGATTTGACACCAGTGCTGAAAGTTCATATAAGATTGATAATGGGCTTACCGGATCCGAAATTTGTAGACTAGTATTTGTTATCCAAACATGTCTGAATATAAGAGCACTATCATTATTTTCCACACTGCTGTAAGTGTTAAACTTAAAATGGATGAAATGGAAATAAAATATTGCAAATACGCGATAAGTCAAAAGATTTCAAAAAACAATGTTCTATGGTTGTTGTTGGGTTAATTAATATTTTACCAACATCTAATAAAAATATTTCAATTGATTTGTCATAAATTTTGGACCTAGTCTCTATAGCTTCCTAGTAGGGAGTCCAATACCGGAAGCTTTTCTCGATCCTATGTAGGATTATCGGGATTGAAAATCTCAATCCCGGGATTAGTTCGGGATTGAAAACTTTAAGAAGTAAATAACTCAAAACGTTTTTAATATAATTTTTTTATTTTTTATTACTTGAAACTAAAAAATGTAAATTTATTGATGTATAAAGCAAAAAAAAAAAAACAAAATAAAAAACATTAGGGGTATTCACAATTGTGTTGTTTTCAGTGAAGTTAAGAAACCCCGTGGTATTGATACCACACTTTACAGAGCGGTTTTTATATTTTTTGTTGTTTTACATGAAATCTCTAAAAATCAAAAGTGTGGTTATTTTAAGTAGCCCAGTGATATGTTTGACGAAAGTGGTTTTTAAAGTTCCATAAACAACTTATAGGTTTTCAGTTATTTTCTAATTGCAAAAATAAAAGACGCTCAATATGCACGTTAAACTTTTTTATGCCATATATTAATAAATATATCAAATTGTATAGTTAATTTATTTGCATAGTAACAAAAAGCTATAGTGGGAGGTTCCCAACCAAAAATTCTATTTTAAAGGGTGTTCATAATTTTGGTTTTTAATAATGCCAATAAAACCACAATACCACACAATTGTGAATACCTTTATTGTTAATGAACACGAAAAAACTTAAATTATATTAATGTCTAGCAAATTGTCTTTAAATGTCTTTAAATTAAAAGAACAAAAAATATGAAAAAATAAAACACAGAACAGTTTAAGGTATATAAATGTTCAAAAAAAATTTTTTAGATACCTTCTTTATGTTTTTTTGTATTTAAGGCAAATTAAGGTTAAAAAAGACTTTTCAAAATTAAATTTTTTATTTTAATTATTTTTAAAGTAATACATTTAGCTGATCAACGCGTTATATTTTCCATTAGAGAGTTTTGTTCGGATTTTATTACAAATATAACCCACTGATGAGAAGCACCGTTCTGATTCTATGCTAGTTGTAGAAATAGTTGTACGAAAATCGTAAGCAATTTGTAAGTTTCGATCACGATTGCTTTCACTACAGAACAAAATTATTTCCTAAGACAGAATATCTGCCAATTTTGAAATACATAGCTGACTTCCTGATGCTGCAATTCTTCCAAAACTTTGCAAAGTCTTTGCTCCAGTGATTAACACTCATCATCCTAACAATCTTTTTCAGCCTCAACAAAAGGTTTTTCTAATTCTGTATTCTTATGATCAATTGATCTTAAATTGATCATTAAACTTAAAATGAAATGTTTGCATTTTCATGAATATTTGTAATAGAAATTTTTTATTTAAAAATCCATGGGATCCCGGAAAGAAAATCCCGGAATTTAAAGGGGTTTAAATCGTCCGGGATCCTGAAATCCGGGAGTCCGATATTCCGGGATTGACTTCCCTACTTCCTTGTAGTTCAGATAAATTCTTTCAACCTTATTTAATATCGTTCAAAATTGTACATGTTAAAACTGGCACATCACGGTTTTGCAAATAAAACCAATTTCTTTTTGTATGAAATAAAAGAAAAAAAAATATTCAAGAATTGTTTTAAAAAAATCTTAAAAAATAAAATATATATAATAGGCTGGGTCGATTTGTATGAAGGTAAAAAAAGTGATGTTGACTGGGCGATTTTCGAATCCTGCATGAAAAGTTGTTCAAAAAACTTTATCTTATCACAATTTCAATTTTGTGAATTTTTCCTTTAGAAAAATTGTTTAAAATAGCTTTTGTATATAAACGTGCACAGCTAGAACAAAACTAATGGAAAAAATGATCAGCCGTACCCGATTGAATGATACAAAAATTTATCGTAAAAAATCCCTAAAGAAAAAAAAAATTCACAAAATTTAAGGTGCGAATCTTAGCGTTGGTGTGAATGCATTTTTGACTATCACGGCTTTTTAATTTCTGTTGTGATTTTGTAATGAAACTGCAAAAAGATTTCAATTAAATTCGGAGTATCAATATCAAAAATATTAATGAATGACACGAATTCTAAAAAATATTATACGTGATCGTTAAAAAATTTCTAAAATAAAATTCAGAAAATTTAAGATGTGATAGGGTAAAGTGCACCCCTATTTTCCATTTTTTAAATAATTTTATATGCCCTATCCGAAAATCGCCCAGGCAATATAGGTTCGCAAATCGACCCAACCTAATATATAATATCAATAAAAGCAATGAATAAATTAAAGTTTTTAGAATATAAAATAAAAAAATAAAAGTTTAAAACAGTAACAATAAAAAATAAAAATAAAAATAGCAATGAAAATTATAAATAAAAAAAACATATAAATAAAACAAATTACAATACGAAAACATATGAAAAATGAAAAATTTAATTGAAGAATTTGAATAAAATATTTAATTAACTAATAATATCAATAAGAAAGACAAAATTTAAAAATTCTGAAGTAAAGATTTAAAAATCTAAAATAAAGACTTTTAAAAATAAAAATAAAAGTGAAACTTTAAATGAAACTGAAACTAAAATTTTTGTATATTAATACAAAACCAAATAAATAAATTGAAAAATTTAAAAAAAAATTATAAGAATTGATATAAAAAACTAAAACGTATATATCGATAGAAAAAAATTAGAAAATAAGAACTTTTAAAATGTAAGGATGAAAAAATTAAAATAATAAAAAACAATAGAGAAATATATATTGGGGGTTGGAATTAATTTTAAAGGTATTTTTTTGGTTTTTGAGCATTTATTTAGAAACAACGGTACAATGTATATTATTCAAAGTATTGTCCATCGTTAGCTACAACATTTTCCCATCTTTCTGGCAGCATATGGATTCCGCGCCGGAAGAACGATTCGTCTATTGAGGCAATCCACGTATCGACCCATTTTTTGGTATCCTCGTAAGAAGTGAAGCGCTGCTCAGCCTAGCCATGCGTCATCGATCTGAATAGGTGGTAGTCGGAAGGGGCTATGTCTGGGCTATAAGGCGGGTGGGGTAGCACATCCCAATTCAGCGCCTCCAACGTTTCCTTGACGGTTCTTGCAACATGTGGCCGTGCGTTGTCATGTTGAAAAACCACTTTGTCGTGTCTTTTGGGATATTCCGGCCGTTTAACCTTTAATGCTCGGCTCAATTGCATCAATTGTTGTTGGTAGCGTTCCCCAGTGATGGTTTCGTTAGGTTTTAGCAGCTCATAGTACACGACACCCTTCTGATCCCACCAAATACACAGCATAAGCTTGGCGCCATGAATATTCGGCTTGGCCCTCGATGTTGATGCATGGCCGGGTGGTCCCCACGATTTTTTTCGCTTAGGATTATCGTAATGGATCCACTTTTCATCGCCAGTGACAATACGATGCAAAAAACTCTTCCTTTTATGCTGTTGAAGCAGTTGTTCGCACATGCAAAATCGCCGTTCAACGTCTCTCGGGTTTAACTGGTACGGCACCCAATTTCCTTGCTTTTGAATCATTCCCATGGCCTTCAAGCGTTTGCCGACCGTTGATAAGTCGACTCCCAATGATTCTGACAATTCTTGAAGGGTTTGACACGGGTCTTCATCGAGCAAAGCCTCCAATTCCTCATCTTCAAACTTTTTCGGCTGGCCCGGACGCTCTTTGTCTTCCGTATCAAAATCACCACTTTTAAACCGACGGAACCAGTACTCACAAGTAGAAATCGATGGAGCATAGTCCCCGTAAGCCTCAGTAAGCGTGCGTTGTGCTTCAACCGCTTTTTTCTTCAAATGGAAGCACAAAAGTAAACCTTCCCGCAAATTGCGTTTTGTTGGAACGAAAGTCGACATGTTCACAGAGAAAAAAATATATGTTGTTTACACTTCAGTGGAATGACACATACTGAAAAATGAAGCTTAGACAATGTGCTTTGAAATGAATATAGTCACAGGTGTGCCCGATGCGATCTATTGATAGTTACGCCATCTCTTAGAAAACCTTTAAAACTAATTCCAACCCCCAATATATATAAAATTAAAATAAGAAATGAAAATTTTAAAATAAATAAGAAACCATATCAAGAAAATACGAAATTAGAATAAGAAATATGCATACAAAACCAAAAAATTATATAAAAATTGGATTAAAAAACTTAACTAAAATAAAAACAATGAGCAAATATAAATTTTTAAAATAAAAACAATAACAAAAGATAAACAAAATTAAAAATAGGAATTTAAATTTAAATATAAATAGCAAACAAATAAAGAAAAAATATAACAAAAATATTAAAAAAAAAAATAAAGGGTAAAACAATTTTGGAATTTTAATAAATAATGGCAAATGAGCATTAAAAATAAAAAAAAAAATTAAAATAAAAACAATAAAAAATAAAAATAAAATTAAATATGTATAAATTCTGACTTAAGTAAAGGGTCCGCCAAATAATTTTTTTTTTTTGAAAATTCTATAAAAAACTACTGAATATTTTCTCAAATTTCTTTTTTTATTTGAAAGTGAAATCCTTCCGGTTAATAATGGAAAAAATTTTTATTCAAATGGCTGCCTCAGCTGGCCATGCAGTAGCCTACACGATCGGTCCAATTTTTAAGCACATTATCGATTGTGTGCAGCTGTATTTCACCAATGGCTTCACGAATATTGTCCTTTAAAGCGTGAGGGCACCCCACAAATAATAGTCCAACGGTGTCAAATCGCAGCTCCGAGGTGGCGAAACGACATCAGCTCTGCGGCTGATAGTGCGATCTTCAAAAACAGGGCGCAAAACATCGAGTGTAGCTTCGGCTGTGTGGCACGTAGCGCCGTCCTGTTGAAACCAAATGTTGCCAATATCCTCCTCTTCAATTTTTGTGAAAAAAAATTCGTTCAACATGGCCCGATAACGATCGCCATTGACTGTAACGGCCACTCCTTGCTCATTTTCGAAGAAAAATGGCCCAATTATGCCTCTGGACCAAAATCCACACCAAACAGTGACTCGTTTTGAGTGCAGCGGCTTTTCAGTAGCTTTGCAGCGGCTTTTCAATGACAATTTTGCTTGTTTACATACCCGCCAAGATCAAAATGAGCTTCATCTGAAAAGAGGATTTTTTTTGGCAAAATCATCATCATGATTTTGAAAGTAATGTCGCAATATTTCCCAACGTTGTTCAAGCGTATATATAACCATATTCGTTCAGCGGAAGGATAAAACTAATTATCTGTCGAATCAGACATGAGCTAAGTGTTACCATTCACGAAATAAGCACTAGTTGAAAAAAAAAAACGTTAGATGGCGGATCCGTATAAATGAAATGAAAAAAAAACCAATAAAATGAAGCAACATTTAAGGTCATATTTTGTCTTGTAGTTATGAGGTCCAACTTTCATTATCAAATGAAAATTTTGTGTCTCTCAACAATTAATATCAAAATCAACGTAGAAATATTGATTAAGTAATTTTAAAAAAATGTTTTTTTTATTCCAAATTATATTTTTTTTTTCATAATTATTATATTGTGTCTTATTATCTTAGGTCCGCGTAGTACTGTAAAAGTAAAAGTACATTAATATTCTTGAACAACATCACCAGCTAAATCGATCTAGCGCTATCTGTCTGTCTGTCTGACGACACGATAACAGCCATAATTATGAAGTTATACTTATGAAATAGCGGTTTAAGATATTTTATTAAAAACAAAAGATTTAGTTTGAAAAAGCTTTAAGTCGGATGAATACCACGCCTACCTCCCATACAGAGGTACTTTGTCAAACCGATAAAATCTCTTCAAATTCTACTTAAATTAATATACGGACTTAATATATGAATAAAAACCACACCTATCTCCCATACAAAGTGACTTTATGAAAACTGTAAAATTTTTAAAAATTCCACAAAAATTTGCAATTAAACTAAAATTGATACCTTGATCGATCTTTTGTTGATCAGAATAAAAATTTAATCATGATCGATAAAATCACTGTTGTTCTATTTTTCAATAAAAATATATTTTGGTCAGTTAATAAATTCAATTATTGATCGAAATACAAATGCATCATTGATCGATTTTTTCAGTCAAAATAACTTTCAATCTGCAATCGTTATTTTTTTGACCAAATTCAAAAAACAATTACACTGTGCGGCACGAAAATTTCTATTTAATAATTTCAACGTTTTTCACTTAATTTTAATATGAGAAATCTCGTGGTAACATCCGTTTTGGCACTTTATCGAAAACTTTAGTGCAAAATTTCTTTTTTAATTACTTCAGATATGCACTCATTTGCACGTTGAGAACTCTTGAACCATTAGGATTTTCATTTTGGTTTCTTCAGCAAACTTATTTCTATTATCCTTGGCAACAACTTTGTTGAACAAATATATAACGAAAAATTATTTGAAATTGTCTTTAAACCTTTAATAAGCGACATATGTTTTGCCCGCTTTCAACGCTTCAAAGCAAAAAATGTTACTCATACGCAATGTTGTTCGAATTTTTTTCTTTTGACTTTTTGTAAAAATCACTCGATAAGACCCACTGGAAGCGATTTTTTCATATTTATTTATTCAGCAAAGTTGTTGGCCAGAACTATAGAAAGAACTTTGCCAAAGAAATCAAAATGAAATCTTAATGGTTCAAGAGTTATCAACATGAAAATGAGTGCATATCTTGAGTAATTTTTGATATATCTTAAAAAAGAAAATTTTGTTCTAAAATGTTCGGTAAAGTGGTAAAACAAATGTCACTACGAGATTCCTTATGCCCGAATTAAGTGAAAAACGTTTAAATTATCAAATACAGAGAAAAAAGATACAAAAAAGCTCACAGTGTTATTGATGGAATTAATGTCGATGGAAAAAAACAAAATCAACCATTGCTTCAAATTTATTTTGTAAAAAAAACTTATTATTATTTGCTATGTTTTTAATCAAAATTACAATCGAAAATTGCTCTTTATTTACTCGATTAGAAAAAATAATCAATCACTCATCGAACTAATAGATCGTCGCTGCGCCTACAAAAATGGTTATGTTATTTTTGTTAATTTTTTTTAGTGCATATTTTATCAACACACAAACTAATTATTTTTATCATTATTAATTATATTTTTTACTGATTATTATTAAGGCTATTTTACAATTTAATGTTTTTTGTCTTAGAAAATATGCAAACAAATTTTAATAACCCTTTTTGCTTTCTTTCTTTCTTTCTGTTACAGAAACACTCAGTCTGTGTAGTACGAGAAAAAACAACAATAAAAAACAAAATAAAATTTTTAAACAACACTTTTAAGTAAAAAAAGTGCAAAGCCTTACGCCAGCTTAAAGAAAACAGTGTGATAAAATATAAAAGATTTCAAATATTCAAATAAAAAAAGTTCCCAACATAAAATAGTGGTTAATAAAGATTTTTTAACTAACCGCACACAAACAAAATAATAACAAAAATAATAATAATAATAATAGAAATAAAACTAAATCAACGTGATTTATTTTCACTTTCGTTTGAGTTGTTTTTTTTTTTGTGTTTGTTGGTTCCAAACAACGGCAAGCTAGTTTCAATTTTCAAGTTATGCTGTAATAACAACAACAACAACAAAAAGCAGTAAAAAAGTAACGAGTGCATCTGCTGCAGTCGCTCAACAGCTGACGCTAACGTTGCTCCAACTGTAGCTTATTTCAACATAACAGAGGACAGCCTCGTTTTATTTTCTTGCCGTTGTCTTTCACACCATCTTCTACATCACACAGTTCAACACGACTTCATCTTTTATCGAGACTGTTTTGTGCATTTTCTTACCAATAAACACTGGGAACGAGTGACGCGTGCGTGTGTGTTTGCTTACGTTTGTGCGTATATTAACCGCGCGTTTTTTTTGTGCAAATAGCTAATTTTTGCCAAGATTTGGAAAGATTTGGAAGGAAAAAATAAACTGGTAAGTTACTATTTTTGCTAATACTGCTTTTTCTTCTTATTCCTTGTCATCTTCTGCTACTAATTTATCTGTACATTTGTAAAAATATTTCGTCTAAGTCAGCTAAGCTTAAAAAATCTGCATACCGGGTTTGCTTTGCCACTCAGACCGCACTCAAACACCTTTCACCACCTCGCGCTGTTTTCTTTAGCACTCGTTGTTGCTGAGTTAACAATTAAATGTTACGTTTACGTCCTGACGTACTGGTTTTCTGCTCTCTGCTCCTATCTTTTTCTTTTTTTTATTTTTCTATAACGCTTAGCTCACAAACCACTCTGTGTAATTATTTAATTTACTTTGATGAAATCTGCGATATCTTGAGCTATTCGACAATTTGACACCATTAACAAAAAATAAAAATAAAAAACAAATCGCATATATGTAATAGCGTTTTTTGTGTGTACTTTTTGCTTCAGCCTTAATTAGTTTTAGTGTGTCTTTGAGATATTTTATGACTGCTTTAGTGTCTGTTTTTATTTCAATTTTATTATTTTTCATTTGCATAACAATTGTTAGTGTATCAAGCAAATAGTTGAAGTGTTGTAATAATATGAAGGATGTTGATTTGATTATTTTCATGAAGGCGTCATAAGTGTTTGTTTTATTACTTAATAAATTTGCTTAATTAATATCAATTTGAAGTAGCTTGAATAGATTTATGATTTATTTTTTAACTTAAAGTGAATTTTTTCAATATCTGATTTTATGTATTATAAAATTTTTTATTATTTAAGAGATTTTTTGGTATGACAGATGGTTAAACAGATTTTTTTAAATAAAGCTTCAGTTTTTTTAGTAGATAAAAATATTTGCAATTCAACTTAAGGCTTTACTAGCGGAAGAAAATGGAAAGAGCTTCTTCACTTCTTCGCTTTAAGTTTATATTGTTTAAAAAATAAGAATATAAATATGTTATTTCAGCCCTTGGAAGGAATTTGGCTGAGCTTTTATTGGGCAATTGTGTTGTATATGTAATAAGCCGAACGGTTTGTGTTCTCAATAAACTTTATATGGCAATTTTTATTCCCTGAGGCTTGTCATTGTCTGCAAATTTCGGTGGTGGCCGAACATAAACATTTATTCAATAGAAAAACATTCTGTCTGTGCTGGGGTTTGAATAGCGTTTTGTAAGCTTGTGGACCTTGTACTCTACCGGTAGACTACGACCACCACCGTATATTGGTTACTAGTAGATACACCCCGTGTTACTCGAGAAGTTATACACACTTTTATAATTTTAAATTTAATTTAATTTAATTTAATTATAACCATTTAATGTTTTTGAAATCTAAATGCCCAAAAATATAGTACACACGAGTAGCTAAATTTCAACGTTTGAGTAAAAAATAACTCAATAACTTGAGATATACTTTAAAAAACGAAATTTATTATTGAACGAAGTAAAAATAAAACTTTTATACGAGTTCATTTAATGTAATGGCAACGAAATATATGTTTGTGGCGTTATTGAGGGTGTTTTTTATAAAGTGATACAAGTTTAAATCATAATAAAACATAATAATATATTTATATATCAATGAAACGGGCATGGATATTTATAAATTGGATAGAAAATTTTATGACATTCATGTTTAAAAATGATTTTGGCCATGTGACCGCCATGGCTGGCGCGTACAAGGCGCAATTTGGAACACCAATTTTCACTAACTTTTTCGGCCGTATCTCGCCGATAATTCTTCAAATTTTGATTTCCAGGTGTTCAATTGTTTGTGGCTTATCGACGTAGACAAGTGACTTTACATAATCTCAAAGAAAAAAATCCAATGGAGTTAATCACACGATCTTGGGGCCAATTAATTGGGCCATTTCGTTAAATTATTTTTTCGTCAAAAGTTTCCTTGAGTAAATCAATTGTAGCGTCCGCTGTGTGGCATATGGCTCCGTCCTGTTGGAACCACACATCAGCAAGATTAATGCCAGCTAATTGAGGTACGAAAAAACTTCGAATCATGTTCCTATATCGTTCACCATTGACAGTAACATTCTGACCATCATCGTTTTTGAAGACATATGGGCCAATGACTCCGCCAGCCCATAAAGCGCACCAAACAGTAATTTTCTGTGGATGTAATGGTGTTTCGACAAAAGCTTGTGGATTCTCCTCACTCCAAATACGACTATTCTGTTTATTTACGTACCCATTCAACCAAAAATGGGCTTCATCGGAAAATAAAATTTTCCATGGAAATTCAAAATCAATATCAATTTGTGCTTCAGCCCATTCGCCGCAATTGGCGGCGCATACGATGGTCGTTTGGCTTTAATTCCTGCACAAGTTGAATGTTGAGAGGTTTTAAGCCAAGATCTTTTCGTAAACTCTTCCATTAAGTGGAAGGACACAGCCCTTGTTGCTGAGAACGGCGACCAATTGATTGATTAGGATCATCTTCAATGCTTTCCTGTACAGCGGCTACAGATTGTTTAGTGCGCACTGTTCGGCATCTCACGGGATGTACATTATCAGTAACAGAAAATGTGGTCCGAAAACGATCTATTGTTCTTCGAATAAGCAGCTCTGAACGATTATGAACGCCATAAAATGGACAAAGTGCACAATAAGTTTGAGGAACAGAACCATTATTTTGATTAAAAATTCCCACAATTTGCACGCGTTGCTCTGGTACAAGTCGATCCATAATAAAATGTCAAAGCAAATTTAACAAAAAACAACAATCAGCTGTTAAATGGGTGGTCAAATAAAGCAGTGATGCCAACTCAAAGTTGTAACACTCTACAAAAAACATTCTTTATCTGTATGTAGAAACATTGAAAAATAGTGTGCAGATTTCTTAAAGAAGTAAGTCATATCATTTCTCATTTTATCTAACAGAGCTGCGTGCATAGTTAGTTAATGTAGACCGTTTTATAATGGGAAAAGAATCTATATATTTATTCCTGTAATGGTCCCCTTATTACAGGAAATCTACAAACACTGCAGAAACACTTGATATATCATAAAAAAGTTTTTGAGCTCCAGGTGTGCACAAAATTAAAAATGCAAGTTAGATTTTTGATAGATGATACCGTTAAGCAGATATGAGCGTTTAAAGTTGAAAAAAATGTCAAAAAGACTTAAGACACGAGCTCGCTTGAATGTGAAGTAGAAAGCGTAATTTCTAAAGCGAATATTTTAGCCATTTGTTGATCGTTTTTTTAAATGTTTTTTTATATTTTACTTTTTTCTTTAAATATCAAAGAACCACGGCATGCGCCTTATACAAACAAGGTTTGGTCTTTGACCTGAAAGGAAAGTATAGATTATTTAGAGGAATTGATTGGAACCATACGTAAATTATTGATTAGGCGAAACAACCGTGAAAGACAATTTGAATTGCTTTTAACCGAGGCTAGTGTTATGCCTTAACCTCGGCAAGCATTTCCAGCCCTTAGTTGTTCCTGTCCATTATTTCCACATTTTCCACAATTTAGCTGTGGTTTTTTTGTTTTCCATAATTCTTAAATGTGCAAGAAAGAATAAATAAAGTTAAAAAACCATGCCCGAGCCCGGATTCGAACCAGGGACCTCTGGGTTGATAGTCTAGCGCACTCTCCACTAGTATACAAAGGTCGACTTGGGCAACAATTCTTCAAAATTAGTTTCGAAGTTTAAAGACTTTTGTTAATACATACTATAAATATTTAAATGAAAATAATCTGCTTATATATCTATTTCAGTAAGGATTTTTGAGATGTCAGGATTGGCTGGGTCTAGAATGGTAAATGAGGTATCGAATGAAAGTGCTGGATGTAGAGAGTCGTGCACAATTTGGTTAGTTTTTCGATTAGTTACCAACCTGACCAGAAATATGAGTGTTTAAAGAGAATTTCTTAAATAAAATCTAAACTAAAAGAGATGAAAGAACATGGTGTAAGAAGGAATTTTAGAAATTGTCATTTAGACAAGAAGTACAACAAACACTCCATTTCTTTCCCTATCTCTGAAATTTCTTCCAAATCATAAATTTAAGAAATTCCCATTACTTTGGCACTAAATTTATGGCGATATCTCGAAAACTGTAGCTTTTCTCAGTACAACGTATATTTGTATGAAAAGTCGTTGGTTTCTAAAAATAACGGTATGCGAAAGTTTTTTGTTAATATTTTTCTTGGATAGTATGTTAAAAAAATTCCCGTTATTATGACCTTCCAAATACTGCGATATCTTGAAAACTGTAGATTTTCTTAGTAAAACAAATTTCCATGAAGCAAGGCCATTGCCTTAGAATGACAAAATAACGATCGAAATTTCAAGTTTTTATTTTGCAAGCAAATATCTCAGCCATTTTCCAATCGATTTCCATAAAATTTTTTTTGTCTGAAAGCTCAATTAAATAACCTTGTAAAAAAAGATACGATTGACCGTTACCTCACCAATTCAATGTTTTATATTATTTTTAAAAAACCTCTAAAATATTACATTTTTGCACAAAAAATAGGCCAAAAGTTTTATGCTGTAAAGTTTTTTTATTTAAATTTTTTGTCCACGCTCTTTCATAAGACATATCATTTATCTGCAAAAATTGCTTCATTTTGACACATAATTAATAGATATAATTAATAAACAGTTTCATCGAAAATCATGAGCTACCCACTATGGTTTTTTTGATAAGAACTAATTTTTTCAAAATATTGTTTTTACATTTTTTACAAAGTGCTAAAGCTTAAAAAATAGTTTATTTGAAAATTTTTTTTAAATATTTCAAATCACTCCATGGCCAGTGGTGTTAAAATATCATGGCCAGGAGGGAGTTAAAACTATGCGGAATTGAGTGGCAGGGGCGTGGTGTATATATAATATTGTGTGGGGGTCAAAATGTGTGACATATATAGGGACGACCCCTAATAAGCATAATTTAAAGATTTTGTAATTTAATTATGTAAAGATTTCATTACAACGTATATCATATAGGAAAAGGGTCTTAAATAGACCCAAATCGTGTGGAAAATATTTGGAATATATGGACCTTTTACGAAAAAAAACGCAGCTATGTTTCAATTCTTTCAAAATGCAAACTATTATTTTGTTGTCTTAACTGAAATATACGGAATAACATAAAAAATACTTCCATTTATTTTAAACTGCAAGATAAAATTGACAATTTTAGTCATTAGCTATTTTTATTTTATAGTTGATCTTTTTATAACCATGTTCCCCTAATCCACTCGTCAAGTCACAAACACATCTAGCTCCTGGTTTTCGACCTCTGTGAAAATGGCTTTAAAAAAGCGAAACAAAACTTACTGCAGATGGAAGCGTAATCCAACTATATTGAACTAGGAGGCGCATAAAATAGCAAGAAATGAAGCTACCTCAGCCGTTAGCTTGTCAAAAAAGCATTTTCTGTCCAAGCTTAGTCCCTCAATACCTTCGAAACAGCTATGGAAAAATTTAAAAAGTATCGGTATTGCCAATAAAGCGATTGAATCGAATAAAACTGATCCCAATATTCTGAACGATTTCTTTGTTTCAAGCTCGGAATCTGATGAATCTTTGAACTCGGTATATTTCAGCAGATCTGCTTTAGACTTTCCGTCACATTTCAATTTTATCGCGGTTAGTGAACTAGATATCGTGCACGCTATAGCAAAAATCAAATCAAATGCTTCCGGTGAAGATGAAATCTCAATTAAGTTTCTTAAACTCATATTACCCTATGTGATCACCCATCTTGTTCACATAATTAACCACAGCTTCACTACCTTGTGCTACCCTGCAATCTGGAAGGTAGCAACTATTATTCTAATTGCTAAAAAAGCCAATGCTCGTGAGCCGGGTGACTTTAGACCCATTTGTTTGTTGTCATCAATATCTCAGGTTTGTGAGTCTATAATGGCGGAGTAGAGCTCCAACCACATATGCACATTCGGTCTAATGTCAGATCATCAGTCTGGTTTTCGTCCTGGCCATAGCTGTTCTACTGCTATGGTTAAAATAATGGATGATGTTAGAATACCATTTGATAAGGGACATGTGACTCTGCTCTGCCTATTAGACTTTTCAAAAGCTTTTGATACCGTGAACCACAACATACTATGCAAGAAATTCAAGTATAATTTTGGATTTTCTGAAAATTCAGTCCGACTTTTAACTAGTTATTTATGCGGTAGAGCACAGAGAGTGAAAGTGGGCACTAGTTTTTCATCATATAGGCAAACTTCTAATGGAGTTCCTCAAGACTCGGTTCTTGGCCCACTTCTATTTTCTATGTTCATCAATGGCATATTCCGCTGTATTTTTCCAGACCTCTCGGATTAATCGAAGATCTATGTGTCAGAATGAATGAAGATTTGTACAATGTAGCAGAATGGGCTAAAGCTAATCAACTTAAGCTCAACCCACAAAAATCGTATGTCTTACCTATCTCTAATACCCCTTTATCAAATGTTGATCTTTTCCCAATCTTTTTTCTAAGCAATGTTGAATTAAAAGTTGTTAGTAAGGTAAAAAATCTTGGCTTCCAAATAAGTACTTCTCTGTCTTGTGTAGATCACATAAACTCTTGCGTAAGTAAGCAAGGTATATTTTGTATTAAGAAACCTGAGAATGACTGCAGCATTTGTTAACGTAGAAACGAGACGAAAACTATTCTTGCAGCTAATCACTTATTCTTGATGAATATAATCACTTACTCGGAAGTCTCACAAGCTCACAAGCTCCTAATTGCTCTGAATAATGCTACCCGTTATGTTTATGGATTGAAGAAGTTTGACCATGTGTCACTTTTCCGCATAAAATTACTTGGTTGCTGCTTTTTTCGTTATATTGAAGCGAAAAATTTTTTATTTCTGCATAAGATTTTTTACTCTCGCTGCCCACATTACATTTTTGAAAAACTTCAGTTCTGTAGGTCAGCTCGCATACCAAGTCATCATTACAAAAACTCTAGCAGGCTTTTTGTTCGTCAGTGCAATTAGACTGTGGAATTCTTTACCGAATAACACCATGATACAAAGAACTACAGATAAAGTATTGCGCATGTCCGCCATCTTTGTTGTGACGTAGTTCGAGCTTGTCAAAGTGGCTAAATAAAAACATAGTCACAATATATTTAAAGGGGATATTTTATTAATAGCGATGAAAAATATCGACATTTTCTTATTGAAACTTGGTTTATTGAAATGAAATAAATTATATTATAAATATATTTATAAATAAATTTAAGCAAATTTATTTTTCAGTACTATTATTGAAAAGAAATGCATATATAATGGGGGTGTTTTCTCCCATTTGTTCTCCTACACAAAAAAATAGCTACGTTACTTGATGTGTTTGACAGCACTTTGATTGCTTCGTTTTCATTTTCCTGTTTTTCTCTTTTTTTGTTTCGTTTGTTGAAAAAATTGTAAATTTATTTCATGGCCCGAATTAAAATCGTTGTTATTCTCATCAAAAGCTTCTAAAACTTTTGTACTAATTTTAATTACATAAAATATAATTGAAAATTATAATTTACGCGCACTATAAGTGCACAAAATTAGAAGTTGAATTAAATGAATGCAATATTTCTTAAATGCTTGCAATTGTGCTGCTTGTGTTTACTTTTTGCTTTTTTACATTTTCTTTTGTATGTATGCACCACGTGTTACAGCTGACAAGCTCGAGTGACGTAGTGCGCAGAAGATTTAATTTTTTGCGCACGGAGTAAGCTATCTGTATATCTTTGTTTAATGGAATAACACTAAAGTAGTTTCCAACCACAGAGCTTTCAAGCGTTTAGTTTTTGAATATTTCTCATAACTCTAATCTATCTTCTTTCTTTCTATCTTCTCCTATCTCTCTTCTGAACTGCTTCATTTTGAATTGTTAAATATATCATTTTATCATATTTTTTATATCAATAGCCATTCTCACATTATGTACTTATTTTTTTTGCATTTTTAATATTGCTTAAACCTGTTGCATATAATTTTTCTTATTCGCAATTAATTTAATTTCTAGTTCTTAATCAAGTTTAACATAAGTAAACCCATTTGTGATTTACCTATTTTTGCGGCATTCAAAAGACTTGTTAAATGAAAAAATAATGAAAAATTTTTCTTTGAGGCAGTTTGAGCGTTTTTTTAAGCTGTCTCCCAAAAATCTTTTTTTAAATATAGAGAAACGCTATCATTAATAATGTTAAACAGATCCATTCTTGTTAAAAAAAGCTTGTTTGAACCTATTCAAAATGAAATGAATGCAACAAAAATTTTGTCAGTTCAATGAAAAATCATAATTCTGGAGCATTACAAAATTTAATCAAATCCAAAAAAACAAAAAAACAGCAAAAATGGGCAATAAATCGCTTATAGTTATAAGAAAACAATACTTGTTTTATATAATTAGATAAAAAAAATTGGCTGGAACACGTTTTAAAACGAACTATATCCCTTATTGTTTCTAAAGTGCATATTTTGTATACAATTTTTTTGTATGCACTTTGCTAGATTTGTAAAAATGAATCCCCAATTTTTCATTTTACCACTATATACAAATTATTAAGTTCATACCCGATGATTGTTCCTGCATTTTTTATATAAAAACTTTTGTTTTAATATTATGTTGATTTTAAAAACAGCACTTTTTTAACTTCTCACTCTTCAATGTGGACAAATTGCGATCACATTCAAAACCGACTCACTGCAGAGAGATTAATCAAGTTACAAGCAAAATTATAATGGTACCTTGTGGTCTCATTGTTGTAGTTGAAAATAAACTACAATGTACCAACCGGTCAACGATTTGAATTTTAGATTTTTTTCCATTGTGGACACACTGTGCCACACTGCCATTCGTTGTGGAAAACTTTGTTTAGTAGTGTTATCATTGGCGTAGCAAACGGGGGTTAAAGGGAGCAGTTGTCCCCCACTTATTTAGCTAGATAAACAATTAAAAAATAAAACTTCAAAAGTTATTCAAAATATCACTTTTTTTACAACGATAATATTTTTGTTTTATATATTTTGCTCTTCTTTCTCTCTTCTTCATAAGCATACCATTTGGATAACCATTTTCTTTCTCTGTGCTTGCAAAAAGATAGAACAAAGTGTAGAGTTTCTACTGCAATTCCAAATTAAAAAAATTCGGATACACTGAAAAAACTATTAAATGAAGTTGAAAAACTTGTTGCTTTGGTTTTGACTGTGCCTGTATCAGCAGCTTCAACTGAGCGTTCTTTTAATGCACTAAGACGACTTAAAACGTATCTTCGAGCAACTATGCCACAGAAACGACTCACTCATGCGGCATTTATACACATTCACAAAGATAAAGCCGAAGAATTGAATTTGATGGAGGTGGTGAAAGAGTTTATTTCTCGCAAAGACAGAAAGAAACATTTTGGAAAAATTTAAATTGATATAACTTTTTGTACCATATTGCATTTAAACCATGTAAAGATATACCTAGTCTTGCTTTATAAAAGCAACAATTATTTCTTATATTTTCATATTACCATATGAAAGATCCTTTAAAAACTGATCTCTAATATCGAAATTGGAAAAACTTTTAAAAATAATGAAATTTTAATAATTTTGTTATTTAGTTTTATATTTTTTTTATTTTGAAACTAAAATAAAAAATTTGTTTATTCATATTCATGTTTCTTTTAAGAAATGTTGGTGATTTTTTTGCACCTCCATTTGTACTACTCCCCCCCTCCCCCCCAGATGAAATTAGCTTCCGACGCGCTTGAGTGCTATCAAGGTTTTCGGTTTGGTCAGTTCATAAAAATTGTCAGCAGAAAGATAAAAGTGAACTTTTTTCGATAACTTACTTCTAGCCAACCGACTATTTTAGCTTTAACGATTTTGATGATATAAGTACAATAACACAGTACAACACAAAAATTCAAAACAAAAAATCACTTATCCCAGCCGAAAGTACTCGATGAGAGGAGAAAAGTAATTTCTGGATTTTGCTAGATTGGTTGCCGTTCGTTTTTTATTTGCCTCTATAGTTTTTTCGACAAATTCGATTTTGAGCACTTTTTTGCAATTTTCTTCTATTTTTCGCATGGCCATAGTTCGAAAAATGCTGTGAATTTTTTTTGCAGTCTTCAGCAAAGTTGTAGCTCTTGACTCGGCCAACAAAAATGCTGTATATATTAAGTCGGAAAAATTTCATCTTCATGCTCAAAACCTCAAAAATGTCGAAAAAATTACCACTTTTTTCACCGATTTTTTCTGTTTTTCGACTACAGCTCTTGAACTATTAAAAATTTTACCAAACAATCGAGAAAAGAAATGTAGCCTATAAAATTATGAACAACTTTTTAGTACATACGAACTTCATACGACCACTCCTTGATACGGATTTGGCCATACAAATGTGATTAATTTTCATTTTTTTTTTTATTTTATTATTTATATTGAGCAAAAGTTTAAAAAAGGCACATGTATTATTTTTTTTGCAATTTAGTATTAAATTTTCTGATTAAAGTGAAAAACATGAAAATATATGAAAGATTATGAAAAAAAGTATTAAAAAAGGCATCAAACGGGTATTTGTTTGTATTTTTTTTTGTTAATCAGTATCGTCGATGTCCATTTGGGCTGTCTGACGCGAAGTTGATGATTTGACAGTTGACGTTCCAGAAGTGGAAGGCCGGGATTTCTTTGCAGCTGGTTCGCTTGATTCGTCGTCTGATTCTGAGTTTAAAATAGCCACGGCGATATCTTCTGCGTCATTTCCAGTTTGTGGAGTGAATAACGGTATATCTTCTTCTGTATGTTCTTCTTTATCATCCTCTGTCAACTCGTGCTCGAATTGTGATATCTTTTGAGACCACCAGCATACTTCAGCAATCATTGCGTCGATTTTCTTACCTTTGAAACATCTTTCCATCGGCATGGTTACCTGGTGGAATCGTTCACCCTGCTCGTCTGATTCTGTGGGCAGTTGTTTCAGGAACACGTCCAGATGATGGTGCATAAAATACAGTTTTAATGTCATCGATGCATGAATGGAATCAAAGGCAGTGATCATATTCTTCACCAATTGCGTTGCATTCTCATTGTCCACGTGGTTTTTACCCAAAACATATTGAATAACTGCTTTTATTGCAATCCAAGCCTCAAGTTTTTTGGCAGACAATACTTGTGTGAAAGCTTCACTTTTAATGAGTTTGCGGATGTCTGGTCCATTTAACACACCTGTATAAAAAATGAGAAAAAGCAACAAGTAACATACATAAAAAACAGTGCGAATATAGCGAAGTGAATCAATATTAATGCTAAAAAATGAAATACAATACCTGCAGTAATTTTATCATTGCTTAGTTTCGGAAATATTCCTTTCAAACAATCGAAAATCTGATCGTTACCTTTGACGGCCACTTCGATAAACTTTTTCACGATGCCCAATTTTATATGTAGTGGTGGTAGCAAAATATTATCAATATTCTCAATTAACGGTTTGTTGAACAAATTCAAATGCTTTTGATTCTTCAGATCTCTTTTCACCCAATGTGTGGCCTTACAGTGGTCATGTTTATACCGCGAATCCCATGTGCAGTAGAAGCAGAAGAATTTAGGGAAGCCGCCTTTTTCAATGACACCTTGCAAAATATTTACTACTTTTAAGTCGCAGCAAATATTCCAGTTATGCTGCGTATATTTGATTTTGTCCAATATATCTGCCACGACTTCATAACATTCCTTCATATTCGTTCCGAATGCCAACGGGATGGATGGCATTTTATTTGTAACATGTAATAATACAGCCTTCAAACTTGACGTGGAGCCATCTATAAATAATCTCCAGTCGGCAGCATTATATTCCATACCCATTTTGTTCACTAAAGCTTTTATGTCGTTGCAATATGTGAACGTATTCAAATCATTGACGTTGTATAGTTTTTGGAACTCAGCTTGGCGTTTACGGTAACCGCTGGCGATAACGTTTTTCTGTGTCAGATTTCTGCGCTTCATAAATGTAGTGAAAAATTCGGCATTACGCTGCGAAAAACGAAATTTGGCCACGAGGAAATCGATTTCTTCTTGTGCTAGTGGCTTTGATGCATCATCTGCGATTTCAGGGAAAAAATAAGGATCGAAGTCACCATAGTTGGTGTTTCCCCTTTCTGATGTCATCATTGATAGCATACTCGGACTCGGTGGTTTTGGTACTTCGGCATCATCGGGCATCGGTATTGGTAATTCAGCGGAGTCAGTGGCATTATATACTTTTGCTCTGCTTTTTTTTCTATTAATTTCTTTGGTGAAATTTACGCAAGCGTAGCACTTGTCTGAGTCATGTACCCCGGACGTATTTCTTACCCACAGCATTGGCTTGACATACCGTAAACATAAATTTCTTTGATGCAACCACCCCAAGAGATTGCCATAACATAATGAACACACCGTATTTGGCGTATGTTCGTCGCCACTTGTATATCCTCTTCACCAAAATAAATTATATGTGCGAGTTTAAAATTATTAGAAAATAAATTTTTTCGTTCTTGTTTTCCATATTTTGGCTCTAGTTTACCACAAACGTAACAGAAACTATCTAATTTCGAGCATCTTTCCATTTTCAATCACTCACTTCAATCACTTATATAAAAAAAGAAGAATGACAAAAATTTACCATTGCATCTGTTGATTTCAAGTGTAAAACCACAACCAACTTCGCGCGTCACAGCTGATTGTCATCACTGCTGTAAATGAGGTCAACCAGGGTTGATCTTACACAATAGTGATGCCAAGTCGTGTCATGGAGTTATGTGGGTTACCCAAGTAACATTGTTGGAGCAACTAGGTGCGAGTGAGTCCTAAAAGTGTTCTATAGGTGTATAATATGCGGTTAAAGCTTTACCGCAGCTTTTTTTGCTGCTAGTTGCTTTTAATTTTAAAGAAAATGCTCCAAATATGATTTTTTTACCATTTTGAGCTTTAATACTTTATACAGCTCTGTAAAGGATTTTATCAAATCTGCAAAAGAGCAGAACTCTAAAATTTACTTCTTGCTCTGTAAAGGATCTTTTAAAGTAATAAAAATTACTATACAGCTGTTTTAAAACTCGTAGATTGAGTATAATATTTGCTTTAATGTGTATTTTTGTATTGCATTTTTAAAGCGAATAGATGCAAAATACTGTAAATTAATGCAATAAATTTGTTGGGAATAACAAGTGATTAAAAACTCTGATAAAGAGCTTCTTTGAAAAAAATGGCGATCTGATAAAAAATAGAAAATCTTCGGAGTTGAAGCAAGCTAAATATTAGTGTTTACAATAATATTTAAAACGAAATTGATGATTTCTATGATACATATATTTAAGAATAAAGTACTTAAATCATTTTTAGTTGATTTTAAAGAATGTTAAAAATTTTCCAACTATTTTTAAATAATTAACACTTCTTAATTTTGATTATTTGTTAAGCCCGTTGTAGTTTTTCGAAGTACTACATTCACGTTTCCGATAAATTCAAAAGCGCACCGAAATTCGCAGCATATAACGAATACACGAACATGAGTCTGATATAATAATCACTTTATTATTTCTTTAATTTATTTATCATTCTTATCATCACAAACACTTGTCAAATTTTATATATTTATTGAGTTTATTTTTAACACATACATACTTAAACGAATAATAAAAAAGAGCTTTGCAAGTGCTTTTATTTGGGTTTGACAGGGACTCTTTTAAAAGTTTACAGCTACTTCTACTCCTCATATGAAGTAAAAATAGTGCTTTTAAACTCAAGAAAGTAGCCTTATATATTCTCTCCAAGAGCTTTAGTAGCGCGACTAAAGCTATAGTTGAAGCTTGCTGCTATATAAGATAGCACAATAAGCTCTGCAAGAATGAATATATGGCTAAAATTGTTACTTGGGTAACTTATATAAATTTACTTTGTTCTTTCATAAAAAAAACAACAACAACGATTTTGACAAATACGCATTTATTTTGTTGTTTCGTATATAAAAAAACGAAAATAAAAAAAAGCGCAAAAATGTTTGTCAAGGTGTGGTCATATGAAGTTGGTATGTACTAGAAAGTTGTTCATAATTTTATAGGCTACATTTCTCCCCTTGATTGTTTGGTAAAATTTTCAATAAATCAAGAGCTGAAAAGAGTCGAAAAACAGAAAAAATCGGTGAAAAAGTGGTAATTTTTTCGACATTTTTGAGGTTTTGAGCATGAAGATGAAATTTTTCCGACTTAATATATACAGCATTTTTGTTGGCCGAGTCAAGAGCTACAACTTTGCTGAAGACTGCAAAAAAAAATTCACAGCATTTTTCGAACTATGGCCATGCGAAAAATAGATGAAAATTGCTAAAAAGTGCTCAAAATCGAATTTGGTGAAAAAACTATAGAGGCTCATAAAAAACAAACGGCAATCAATCTAGCAAAATCCAGAAATTACTTTTCTCATCTCATCGAGTACTTTCGGCTGGGATAAGTGATTTTTTGCTTGGAGTCAAAAAGTTGAATATTGCGTCACAGTGTTATAAAAACAAAAACTAGAAAGTGTTTTGATAATTAATTGTGATCTATTCTTTGAAATTTTACATGATTTAATTGTGAGCTATTAAGATCAAGTAAGTTTGAAGAAGGCAACAACAAGTGTTTTATTGTATAAAAAAAATAATTTCACTTACAATACAACCCTCACTTAGCTCCTATCTTAAAAGTTCTTAAAGTGTTTGTTTTTAATCGAAAAATAAGCTCAAACGTCTTGAAAGTGGACGTGATGCCAACAAACAGCGTCATAAATCATAAAAAATTTTGATTTGCAATGAGCCCAAACAATAGAGAAAAGTTTTATATAATAGATTTCTTGTTAAGCATTTGCTTGTTAAACACTAAAAGGTTTGTTTGCGCTTTTTTTGTAAGCATTATGCTTAAATTCACGAGTTATGATTAATTTCGACAGAAAAACAAGTTTCGGTCCATGAACTGGTAAGATGTTTCGGTCCATGAGTTGGTCAAAAAAAACTAACATGTTTCTTGCGGGTTAAACTTAGGTGCACGTTTTTAGTTTTTACTTTTGTGACATCTTCTTTTTACAGGTTGCTTTCAGCAGCTGCTGAGTTGAATTTTTTTATTTCCTATTTATTTGCATTTCTGTTTTTTGTTGTCATTTTGTGTTTAATTGTTTTTATTTTGCTTCAGTGCTGTTTATTATTGTTATAGCGTTTGCAGTTTTTTTATTGTTATTGTTTTTGTTTTATTTGTAGTGGCTGTTGTTTAATTTGTTTTTGTTTTGCTGCTTGACGTCTTGGTGAAAGTGATTTTGACGTGAACTTGCATAAACTGTCGTTTAGTGAGTTTTTTTTGCGTAAGTTTGTTTAAGAGATTTAGCTAGATTTTGCACAGATTTGCCAAAAATTTCAATTTAAACAAGTTTTACGGTTGAACAGATAAAATAAACGTTTGTTTTTTTAATTAATGGGTGGTTTTTACATTTGTATTAATTAAAGATTTTGTATCGTCTCTTAGTATCTGATTGTTATTTTCGATAACAAAATTATAAATGCAGGCAATATGTTTATCAACTGGTACGTGTAGTTTTATATATTTATGTTTTGAACTTGAGGTTCTAAGTTTCTTGAGATTTTGCAGGGAAAAATTTTTCAATAAATTTTAAAATTCCATGTAGATTGCTGAACATTTTTCGATTTAAGCCACAATTTTAACCTTAATATGAAGCAAAAAGAGTTAGAGTTGAAACTTCAAATGTTTTAATAAGAGATGTATATTTGATCACAAAAACAAACTACCCAACAAAAAAAAAAAAAGCAAAAACAATAACAGGAATAATTTTATATTATAAAATTCACATTATAAGAGTTCAAAAAATTTTGCGCCATACGAAAGAGTCTAAAGAAGAGAGTAGTAGTAATAAAAACAACTTCCGCATATAATAGTGCATATATATTTTTATTGTTTTTTGATTTTTGTCTTCTTTGTCTGACATTGTCTCTTCAACGCGACTATTTTTGTTGTTGTTTTAAATATATTTCAAAATTTAATATCAAAAAGAGGTGAAAAATGCAAGCCATGCAAACACTATCGTAATACAATAATATTAACCACAACAAAACACATAAAACCAAGCTTTTATTGCCTTAGCTATGGTTTTTCTTACATAATACACATAGTAAAAGAGTGCCCCAAAATGCAGTGTCATGTGGATATTTAAAGAAATTTCTTGGTTCTTTTTTTTTTTTTGTTTTTATTGACATTGACTGTGGAAATTATTTGCTGAGTGTGATAAAAAATATGTCCGTGAATGAACACCTGTTCGTAAATGGGCGATAAAAAGTTTTAACTAGAAAAAAAGGTTGAAATTTTGTAAGAAACATTGAGTTTTCAACTTTTAAGTATCAAAATAATTTTTCATTTCGGCTTCAATTTGTTGAAGACAAAAAATACTTCGAAGAATTAATGATGGCATATTTTAATAACTTTTTTACTATATAATAAAAAAAATATAATTGTTTTTGAGCTAAATGCCAAACAAATTCAGCAAGCAACAGGTTACAACAACAACAAATTATTTGCAGAACAAACCACTTAGTAGACTAGACATCTGTTTTGTTGATCGCTACATCAACTCTTCAGTGGTCTTCTGTAGCTTCTGCAGCCCATCCACATTGAAATGCTTGTAGACACAGCTTCAAAGCATTGCTTTTTCTACTATTTTGCAAAAGTTCGAAAAGGTGACTGCATTATTTAAGCAAAAATTTGTTGTTATGCTATTTGTTTACTTAAAAAAATTTAAACATACTTCGTTTTATAATTAAAATTGTTTAATTATAGCTTTCCAGAGCTTTTAGCATTCAAAGTACACTTGATTTAGTGGAGAAAATTTTAAAAAGAGCAAATACCCAGCAGCGGATTTGCCAGTGGCTACCATAGAACTAATACAGAATAAATTACCAGGTAAGGAAGCATTACTTTTTTCAAAAAGTAATGCGTCTGCATATAGCAGAAGTAATTAACTCATACCTCATTACCTGTAATGTATCATACAAGGAAAAGTTATGCAGTGATTTTTATAACTTAATACAAGTAGTATGTTACTCCATAACTTCTAGGTAATGCTGAAGGGAGGCGATCACTTACCTCCTATCTCATTCAATGTTAAATGTAAGGCCTTTTATGCATAGTAAGGTAATATAGTCGGAAGTAGTGGTCATTACAAGGTAATTGATGCTTCATATATTCGGAATATATTCCATCCGCTACTGGGTAGTGTTTTAAAACATACATAATCCATAAAAACTTTAAATCCCAAGCTAAAACGTACACCTGAATATTCCTAAGTTAATAACAATGCCCTACAGCCGATTTGTTGGCACCGTTTTTTTTTTTCTTGATATACATCTATTTTGATATGACGTTAGGACCGGTCTCCATTCGACAAAAGATCGCG
Organism: Dichetophora obliterata; assembly: GCA_963920525.1. Taxonomy (NCBI): domain Eukaryota; kingdom Metazoa; phylum Arthropoda; class Insecta; order Diptera; family Sciomyzidae; genus Dichetophora; species Dichetophora obliterata. The sequence continues at coordinate 198,276,090 of OY986437.1, read as the reverse complement.
AAATACCATAAGTTTAAAAAAATATCCAATTAAAGTAAATGTCGAAGCACAGAACTCATTCATGTTTTAACAAAAAAAAGAAAAAAGTGAGCGTCCGCCATGCAGGTTGATTTGAAACTTTTACCAATCAAAGTGAATATTTTTTAATAGTTTAATGCAGACATGAGCTTCCAGAAGCTCAATTGGCTCACTTGGCTCAGTTACAAATTTGTTTTGTTTTATCAACTTTGTGTTTGCACATTTGTAAAAACAACAACACGTACAAGAAAATAACAACAAAACCCACGTACACTAAATTTCTAACTTGCTAACAACAACAAATGCATGCAAAACAAAAACTAAGCCTTAGGCCGCGTTCATAGTAAACGCTTTTAGCTTAGCCGAGAGGTTTAGCTGACAAGCGCTTTGTGTATAATCATATGAAAAAAGCTCAAATTGTTCATAGTGTCAACATAAAGCTAGCTTAAAGCTTTATTTTGAAAAAGCTTTTTAGCGCTTAAAGCTTTTTAGCGCTTATATCTCCATCTCGCTTGCTCACACAGAAAAAGAAATTGGTTTTTTATGCTTTGCTGTAGAGCATTAATAAAATGCTATTCGGCACTTGTTTATCTATTTTGCCTGTTAACAATATTTTCATTGATTTTGTTTTATTTGTTGGATTTTTTTTGTGCTGAAGTTTTAACCATGTTGCGTTGCTGTTTTGTTTAGTGTTGCTTTTCACTTTTATGCACTTGTGCATTCTATCTCATTTGTTTACATAGTTTTTGTTGTTCTTGCGTACTTCTTGGGTACTTTTTGTGCTGAACTTTTCACTGTTGTTATGCTCTGTATTTTCAAGTTCCTTTGATCTTTTATTTGTTATTGGTTTCATCTTTCGTTGGTGTTCATCGCGAATCTACATACTCATTAAGCAAAAAATCTTGAATTTTCTTTGCAAAACGCAATTGAGGGCATTATTTTCCAAAGAGACAAATGAAAACAAAGCATTTCAGCCATAAGCATAAAGCGCGCACTATGAACGCCAATAAGCTCAATAAGCTACTTTGTACAGCGTTGAATGAGCGTTCACTATGATCAAAAAATGCTCGACAAAGCAGCTTTATGCATCAGCTTCAGCCAAAGCGTCTACTATGAACGCGGCCTTACTCAATGGCCCTGCGCTTGAGATGTTTGTGCCGTTACATGTGTTGCACACAAACACACATGATTTGTTTTTTTTATTGCATTTACATTTTTTTTTTGCAACGATGAGCAAAAGCAATAATGAGGATAGTTTTGTGTTTGTTTTTTAATAAAAAACATTGGCTCACTAAATTTATTATCCCTCTCATGACTGGTTTCATGTTTATAATTTACTTATTACAAGGGTATTAATAAAAATTGCTATATCATTTAATGATTCGATAAAATTATATATGAATAAATCTTACCATGATCTCACAGGTAGTAGAAAAAGTAGTAGATATAGTAGTTCACAATTGCAGTATAAATAGTAGTAGAAAAGAAGTTAATAATAGAAGTAGAAACAAAAGCATAAAATAGTATTAGAAAAATAAGCAGAAAAAGTATAAACAAGAGTAGAAAAAATAGTAGTACAGAAAGTGCATAGTGGAAAAAAAACTAGTACATATGTATATCATGCTATGCCATCACACAAAATCTATCAACCCAAACCACCATAGCATCATATTGCGCCATCATTCCATACGTAGTAGAAAATAGTAGTGAAAATAGAATTCAAAATGAGTGGTATAAATAGTAATACAATAATTAATATCAATATTTGCAGAAAATAGCAGTAGAAATAGTAGTAGAAAATAGATAAATATACATTTCAACCCATATCATTAAAATATACCATCATACAATACCATAATGTCACACCATTATACCATAACTTCAATTCAAAAGGTAATTTTGTCTATTGTTAAACCAAGTTAAGTATTTTTTATTTATACCTAATTTTTTTAAGTTCTGTTTGAACAAATTTTTTTAAATACATTTAAACATTGTATTGATTATATTTTTGTTATTCATATTATTAAAAAAGTATTTAATTGTTATTTTATTTTTGTGATTTTATATTTTATTTTATTTTATTATTTTTTATTTTATTATATTGTTACATATTTTTTTATTTTATTTCATTCTACATTTTTTTAAATTTTCAAATTTTGAAGCTCTTTTATGATATCGTAATAAACCTTAAAACATTTTATAAAAATAAGAAACAAATTTTAACAATTTTTAAATTCCTTTTAGTTAAGTCTTTACTTAAAATATTTTGTTAATTAACTGTGCTCCATTATTTAAATTATTACATGAATTTAATTGCAAATAAAGGTTTTGTTTATTAGGTATATGGTTTTATTACATATAACTAAAAAATTATTTAAGTATTTTTTTTTATATTGTTACATATTTTTTTATTGAATATCTATGGGAAAAATTTTTATTTTTAAAATTTTTTAAAACTTTCAAGCTTTTTTATTATATCGTAACTAACCATAAAACATTTTTTAAAAATAAAAAACAAATTTTAATAATTTTTGAAATTTTTTTAGTTAAGTTTGTTCTTAAAATAATTAATAAATTATTTAATTTAATTATTTAACTATTTAATTTATTTAAATTTAATTAAATAATTTTTCAATTATTTTTAATTAAAAATACATGTTTTATATATATTTATACTATTTTTAATTAAATTTAATTAAATAATTTATTTATTATTTTTAGTACAAATAAATAATTTATTAATTATTTTTTTAATATTTATAATATATGCAAATTTTTTAAGTAAGGCTTATTATATCGTTGTATTTTTGTTAACTTTTTTGTTATCATGAAACATTATTTTTTTATTTATTCAACTTTTTTTAGTATATATATTTAATTTGTTTTTTAATTTGCTTTAAACTTCTATATATTTTAGTTTTTAGATTACTTTAGAAAAATTTTATAAAAATCCCACAATTTTTTTAAATTTTGTAAGTTACTTTTTATAATTTTTTATATATTTTGATTTTTAATTTTTTTATTTTTATTAAATTTAAAAAATTTTTTAGTTATTTTTTTACATGGTTGCGTATTTGTTTATTTTTATTTTATTGAAAATTTTGAAATTTTTTTTTAATTATTTAAAAAATTTTAAATTTTCCTTTTTTTTATTATTTCGTCAATTCCACCCAAAAATTCCTATGAAAAGAAAAACAAAATTGCACCAATTCTCTTAAAGTACCACTTTTCATTTAATGGTTAGCTTCCTATCCATAAATCCAATTTTGTGCCATGTGTATTGTATATGTCTTTTGGCAATGCAACAAAATGAAAAAAAATTGCGGCACAATCTTCAAGGTAAAAATTCCCTGCTATTGTGTACAAACAAAAACTCAAATTAACACACAATGTAATGAAAATTATAAAATCTACCACAAAGCCAGCCACCTCAAACCAAAACCTTCACTTTAAACAGAGCAATTTTTTGTGGTTTTTTTTGTTGTTGTTGTTTTGTTTCGAGTTGCTATTTTTGTTGCTATTTTCCGGCATACCTGCGAAGTTAGTTCATTTCGCATGTTAAACAATGCAATGAGTTCAAAAACTGCCAAAAAGCAAAGGTGCTTTTGAAATAGTTCGTTGGGTTTTCTTACCCAGCCCAGTCAAGTTACACGGTAACCCTGACGACAGCAGACAAACAACATTCACTTATAATTTTAAGCATGTAGCGAAGCGTTAAATTTTTTGGCTAAAAGACAAATAAATACTTTATACTAGGCTACTGTAGATTTATGATGGTGATTTGAGGAAGTTGGGGACATTTTAATAGGTAGTTGGTACAAATGAAGGAAATGACACCACAAATAAACATTGCCTTTGTTTAAACTTACTTATGTTATAACTATGAAAATCTACTCGCAGCCAAGCCCGAAAATATTAAAAACAAAAATTGTCTACATAAAATGTTGATGGTTTTTAATGTTTTGAACTTGTTTAGAACTTTATTGCATTGCTTGTTAAACTTTAATTTATTTGAAGTATTTTTGTTGCAAAAAATTTTTTATTAGTTGGAATATATTGCGCAAACTTAATTTTGTCTGTTTATTGACAGTAGCAATTATATTATGCAACCGATTTAAAAACAAAATTAGACAAAAGAGGAAGAAACAGCCAGACGCTGCAATTGTCAATGGCTCATAAATGCTTAGCTCATGATGATGAAACCATAAGCAGACGGTAAGATAGTTAGACGATAGTTGCGTTTTATTGCCACAGCGGATCTAGCCTTCATTTCTGACGGCATTAGCAGAAGATACTCACTTACTTGATGCGTTAAATGATGCGTTGCGAAAATAAAACCTATCAAGATGTCAAAGAGTTAAGTTACACAGAACACGCCCATCGACAATGTTGTAATTTTTTAATTTTTTTGGCAATTAAGTAATGAAAAAAATATTATAAAACTAATGAATAAAACTACTTTGTATTTAACTCTTGCTCAATTTGCATGAGTGTTTTTACATTTTTTGATTACTTATGAAGCTATTTAGAAAAAAAATATTATAAGAAAACATTAACATTTTTGAGCTGAAATTCTTTTAAATTTTATTAAATTTTAAACATTTATTTACTTGAGTAATTTTGATGTTAATGTTAATGTCAATATTATTTGTATAAATTATTATATTAATATTAATATAAAGCAGCTCGACCGTTGAATGAAATCAAGTTCGTTGCTTAAGTCTTTCGTTTGAAGCTGAAAATAGCACCGTAAATATCATTTAACGCTTTTATATACCTTTCGTATGATGCAATTATTAAAACAGATTTCAATTTTAATTAAAAATGCGCAAAAAAACCTTAAAATTAAACATAAAATTAAATAATTTTAAAAATGGTATTTTAAAAATAACACGGTTCTTTTATAGTTTCACTGAAGAATTTTAGCCTGCTTATCATGAATCTGGTTTCAGTTTCTTTGGGTCAGGTCAGATTTCTGAGATATTTGGCAGTCTATAAAATCGAATAATTTAGAAGTATTTTTTTTTTCTTTAATTGCTATGAAAATGAGTAGACTAGTTTTCGTTCGCCATTTTAAAGAAAAAAACATTTTTTTGTAGCTTCATTTTTATAAACTCCATAACATTGTTCTGGGTGTGGTTGGATCAGTGGAATGTCTTCAAACCAAAAAAAAATAAACTAAAATTTGTTTTGGTTAACATTTTTGATATATGATGTTTAAACAATGATGATTTCATGAAGAGCCCAAAAGCAATACATCAAAATTGATCTGTTGTTTTGTTCCTTAAAATTATGTTTTCATTTTTTTGCTCAAAAAAACTTAATACATATCAATTATAAAACCAATCTAAATAACTGTATTTAGTTTGATATGCTTGTAGTGTACTTACAGTTCCAAAACAAAAAACAAAAGTGTTGCTTTAAGCAATATGTATATCAATTATTACGGTTTCTAAATAAATCACGTTAGAAATTTGAATCAGCCCTAAATACATTTTGTACAGAGTGTAACACTTATCAAGGTTCAACTGGTTCAATGGCACATCTATGAATTTTGATATACCAAAGTCATGAAAAGACTTAGACTGTTATGTTGCACAATTTGTTTTGTTTCATAAAAACTTATTGCAAGTTGAAAAAGAATACTAGAAGTTGGAATACAGTAAAATACTGGCGCAGTAAAACTTATTTTCTGTAAATAATTTCTTTCTTAAAAAAAGCTTGCTAACTTCCATTGAAATCGCTAAAAAAAATTTGGAAGATCACAGAATTTCATAAAATGACGAATATCTTTAAACCAGACTTGACTCAAAGAAATGAAAAAAAGTTTCGTAATCGGCCGAGTAAAAATTTATTTTTTTAACTAAGGCCGAACAGCGGTTGAATATAGGCAAAACAGCAGATGTACAGCGTACGAACAAAAAGCAATTAGCTGTCGCTTTGAAGTATGTAATCTCGTTCAAGCAGAGGTCGTAAAACGTAAATACAATGGGTGTTTGCAAGTATTTGTGGATTGAGCTATATATCTTTTTATATATTAACTAGCGCGCCACTTGGATTTTAAAAAAGGGTTCGGGAACGACATCTCTAATACGTACGCTAATAACGAAAGCTGTCGTTTATGGTGGAATACACAAATGAGTAGAAACAAATTTTAACTGGTGACTTATGATCTGAAATGTAAGCGTTTAAGAAAAATTTAATTTTGCTTTCTGAAAAATGCTAAACCATGAGAGAAACAATCGGTAGTTTTAAAGAAATGCTGATAATGGCAGCATAATTGCACTATCTTTTACATTTTACTCCTCTAAAAACCACCTCAAAGGTAATAACAACAATTTTTGTCATTTATTGAGTTTTTTGAAAGGGCGTTCCAAAAGGCTGACTGAAAGGGGATGGATATGTTTGAAAGAAATGTTGGTTTGGATAATAAAAGAACTAGAACAAGTAAACACGCTAAAAAATAGCAAACGAATACTGTTATCTATGCTATGCATCTTTAATGATGTTTTTTTTTTCAAATCTACGCTACAGTGTCTTAACCTACGCTACGTAATTGTTAATATTTGTTCACTGCCTTACCGACAATTTTTCAAATTTTGACCACAGGCGATACTTGATTCCGTAGTTGTACGTTGTAAAGCCGTCGTTCGACCTTTGTTTGATAGAAGTTGCTTCAAAGTGTCCGCTTGTTTCGACAAGAATACTTCCAAAAGTCCGCTGCTTGATCCTTATTGAATGAACTGAGTGAAACTTTATAGGTGGCGGTTTGTTGAGAGTAAAATTTTTCGATTCTCGTAACGAAATTTTTTTTAATTTTGTCATGATTCGAGCCTCGTCACAAAAAATTTTCTGCCTCTGCAGATACGATTGACTTCTGCTGACCTGCAGATACTTTGTGTGGGGCTGCAGGTTATTTTTTTGTGATGTTTGTATTGGAACCCCCAGAAAGGTGACAGATAGAGTGTAGGTGTGTGAGAGATAGCTTAGAGAAATTTTTTGCAACACCCCCTTTTACCTCCCACAAATGAATAAAAATGCTATATTTCGCACGGTTTTGATCGTATTAGACTAAAATTTGGTAATTTAGTTTGTATGGCAACTGTGCTAACAATGGGTGCCCACAGCCCCTTTTACCGCCCACAAATCAATAAAAATGCTTTATTTAAGACGGTTTTGGTCATAAAAGACTTAAATTTGGTAATTTAATTTGTATGGTTACTGTCAACAACTGTACTAAAAATTGGTTTCCGCCCACAAATGAGTGAAAATTTTATATTTCAGGCAGTTTTGATCATATAAGACTAAAATTTTGTAATTTAGTGCTAAAAATGGGCGTGGTAGCTCTTTAGCCAAGCCCACTTTTTGATTAATCAATCAAATTTACTACTAAGCCGATTGCGCTGACATTGTGGCAGTCGATTTGTTTCTAGTACGAGATAGTTTATTACAATTTTTTTACCACACCCCCTTTTACCTCTCACAAATCAATAAAAATTCTATATTTCGGATGATTTTGATCGTATTCAGTGGCGTAGATATGGGAAGGTTCACGTGTCTGGACCCCCCTGAGCTATGGAAACATTACCAAATATCTCACGTTATTGTGAGGTGATTCTAATATTAAGTTAAGCACGAATCCAAATTTTTATGTAATGCCAAATATTTTTCTTTTTCTCAAGAAAGGTATCAAAATTTGATTTAGTTTATTGTTTAATTTTTGTAAATTGGTCAAAAATTACTAGAGATAAAGTGACATGTGTAGCATTCAGAAATACGGTGGCGTATAGATTCAATTCAACAAGCCCATAATTTTTTTTACCTACATACCGTTTTTTTGCATTTCAACAAAGTAAGGCTGTGAAACATGACATTCCGTTACACAATGCAGTCATGTATTATGGTTTTCAAGAGTATACTTTTTTAAGGTTATAATATATTTTTTAAGAACCCCCATCCCACAACCAAAAACTATCTACGGCACTAATCGTATTAGACTAAAATTTGGTAATTTAGTTGATATGCTTACTTTCGGACACTTTACTAAAAATGAGCATTGTCACCTTATAGTTACGCCCACTTTTCAAAGAAACCAGGAATAACTTGAATTGAACTGAAATTTTGGCAGTCGATTTGTTTCGAGTATGAGATAGCTTAGGACAATTTTTGTCACACCCCCTTTTGCCGCCCACAAATCAATAAAAATTTTATATTTAGACGGTTTTGATCGTATTAGACTAAAATTTGGTAATTTATTTTTAATGCTTACCAAGTTTCATTTCTGTACTGTAAACACAGTGTCGGCCTTACCCATCTAGGTGCCCCGGGCAAGTCATGCATTTGGCGACCTTTTGTATTTAATTATAATAAAAAAAGTTATTTTCAATTGTGTACCATATCAAACATAATATTTGTGCAATCTCTCAATAGTAAAGACGTACGCGATAGACACGGTCTTTAGTGAAATTCTTGAAGAAAATTAAGAAAAGAGCAAAAGAAATATTAGAAAAAGAAGACGCACAAACTGTGGGTTGAGAAAAAAAATTGATTAATATATTTAAAAATTTATAAATTTTACATTGGAAGTCAGTTTTTTTTTTGCGAGTGATGTTATTACTTCGACGAACAAATAACAATGACGAAATCTGACAAGAACACTACCCTGCTGTGTAGCCAACTAGTTAAAATACTAGTAAATGTACTAGGTCAAAAAATACCAGTACTAGTTTAGCTCACATGTTTTTTACATTGTGCAAACTTGTTATTTTCCTGTGTTGATGTCATAGGAAAAGACAATTTTCCTATTCTCGATATGAATTGAGGTAGTATTTTTACTGGCATAATTTGAACTAGTTGTGATTGTAGTGACTTTTAAACCAGTAAAATACTAGTATAATTAATATTAGGCTTTTTACTGGTATGATTTGAGCCACCTTTGTGCTAGTATTTGTATTTGTATTTATTGAATTGCGACAAGCTAGTACAACAAGATTCAACAAAGAAACCTTATGACTATAGTACTAGCTTCATATATTGATTTAGCTTATAATGAAAAATAATTTTGCTTATAACTAAAGAATAAAAATAAATTGAATATAGCAGTGACACTGTAGCAATATAAATTAATGTTTAGAATGAGAACAGATAAAAAAAAAATTAAAAGTGCTGAAAATAAAAACAAATAATATAAAAATAAAATAAAAGAAAGTGAATAAGATTTTGTTAAAAGAAAGTGAATAAGATTTTATTTCATTGCAACGAGGAAAAATATAAATTTAATTTATTTTTATATTTATTTATATGTATTTTGGATAGATCTAAGTTCAGTGGGTAACGAGTTCCAAAGACGTATAGCATAGATATAGAATTGTCTTTCCGATGTAAGGCAAAAATGTCGTCACAACTGACATCCATAGAGGAGAGTAGGGAGAAGATAAGTCTTAGCTAGAAGTGACCTAATTCGCAATGGATTGAAGAACTGAGTGATCCACAGTACACGCAATATATTCTTCCAACAGTACAAAAATGTTTGCGTTCCAAGTTAAGGTTCGATTAAAAATAATACCAAGATTTTTAGCAGAATTTACAAACTGTATTGGTAAGTTGTTTAGTAGTATATTTGGATAGTTTGCAATGTCTATTATTCTTTTTGTAATAACTAAGCACTTCGACTTATTTGGGTTAAGGCTCAAACCATTCTCCCCGGCGCATCTGTTAATGAGACTTAGATCGGTATTAATGTTAGATACACAATTTGATACAGAATCGCTACAACAGCCTGCATACAACTGCATATCGTCTGCATACAAATGAGTCCTACAGTTTTGTATAATCCTAGGTAAATCATTTATGTACATGGAGAACAGAAGTGGCCCAAGGACTGATTCTTGAGGAACACCACGTGAGATAGGTAGAAGTGTGGACGTTAGAGAATTTTATTATATAATCTTATTATCATCTAGGGCTGAACGAATATCTTCAACAACATCTATTCGTGCTGTTACACAGCCTCGCTGAGCTCTAAAGCCTGACTGTCTATTACTTATTATCAAGAACAAATTGATTAGTTTGTTGGTAAATTAGGAGCTCCAGAGCCTTGGAAAGGTAAGGTAATATAGCAATCGGGCGGAATTCGTTGCAATTTTTTGGAACAGGTATAATTTTAGCTACCTTCCAGCTGATGGGAAAACTTGAAGTGGTTAAGATTGTGTTGAAAATGTTAGTGATATAAGGTAAGAGTATGGGAAGAAGTATTTTAAGAAAGTATATTTTTAACTAGTTAAATACTAGTTAAATACTTTCATATTAGTATTATTTTAGCCAGTTCAATTCTAGTAGTTTTCCTACTAGTTATATGCTAGTATTCGTTTTTTTCTAGTCTCTTTGAAACCAGTTGTATGCTAGTACTACGTAAACTCGTTTTGTACTTGTATTATTAAAACTATATTTAGATTTCTATTTTTAAGCAGATTGTTATATTTTAAAAGCTGCACATTTATCTTGTACAAACTAAATTGCAAATAACTTTGAATAATTGTGTTGAATTAAGGATATAGTCCGATGTTCTACCGATGTTTCAAGGTTTGTTTCGGAATGATTTTTTTATAAGAAACTAAAATATAATCGTTTCAATATTTTTATATGGTATTATAAACATCTCAAACTTTACAAAAAATACAAATTTTGAGTAAAATAGAGCAGAGATAGGAAAGTATGCAATGAGCCTAGTACAAGTTGATATCTCTAGCCTGTCGCTGAGTGCGTCTCTCTTTCGCCTCAGTGAGGAATACGACAAGTCAAGCAAAAATATTTTAGGTCGCGGTAGATAAACGGTAAAAACTTATTCTCACTCCTACAAGATAAGTTCATAAAAGGTAATACGCTGAAATAAGTTTTTATTTATATCTATAGATATATTTTTTTAAAATTATGTGGTTAAGAGTGCGCGCACAGCGCCGAATAGACCCCGGCGCACTCCAATAAAGCCGGCAGTGTGTATACACTCTATACTGTGATTTTTTTAACATATACATAGATATATGTAAATTATGTTTTGTTGCTTTTTGTACTTTGAGGTATTTGATTCCCTTAAGATAAATTTAAGGGACACTGATGGTACAAATTTTTAAACAAATACCAATGTAATCCATTTTTGCAACAACTTCGTTGAGGGTCTCACGTCGAAGTTTCATACAGTTTAGAAGATGGAGGTTAAATTTAAATGTCTGAATAAATCATAAACTTTCATCTTGATAGTCCTTTATTAAAGTTTTGTTGGTATCTTTAATGAGACACCCACTGCCGAAAATAATTGAGGCATTTGAAGTAACTCTGGAAAACCCCGAAATTATCGCACAGTGATACATATTATTGCCTATAAGATTTTCTTTATAATTAATATTAATCCGCTCGTAGGTGAACATTCTAGCACTAACAAGCAGACAGCATTCTATGCTTGACATAACAAATACATGGAGACAGAGAAAGCTCTTTGCCCACAAGCGACACGATAAAAGAAGCACACTCATATAATTTTGTCTGGGCATAAGCTCGAAGACGAAATTGATAAGATAATAGAATATTGTTTGAAAACGGCCACTGTTCGACCCGTATTTGTCCACTGTCCAGACTATTTCAGACTATTTAGCTTTCTTGATTATTTTTTAACCATTTGCGGCCCTTTTTTGACCGCTGTTTGGTCGCTGTTTAATCGATTTTATTTTTACCCCGAATTCAGCAAACATTTCACAGAAAAACCATACAGAAAATTTTTATTTTTTTTTTTTGCTAACACAGCATTATTTGAAATATAAAGACATTTATGATAAAAAAAGTTTACATAAAAATATATTTTTTAATTTTTTTCTTCATACATTCAACAAAATTGCTTATTTTGTACTTAATCTCTTGTGACACAATTACTAGTTGCATGCAACATTTATCAACTTTTTAACAATTTCCTTATGTTTAATACAAGACTCAACAGCGCCCCAAGCTAATAATTATTTAAGCAACCCGTTTAGCTGTCAACACAGCGGTTTTAAATATTATATCTCGAAATTTCAAAATAATATCTAAATATTAAAATCATATAAAAAAAGAAACCAACAGCAGCACGAAAGAACTTAGGCATAACATTAAGACTATGAAATTAAAATGAAGCATAATAAAAATGAAAAATGCGTACAAAAAACTGGAACTTGTTGCATTTAATAAAATTTTACAATTGCATGTTAAAATAATATTATTTTGAAAAAGTTTGCAAAAAACAAAAACATACTTCAAAAGCTGTAGACTTTTCACAGAAGCACACAAAGAAACACTCAATAATAAATGTGAATGCAACACTCTGCGTTGCAACTCGTTGGCACATGTGCTTGTTTCGCTGTTGGTTTTGTTGTGGTTGATGTTGTTGTTGTTGTATGTGCTCAACAACCATTCCGTCTTCCGATTCCGTATTTTATTTGTTACATTGTTTTTTTGTGTTATTTTTGTAGTTTTTAACTTCAATTGAAAGTGAAAATTTTAAATTTTATTGTGCACACAAAGCATATGTTTTTATTGTTAGTTGTGAGTTGTTTATTTTTTGTTTGCTCATATTGCTGCTACTTTAGTTGTTGCAAATTAGTTGTCGTCGTTGTTGTCTATAAGCCAACATTTAAGGCTAAGTGTAACAATTTCAACTTAGCCAACTATTTTAAGGCGTGTTCCTTACACAAAAAATTAGGTTAGGCTTCAGTGTGTTTTTTGTTTATTTTTTTAACGTTTACTTTGCTGCTACATCACATTTTACACCATTATTATTATTATTAGCCACTTAGTTGCAGAGTTGTTACCATTTGGCATTTATAATAAAATGCAAAAATCAGTTTTCAAATTTACTTTGCTATGCTTCGCTGCTGGAAAAATTTTCCCTATATTAAAATTTTTTAAAAAGTACACAATGAAAAAAAATGCATATTCCCAATTAAATATTACATTCAATACATTTATTATTAGAAAACTTTCCAATCATATATGTTATATGAAAATTAAACAAAAGTGCTAGAAGAATTAAAGGCAGAAAATACATTCGATAAATCTGCATGATTTAGGAACAAATATGTGTGTAATTGGACTGAGTTACAAAGACAATAAAATCAGACTATATTAAATAAAGCAAATTATTATTTTACAATATATTGTAATAAGATACAGACATATATTTACATAGTGTATCCACTTTTGAAACGCTTATTACAATTCTTTAAACGAAATTAATGCTTATTCTGGTGTCCAGTTTGGTTGCAGAAAACTCTTGGGTTGGTGTTTAACTGGTTACTACGCAATGTACTGTAAGCGCAGTCAAAATAAAATGGCAGTTTCCATTTTTATCCAAGCGGTTGCGTTCAAAATACTTGCGGAGAATCTTACTGTCATTAACGCAATACATTTTTTTAAAAGTGTACCGGACACAACAAAATACAAAATATTTACAAAAAATAATTATTATTCATCCAAATTTATTGTATATATATCATTAAAATCAAAAAAATAAGCGACATAAATATATGCAAAAATAAAAAAAAATATTTTCAGTAGGTTTTTAGCCTGTATTCCAGCAGATACAATGGCTCAATGAAAGTCAAAAAATATGCTCATTTATTTAAATGAAAAAAATTTAAGAATTCTTTTTCGACGCACAGTGCTACATCGCATTGCTCGTTAGACCATTTTGTTCGGTTGTGACATTAACGGCAACGAAGCGGTTTCCCAATTATTTTCGAAAAATTATTTCCAGCTGTAGTTGCTACACTAGGAACCTCCTTTACAATTAATGCTGAGTTTTGCGACTCAGCTCCTGAAGAGGTAGGTTATTCGCTATAGCTACCGCAAAATACCTCTACTTCTCCTGGAACATCTCGTGACATAATATTGGCGTAAAGATCCTCAGCATCACATTCATCCTCATCCGTATTGCAATCTAGATCTGGTGGAAAAACTGCAACGTCGATTATAGTTTGAAGACGTTTGCACAAAATCCAAATCGCTGCTCAAGTTTTCAAATTATTTGCCATAAAAACTTGATGGTTTGATGGTTTGATGCTTTCAAACGCCATATAAATTCTAAGAAAAAATACTATGGTACCAGCCATTGTACCTTAGCAAGTACACTGCTTTTATAACTAGCCTAATGTTCACAAAAGTAATTGTTGCTGTCCAAACTTATTGAAATTATAAAAATACCGATGTTTTCTGTGCAAATCGAGTATTTTCAGTTTTTGCGAAATATATTTTCTCACATTTATTAAGCATCATACATCACATAATGCAAAACAAAAACAAACCCTGGAAAAATTCTGTTCTTATTGGATTTACAGCTTTTTTAATATGACTGTCAAGGTATAGAAACTTGAAATGTACAATGACTAGCAATGGTTTAAACAAATCAAGGTCAAAGTTGGAGAGATTGAAAAAAAAAATGTGAAGGGTCTTATTACTTACCACCTGTAATTTTTGCACTTCTTTAGATACAAGAAAGTTTTTTGTCTGCTTTTCGTTTTTTAGAAAACGTTTTTTTGGATGTACATTAGGGTGGGGTGAAGTTTTTTTTCTTCAAATTTTGTTTTTCCTGTACTATGAATCGATGATCCATAGCCTTAAACATACCTAAAAAAAATTTTAGCTTCCTAGGTCAAGGTCTTGAGGTGGCGCATATGACTTTAGTTTTTGAATTCGACCATTTATTGAAATAAAAGTAATTTGGTTTAAAATAGGTTTATATTAAGTTCAATCAAATTGTTTCAGTCTTTTATTTATTATATAAAGCACATTAAATATAAATGAGTATTATTAAAATAAAGAAAAAAAATGTTGTTGTCATTTTTAGAAGTCTCATTGTTGGAAAAATTGCGATTTGGTCTCAAACAATGGTATATCTTGCCTTGCTTTTATTCTGGAGCGAATGAAACCATCTCTTGCTTCTAATCCACAAACAGAAATTGAAGCATCAGTGACGAGCTTGACACACCTTTCTACTGCTTGAGTATGGCAAGGATACTTTTCAAATTCAACAAAGTTTTTCTCCGAACCGACCATCTTTACAATTTCTGTATCAGTATATTTCATAGTCATTGGTGGTTCTGTTACTTTCACATTCACCCAGTCTATTAAATCATAGTAATTTGTCGCATTTACTTGAAGCTCTGGAAGACAGAACTCGCGAACTTTCTCTGTGGTAGTTCCTTTTCTGACTTCTAACACTCTTTGAAGAGCCAATTCCCTTATTTGTGAAGCATCATCTTGTAGCATAGCCAACAAGATATTTTCTGGGTGTGTGAAATATGAATTTCTTTGAATAGTTTTTAAAACAATACTTTTAAGGTCATCTCTTAAATATAAACTTCTTTTAACCATGTTGAAAACATGAACTGGACCGTGTTTACAAGATGGCTTTGCCTTTATGTCAAACCATGTTGGTGCGTACACTTTCATAATGAAAAGCGCTAGTTGCTTTAGGTTTTCTGGTGGTTTAGCCGTACCAATATACAAACGAAGAATCCTATTGGCGCAAGTTAACCATCTAGAGTGTGCTAACTTTCCTGGGTCTCTACTAGCTAAACTTGGTGAAACTAAACCAGCCGAAATGGCGGAACATATTTCATATAGGTACTTTTGATCAGTGCTTAGCAAACTAGTATTTACTTCCGGCAATTCTGTGCTAATCGCTTCAAAAGCTTCTGGTTTAAAATCAAGGCACTTGACGAGTTTTTTTCCTATACCACCGGAAAAGCTATTAGGACCAGTAGTAGTTCCATCGAGACTTAAAAACAAATGGCGCAGTGGTAATTCATTTGCGTGTAATAAACACACAAACCATTGTAAAGGTCGGTTCAGATGTTTTTCTAATAAAGCTATAACTCCATTTTTATGTCCCGTATTGACAGCCGTTCCATCACATCCGATTGCCACCAAAGAAGACTGAAATTTAAACTTTCCTTCCATAAAGCCAACAATATTCTTTTGAATATTAGCTGCTTTTCCTGAATCTATCGACAAATGACCTATATACTCAGAATTTGGCTCTGATATCATTGAGATATGTTCTTCGGTAATGGTCTTCCTATGTGACGCATTTTCATTAGTAGTCATTACTAAAGTTTTGTCTTTACGACCGTCAAAATAAATAGCCGTTAGAACTTTTTCGCAACCTATAGAGTTCAGCTCTTTGCGCACTTTTTTCCTTTCTCGACGTATTTTACTTCGGTCTATTACGCTTGATGAGTTTTCGGCATCTATGACATTTAAATCAAGCATTACTGCGTTAACAATAAATGCTGCAGATCGATCTGAAACTCCGGTCCTGTCACATGCTAAAGCAAGATTTGGCAACTTATCTCTCATCTGCTTATTTTCTTTTTGTTGTTCTTCTTTTTGATATTTTCTTGATGTTTCGTTCAGACAAACATCATCTTCGTCTGATTCTGATGGTCCACTTGAATAACTGCTGGACGACCAATGTACTACTGGCATAGATGAAGAAGCACTTGTAGCAGTATTTTTATCCACAAACTCATCATACTTTCGTTTTCTAACTTCATTACGTCGTAAAGATTTTGTTGTCACTCTATCCACACAGCCAATATACATTTTACGCTCATTTCGTTGGTCCTTTAAAAAGTTTTCCTCAGCAGCAGGTACTTTAGTAATACATTTACATACTTTTCTGGATGCACACTTACATGTTGCGATGTCAAATAACTTTTTTTGGGAATCCTTGAAAAAATGTTGCTTCTTGGCGTAATTGCGCAATTTTTTTATACTCTTGTACTTGTTGTAATACGAAACCAATCTTGAAACCACTTGTTGATGACTAATCGTTGGAATCGATGCTTTATTCCATATTTGTTCGATATCAGTTGCAATTATTTCACATATATACTTTATTGAAGGATCTTTTCCATTATTCAATTCAAGCAAATCCGTTTTTATCCACAGGTAATATTTAATAACATCACAATACGTCGGTAGCACATTAACATTTAATATAAGTGGTTCACCAAATACAGGGCAAAGCAAATCCTTCCGAGTTTTAGGCATTTTAAAACTTTGTGTATATAAATAGTCACTTCACCTTTTAACTATTATTATTTTAATTGAAAAAAATTATAAAAACAATTTATCGTTGATTAAACTTTTGTTTTGTTTTAAGTTGCTGTTTAACAGGTAACACTTTCACTTCTCTATGAAGAATCTTAAAACAACAATAGAAAATAGCATTAGAACAAGGGAATTCCCCGACTTCGTTTTACTCGCTTAAGTGTTGCTAACGCTTTCAACAGTGGTGAAAAACATAAATTTTTAAATGGTACTAAATACGTCTTCAGACGATAACATTGTGTAACACTATAATATTGGATAAAGCGTCTTTTACACGATAACACTTTCGGAGAGATTTTACCGACGGTAACAGTTATAAATTCTGATCCGCTTGTGGTATAGTTTTGTGAAAAATTTCAAAAAATAAAGAGCACCATCCGTATTTCAATCACACATCAATTTATGCTCTCTGAGAGCGCAAAAGCAGTGAAAAAATACTTTTTGATACAAAATTTTGGCAGGTCGTATTACTTGTGGTACCGTCTAAAAGTCGCTTAATACTACAAGAATTTTTGCCAATTATACTACAAAATATTACCGTGTGAAGAGGCTTTTAACTACATTTTAAAAAGTACATATTAGTAATACGAGTACCTTTTTTTTTTTTTTTAAACTTCACCCGTCGTGCGCCACCTCCAAATAAAGTCGTAAGGCTTTGATATTTTGCATGAATAAATGTTTTCTATAGGGTCATCGATTACCAATACAGGAGATTTAAAAAAATTAAAAAAAATTTTTTTTGGCCTTTTTCACTCCACCCTAATGTACATGTATCCAAGTTTGAGGGTGTACTCAAAAAACCAATTTTGCAGTGATCTTATGTTCCACGAGGTCATTTGGGCTGTTATTCTATTGCTATCTATTCACAATTACTATCTATGAAAATATTCTACTTTATAAATTTTTTTTCAAAATAGTAGGAAAATACTGCTTTGAAAGCAGTGATTAAATTGCTGCAGTCAAAGTAGCAAAAGCCGTAAAATTATTGCTTTTTAAATCAATCATTTTTTCCATAAATTCAAAACTTACTACTGCTTAAACTTGTGCTTGAGAAAAATCAAACGGTCGCAGTCAAAGCAAAAGCAAAAAAAAAGATCTGATCGAATGCGAAGCACTTCAGCAGTCGACAGTTTCAGCAGTTTTTGTTTTGATTGACTGAAACTGTAAACAAATTCAAAAGTCGAAGCAACAGCAGCTGTTCAACTTTTGAAAGTCGAAGCAGCATCAGTTTTTCAACAGTCGTTTCAGACTGTTTTGCTTTTATGCTTTGTGCTGATGCATTTGTTTGATCGCTTTTGTGCCAATTTTTTTGCATTTCGATCGCAAATAGCTTTTAGATAGAACACTAGGGTGGACTCTAAAAATGTGTTCTTTTGGTTTATACTATGTATGCGCTGGCATACATATGTATCTGATGTAAAAATTTCAAAAAGTTTTTTGACACAAAAACACATTTTTAGATTTAGAAATTCTTACATCAGATACGAAATCGGCGACCCCTTTACATATTGGAGCACGTACACAAATAGTATAAAATAAAAAACCACCTTTTTAGGGTCCACCCTAGTGTCCAATCGAAAAGCGATTTGCGATCGAAAAGCAAAAAAATTGGCACGAAAGCGATCAAACAAATGTAGAACAGCCGCGAATAACGTTTTAAGCGACAAAAAGTAAATCGTTCACAATACGTAAGAAACGTTTTAAATGCAGACGACAATTTCTAGATACTTGTTTTAAATACATTATGAAAATACTTAGGTAAATAAACTATTTTAGTAAAACAAAAAAATTGTTTAATAATAATATTTGGTTGGTAAATCAAGTATTATTAATGTTTAAAATGGAAAAACGTTACATATCCAAAACCCATTGGTGGTTAAAACGTTATTCCACGTTGCGTAGCAGAGAGTGCGATGGCTTTGAAAACGTTATTCGCGCAATTAAAGCATACCAATATCAGAAGACTTATTTGATTGGATCCTGTTTGGTTAAATGAAATGAAAGCAATAGAATTTAAAAATGTATTTAGGAAAAAAACCTTTAATAACAAAAAGAAAAATTCATTTAAAGAACTTAAAAGAAAATATTTTAAAACCTTTAACAATACATATTTGTTTGCTTTCGAAAACAAACTTAATAGTTTTCTGAATATAACTGCAGGTTGATTTATATAATTTGGCGTACTTTTCAGGAAAATATAAAACTTTTCAGGAAGCCATTGCAATTAGATCCGTTTTCTTTTCATCACTTACTTGAATGGGATCTTTTCGAAGAACTGGTATCGTATAATTTTCCAAGTTTTTCGTTCTTATGGAGTTACCTCGCACAATTCGATTAAAGATGTTAAAACAGCTGTTTGTTCATTTTACTTTTTTTATAGAATTTAAAATAATGTTCCTTTATTTTTGCAAGAAAAGAAGCATTCACAAATTTATATAATAACAATTCAATTACCTAGAAACGTAATGTAAACTTGCGACGTTATTCCATTTTGCCTGCTCTGGAGTGTTTTTTGTAGGTATACTTTTTTTTTCTTAAAAATATTCATTACAATAATTCTTCATTCTTTTATTATTATTATCAATACAATTTTCAACATTGGACTTCTTTTTTATCAATTACATTAGATAATTCAGCTCTAATAAATTAGTATCTAATTTACAACGTTCTTCCACTGACTGATACTTTCTTATTGCTTTTTAATAGCGATAAGATGCATATTATTGGCTGATTTGGTGTTAAGGCAATGCAAGAGAGTCATGTTAACGTTAATCTGCAATAAAATCGGTTTTGCAAAAAGAGGCTTTTGCAACGTTATTCGCGGCTGTGCTTGAAATGAAGCAGCAGAAAGCATAAAAGCAAAACAGTCTGCTACGACTGTTGAAAAACTGATGATGCTTCGACTTTCAAAAGTTGAACAGTTGCTTTTGCTTAGAATTTCAAGTTTGTTTACAGTTTCAGTCAATCAAAACAAAATCTGCTGAAACTGTCGACTGCTGAAGTGCTTCGCAGTCTATCACAAATTTTTTTTGCTTTTGCTTTGACTGCGACTGTTTGATTTTTAGAAGCATAAGTTTCAGCAGCAACAAAAGAAATGAAGAATATAAGAAGTTTTTAAACGCTGTTTGAAAGGCAAAAAGCACATATGATTCCGCTTTGATTAAGCAAAAGTTCTGCTTATTAGCTTCGCAAAGTGAGTGAACTGCATAAGCCACAGACGACTACTAAAGAGTTGATGTAGCTATTAATGAAAGAGTTGTCTAGTCCGCTTTGTAGTTTGTTTTGTAAAAAACTTGTTGTTGTTGCAACGTGCTGCTTCATCATTTTATTTGGAATGTAGCTCAAATATGATTCTGAAGAAAAATTGAATTATTTTTAGAATTATAGAATATTTATAAAATAGTAAGTAAAAAATGCCATCATTAATTTTTCTTGAAAAAAATAATATAGTTTTGAGAAAAATGCGTTTAATATAAAAATCTTTCAGACACATAAGACTGATCCAAAAAAGTGAAAGGTTTTTTTTTTTGAGGCATGTTTAAAAATAGCTTTAATGAATTCTCAAAAGCACTTACTTTTTGTCCCAAAATATGAACCCTTAGCACTGCTAGTCTCCAATTTTTGAAAATTTTCCCCACATAAATTAAGTTAATTTTCAATAAAATATCAATAGAGAATGTGATGATCGATGGTTTATCTTATGATCTAACTTTGTGTTTTCGAAGTCTCTGAGCTGAGTCTCTGGGACATTTTTGGTTTTGTCCGATCAATATTTCTATTAATATGAATTTGAAAATTCATAAATGTTTTTTTTGTCAATTTTGTGCTTTTGTTTGAATTTCAATAGAAACCTTGATCAAACAAAAACAAAAATAGTTTCATCGTGTTCAGCGACCTCGAAAACATAACGTTAGATCATGAGATAAACCATCGATCTTAAAATTCTATATTGATATATTTTTGAAAAATAACTTTATTTATGTGGTCAACATTTTTGAGGATTGAAGGCTAGCAGTGCCTAAGGGTTAATATTTTGGGACAAAAATTTCAGTAAGTGATTTTTAGACGTCATTGAAGCTATTTTTAAAATGAAAAAAACTCTTCGCTCTTTTTGGGCCGGTCTAATATATATGAACTATCGGAAAGTGCAAAACAAAAGGGAATATGACACTAGTTGTGCCCCTTAAAGATATATTAACCTATCCCTAAAAAATAATACTTTTGAAAAATTTAGTTTAAGTTTATTAAAATTTATTTTACATATTTGTTATGTTTTTCGCACATTTTCAATGTATTAATTTTACTTTTTTTTGTTTTTTTATTTTCAGCTAGCGTATTTTAAAAGTGGATATAGCCGTAAGATGTCATTTTTAATAGGAATAACTTTGACGTTATTGTCAATATGCAACATAAGCAAAGCGCTGCCAGATGTAAGTTTTTATTTAATATTGTTTTTATAATTTTTTAACTTAAAATTTACGCTTTTTAACGATAAAATGTTGAAAAAGATCTACTCCAAAAAAGAATATAAATCTAATTTAAACAATAATGAAATAATGTATGTATTTACAAATTTATAAAATTTTAATTTAATTTTCAGTGCACCTAAAACTAAAAAAAATTAGTTTTATATGCAATATATTCATTTTTGGCACACTAACCCTAAGAGACGCACGCGGCCACAAAATGTGCTTCGGGTGTTGCCAGTGACCAACACTTTGAATGTTTAGTGTATTTGTTAAAAAACAAAAGCATAAACACTGTGCAGCAAAGCTGTTGCTTTTATGCTTATTAAGTTATTTTATTGTTGCTTGGGTTTTGAGCTTTATTTTTCTGTTTTGTTTTTCAATAATAAATTTTGCTATGCTGTGCATAAAAGCACAGCCACAACAACAGTACAAACTTTAAAATTAAAACAATAACAATAACACTAATAAATACTTAAGTGTAAATTTCCCTAAACACTCATACAAACGTGCTCATTAAGCACACGGACTTTATGTGTATGGGTGTGTCGGTGTGTGGTTTTCACTAGTTTGAAAAAAACGAAACGTGTTGCTATTGAAATTACAATGAAAAGACGCTGAACAGCAACAACGGCAACAACAATGACGATATTTAAAATTATGGTCAAGGTCACAAGACGAAGGCAGTCACTGACGCTAACGTTGTCGAAGTAATGTTCTTGTAATCACTTCACAGTGGCTGTTGTTGTGGCGATGGACGCCACTGCACAGTGGCGTTTCAACCACATTTTTAACTTATGTAAATGTGTTAAAATAACATTGAAAACTTTAGTATTGAACGATATTAATTTATGATGATTTGCTTTGTTTTGTTTTGTTTTGACTGATTGTTATTTCTGATGCAACGAATTTGTTTTTTGCTTTCAAGCGCAGTCTGATTTATCTGATCAACTCTTAGAAAGTCAACTCTTAGTAAGTTCAGAAGATTTGTATACTTAATCTTCATAACTCTTAATAACAATTCTCTGATTTTTTTAACTCACAGAAACAATGCTATTACTATAGTAATGGAATTCGAACAAACCTTCGTTGCTGATAATAAAAGCGCTTATGATAGCTTTTATTCAATAAAATTTTCTACTTTAAGGATTTCATATGAAATATTTTTTCTAAAAATGCATGTATGAAAACTTTCATAATGGGAAAAATTTTAAGTTTACATAAAATTAACTATATATTTTTTTATAATTTTTTTGAAATTAGTGTTGAATTTAGAGCAAATATTTAGTGGTTTTAAGTTCTTTGACATTTCCACAGCTTTTGCAAACTTCTGAGTGAGGTAAATTTATGAAAAATCTCTCAACTCTACGACCATTTATTAACAAAGTCACTAGCTTCATCAAATTTTATCTGAGTGTCTTAAATTTTTAGTTCTATTAATTTTCAATACATTGATCACATGCGCAGTAGCATTGTTTTGGTCCATTCAAATTTGTTCAAAACGGTATATAGTAAGGTTTTGTTATCCCTTGGAATTAATTTTTGGCATCAGTTTTCACAAAAACTGATAAACCCAAATCCCCCCACTATACCCTTCTTTACGAAAATTATTGCAGGTCTTGATTATACCTTTGTGATTGATATTATTTTTAGCTTGTTCAATTTTAGCCCGAAAGGTCAGTGTTAAATACATCAAGACTTGCAAAAATTTTCGAAAAGTGGGGTATAGTGGGGAGCTGGGCCAGTATGGGTTAAGAGTAAGTCTAAGAATTAAGTGTTTGGTAACAAAAAATGCGTAATGCATTGGTGAAAATTGGTGTAGAACATATGAATATCGTATCTTGAATAGTATTTTAATTCAAGTATTTTTAAATCAAAAAGTAAAAAAAAAAAAATTAATATTGATAACCCTTCGATTTTTCCTATAAAAACATATATCTTAGGAATCAGATTTCTGAGATAATAAAAAGGTACACCAAAATGTTTGTATTTAAATTATCTACAATATTTCAATACAGTATAATGGCGTCACTTCAATAGACTGGCTATGTCGCACAAAAACCAAGAATCGATTTTTTGCGCTTACAAAAGGTCACGGAGGTGGGCCTGTATGGGTTAACAATTTTTTTCTTTCATTCGCAAGTTCTTATCGCTAATCAAACTGAATCGGTTTCTATCATTACGCCCTTTTACAAAAGATAAAAAACTCAACCAAAATATTTAAAAAAAGTCAATCATTGAAGATGAGTAATTTGACCCTCAGGTTGAAATACTTTTTCAACTTAAAAAGATAAAACCCTCAACCAAAATAGTTAAAAAAGTAATAATCTTAAAAATAAAATTTCTATCCTTAGTTTTAAATACCTTTTTAATTTAAGAAGATAAAAAACCCAAACTAAAAGATGAAATAGTCAACCTCAATAGTTGAAAATAATATTTGAAATTTTTTTTTATATTGTAAGTCAGTGTATCAAAAAATTATGTCACTACGCATATTATCATATTCCACCATACACCATAACATAATTTTAAAAAATAATAAAAAATTGGAAAAAATGATAGTAGAAAAAATAGTAGTAGAAAAAGTAGTAGAAAAAATAGTAGTAGAAAAAGTTGTAGAAAATAGTATTGTATATTTTGACATTCAATCACATCATGCCATACCATCATATCATATCATAACATCATACCTTTCTCATTCTATACGTAGCAGAAAATAGCAGTATAAGTAGTATTAAAAAAAATAGTAGACATGTAGCAAAAAAAGTAGTAGAAAGTAATTATAAAAATGCAAATATCATGCAATACCATCATACCAAATCCATTAACCCATACCATCATGCCGACGACATGTCATATTACACCATCATAACATACCATCATTATGTAGGTAGCAGAAAATAAAAGTCGAAAATTTTAGTAGGAACAGTAGTAGAATATAAATGTACAAACAAAAATAGCAAACACTAGTTTAATTAGTAATAAAAATCCGTAGTAGAAATAGTAGTAAAATTAGTAGTAGAAAATAGTAGTGAAAAATAGTAGTAGAAAATTTTTTATTAATGATCATATCATATCAGCGTTACATTAAATACCATCCTATCATTATGTGTACCCATGATACCAAAGCCATTAAACCATCAAACCATACCATCAAACCATCCTTCATGCCAGAAAGAGAAATAAGGAATTTTCAGAAGATAGGCGTTTTTCTTCAAAAAGATCCGAAAATTAGCTGCTCAAAAATTTTTTGTTGTTATTTTATTCAAAGAAACCCATAAACAAGCATTTAAATCAAATATAAAGTATTTAATATCATTGGTCTGTTTAAATCGAGAATATATTACTCTTTGTTTCCTTATGAAGCTTGCGGTGTTTTGTTGTGCTGTTCTAGCTAAGCACAAAAAAGAAGAGTAGAGAGTTTATTGATACTCTAGCTACACAAACGTATTTAAAGAAAACGATTAAGAAATGCGTGGCATCGGATATGATTTCTTAAAAAATTACGCTTTACTAATTACTAATTACGTTAATAATTTACTTTACTAAATATGAAATCGATTATTAAAGATTAAACTCCTAAAAATGCTACTAAATGGTCCCATATCACATAATTAACTTAAGTTTTGTAAAAAATTCTTTTATCGATCCTTTTCATTTACTTGCGCTCATTTTAACTTTCTAACGCTAATTAAATAAATAAATATGAATTCGAACTGTTTATTGCAACACGATTCAAGTCAAACTAAATCAATCGTTTCAAATCCTCGTGATTCTCTCACTCACATAATTTTAAGAACCTCATTGACTGAGTATTTTTGGTGCCACAAGTGCCATGTTAATAATGATTTGTATGCAATAAATGGAGCTCTTTTAAAAATGATTTTGCATTTGCTATGAAACAAAATTTATATTTGTGTGAGATTTAAATATTGAAGGATCCAAAATTTTTAATCAGAGCACCACTTTTGAATGAAGAAGATCAGAAAACCGGGAAATAGATCCGGTTAACTCCCTCCCAGCTTCATGCCATAAAATAACATCATATCACAACGTTACAGCATACCGACATACCATTGCACTTTCATTTCATCTTAATATATAAAAGACAAGCACGCTGCTCCGTGTCCAATATCTCTCAAACTGTTCAGCCTGAAAGTATGCACATCTTAATACATAAAAGGCAAGAATGCTGCTCCACACACAGTATTTCTCAAATTGTAATTATTTTTTGACCATAAAGTAATTTTCCAAGACACACTGTTCTCAAAAATGTTCAGCCTGAAAGTATGCACAGAAAATATATTTGATACTTATGAGTGACGATATTGGGTTCTTACAATACATAGTACGTTTCTGATCTAATTACCCTTTTTTCATTCTTTTAAAAAAAGTTATGACGAATTTAATAAAATTCTCTTGATGGATTGCACCAAAAAATATAATTATATCAGCCGCTAAACGACACCTGAGTTGATACGTATAGGATGGTTGCAAAGCTAGTTTATTAAGTTGTGTATAAATATGATTGCTACCAAACTCGACTTATTGCACTTTTACACTTGAACTAATTTTTCAACATTGCTTCAATACGTAAAGTGTTATTTAAAGTGGTACATATGTATTTTTCACAAATCAACTAAATAAAAAATCGAGCTTATAAAAAAGATCTTTCGGCAAATGGCTCCAAGAAGGAAGTGCCTCCGCTCACTGACGTAGGACAAGTTTTTATACTAGTACAATAATAATATACCATCTTACCCTACCTTCTCATCATAATATATGATCATATCAATCACATCGCACCGTACCATTAAACAAAAAATAACATTATGGCAATGCATCACACATTTCATATTGCATACAGCTACAATATTTTACCAGGTGATGCGTGGGGGAGTGTAGAACAAATTTGCATCAAAAAGTCAGTTTCAAAAAAAATCCCATATACGATAATTACTTGAAAAGGGGTCGATATAAAACTGATCATACTATTTTAACATATCATCCCATTGTAACACTTAGTTATTTTATACATAAGACTTTGTTCTGGTTTAAACATAAAGATTAGTAACCTTCACAAACATACTTCACAGCAAACCTTCCTGTTAGAAAACACGATGTTGCCACACATTCAAATAAAGTCAAACTGTTGTTTAAACAATGAAAAGGAAATAATGTGTTTTTCAGCTTACAGTTCTGCATTACAATGTCATCGCCGACAAATTTTTACTAGTCAGTCTCTTCATACCAAACCTGAAATGACAGTCCATCAAACCATACTTAACCTTAACCCTTTCAGACCATGATGCATCGATTGCGTAGGTTATTGTTTATGTTTGCCTTTCATATTATTTAGCTGCTAATTTTGTGGTTTCTGAAAATTTCACGAAATTCCTGCGTCACATTTAAATTTTTTTTAATGAGTCGTAGAAGCTAGTTCTTTTTTTTCATATACTAAAATACTAATAGCGCAATTTTAGTGAAGTTGACACATTTTAACTAAAAAAATAATATGTTTTAAAATCTCAAATGATTTGACAACATTTGATGCAAAAAAAAATATTTTCAGTACAAACTTTCTTTTCTTGAAAATCCTTGAAGGATGTGAAAATATCAAAATTTAGGCATTGAATATGTTTTCATATCATATAAAGACCATTTACTCCCAAAAATCATAAAAAAATTCTCATGTGCTTAGCGTCAGGTCTGAAAGGGTTAATAAACCACTTGAAGACCTTCAGCACAAGTTCCAAATTTCTCTTGTTCATTCAGCTTGTTCATTAACCAAAAATTATTGATTTAAATATCGCACGCCCACTTCTGCCCAAGAAGGCGTTCCACTTTTTAAAGAGTCATTGGCTCAAGCCAATTTGACTACAATTAAAATACTTAGATATGTAAGATGTGCATTTCTTTTTCGACAGCTTTTAAAAGCCTGTCAGGTTTCAATCCAATCAAAAAGAAAAATATTCCTTCTAAATTATTAAAGTTGATTTCTGGCATATCATCATATTTTTTATATATTAACACATTCTCTCATGCTATAAGGTCTGTGTAGTGCTTTTATAGCAGCTTGGCGGTTCACAATCAGAATCCTTTGAATAAATTTCTACAGCTGCTTTCTAAATAGCGAAAATTTTCGCTTGAAAGACTTAACAGCTAGAAAGACTTAACAGCAGTCTGGAAGTCTGCATGTCAAGATTATTTCTGGTGGATTAATAGACACCGGCTGCCATGTTTTTGTCTATTTCTGAATCAGTAGGTGAATATCTGGTTGTCTTATTGATCAGAATGCGGATGTCCAGAAGACTGAAAGGATGATTCAATTCAACAGCAAGTCTTCTCTTAACGCGAAGATATAGGCCGACATATTCTGGTGAAATTCTTTTTTTGAAATTGTATATTCAGTAGTGGAAGTGAATTTTACAGGGGTATAATTTGTTAAAAAGTAAGCTTTTGACACAATGGATTGTTTTGTTACAAGGACATAAACAAATAGACAGCAAAATTTCAATAGAATCTAAGGTTGCTTATAGATAGCTTTTAAGAGAGAAGGTATTCAAACAGTCCAAATATCAACAGTATCATGATATTTATCAGGAAGACAAATTCAACACCATTTTGATGAAAATAACTCAAAATCATGTTTGGCAATATTTTTTTATTTTATTACACTATAATTGAACTTTTTATGACCATTATATTAGCACAAGTGAAAATCTAAAGGTTATCATTAAAAGTTCACTAATTGCTAAAACAAAAATAACAATCTGTAGTTTCCTTCAACTAATGCACGCACACACATCACTATCATCAACATCATTATCATCGGTTTATCGTCATACCCATCATCATTAGCTATATTCAATGAGTTCGTTCACGATTTCGTAGTAAATATTTTCATGCTCGAATGCATGAAAATTATAGGTTTTTTGTCTTAAGTGCAGCGTGAGGCAATTATATTAATTTGTCCAAAATGATCCCTGAACTTTTCTTGCCTTTGCTATTTTTTTTTTTTTTACTATAGTATGTTGAAGCATAATTTGCAACGCTTAAAGATATTAAGTATTTTAAACAATAACAATTTTCATCAAGTTTTTTTTTTAATATAAGTTTTTTCAAGTAAATTTTATATAACGAACTCCAAAGTAGAGCGCTCTAGTGGCAGCAGCTAAAGTTGAAACTGCAAGGTCGTTTAATGATACCAATGAATGACTTCTTTGTAATTTAAGTAGATTTTTTAAATTATTTCTTTTGTTTACTAAAAATTCATTTTGCTGAGTTTTTTTTTCTTTGCATCAGCACTTCAACTAAGTGACCTAGAATGAAAAACAAAAATATAAAAAGGAAATAGAAGCTTAGTAAATTAAGCAAAAATGTTAAAAATTTTATAAAAAAAAAACTTCGCAAGGCATTTTATAAAAACTTAGTATTACTCAAGAACTAATTTTCTATCGTAATAGAAAAAAATGGTAGCCTACAGAAATTAACGACAAAAAAACGGAGTACAAAATTAACAATGGTTTCGCAACATCCGTCATGGAGCTGTAGCGACAACTGCACAAATGACAGCAGCAACAACAACAACAAGAAAAACTGCGACGCTTCTATTGATCGAACAGCTTAATGTCGATGTTTGTGTTTGACGTTGAACGGTGCGAGTTGAAGCAAACATACCCACATTGCATCGAACTCAATTTAACTAAACTCCACTCCACTCCACTTCACTCCACTAGAGTACAAGCAAGTAAAGCCAGCTTGTTGGCTACGCATTCGCAGGAAATAATTATAGAAATGTGCAGCATAGCTGGTTAAACATTTATTTATTTAGCAGTTATTTGCATCAGTGTAACAACGGTTTCATATGAAATTGTTGAAGCCATTTCGGATTATATGAATCTTGAGAAATAAAAAGGATAAAAATAGTTGTTTTCGATGCCCTTCCAAATGATTTAAGCAATATTAGGTAAATTTTATAATAAACTGATACACTCCACGTAATTTCACCCTCCCAACCGAAATATTATTCCAGAAGGTACACATATATTGAAAACTTACTTAGCAATTTTGACTTTTTTATCGGTATTGTTGAATTTTGCAAGTTTGAAGTGTATTATTTTGACTTAAGATTGTTTTAATTAGTCTAATAAATGAATTCCATTAAATTGAACTTTCAAATTGTGTTGGAAATAGGCCTCATTGGATCTCTTGCTTTGATTTTGTCTCCTTCTGTACATTCCGAATAAAAAACAAAATTTTAACACACAATCATCGGCCGAACAAGGATCGAACAAGGGCCGAACAAGGGCCGAAGAAGGATTTTTCATTGAAAACTAAATTTTTTTAATTAATGCTAAATTGGCATTGGTTTATTAACTGTAATAATATCTGAGAAGATGCAGTTCATATTTTAATCAAACCAAACAAAATGTTTTTCATTTTTCTGAGCGTGGTGTGGTACCTAAATAAAAAAGCTCCTAGTCTTAATTTTTTCCCTGCCATTTTCTTTTATCTACGAGTAGTTAAATCAATCATCGGGCGACTCTGGAACTCACTATCTACTCCAAAGTACCTTTTCATTTTCAGGGTTTTTTATTAGAAAAAATTCATCTGTTTCTTATAGAAAAATATTGCATTTTCGAAAAAAATTGTGCCTAATATTAAATGCTGTGGAAGGTTCTCGAAGTCAAGATCAAAGACAAAAATTATATTTTTCGCCATAGCTCAGATTTAAAACTGTTTAAAGATTTTTTTAATAATTTTACAAACTCAAAGATACGTTTTATGCAAATACAGCCATAATAAATGAAAGAGTACAGAAAACAATATGAATATCGCGTTTTTGAGTAAATAGTATAATTTATAAAATAAAAAAAGCTGGTTAAACATTTATTTATTTAGTAGTTATTTGCATCAGTGTAACAACGGTTTCGTATGAAATTATTGAAGCCATTTCGAATTATATGAATCTTGAGAAATAAAAAGGATAAAAAGCTGTTTTCGGTGCCCTTCCAAATGATTTAAGCCATATTAGGTAAATTTTATAATAAACTGATACACTTCACGTGATTTCACCCTCCCAACCGAAGTCTTTTTTCAGAAGGTAATATATTGAAAACTTACTTAACAATTTTGACTATTTTCATTAGTATTGTTGAATTTTCGAAGTTTGAAGTGTATTATTTTGACTTAAGATTGTTTTTTTTTTTAAAGATCAAAGAACCAAGGCATGCGCCTTATGCAAACAAGGTTTCGTCTTTGACCTGAAAGGAAACGGATAGATTTATTTAGAGGAATTGATTGAAACAATACGTGAATTATTGGATAGGCGAAACAACCGTGAAGGACAATTTGAATTGCTTTTAACCGCGGCTAGTGTTATGCCTTAACCTTGGCAAGCATTTCCAGCCCTTAGTTGTTCCATTCCATTAATTCAACATTTTCCACAATTTAGTTGTGGATTTTTAGTTTTCCATAATTCTTAAATGTAGGAAAGAACAAAGAAAATGAAAAGAACCATTCCCGAGCCCGGATTTGAACCAGGGACCTCTGGGGTGAGAGACTATCGCACTCTCTACTGTACTGACTACAAAGGCCGACTAAATTCATTAGTCTAATGAACGAATAACATTAACTTGAACTTTCAAATTGGGTTGGAAATAGGCCTAATTGGATCTCTTGCTTTGATTTTGTCTCCTTCTTTACATTACAAATAAAAAACAAAATTGTAACACAGACAAGTATCGGCCGAACAAGGGTCGAACAAGGGCCGAACAAGGGTCGAACAAGGGCCGAACAAGGGTTTTTCATTTAAAATATAATTTTTTTTAGTAAATGCTAAATTCGCATTCGTTTATTAACTGTAACAAGATTTGAGAGGATGCAGTTCATATTTTAATCAATCCTTAATATAAAAGCTCCAAGTCTTAAGTTTTTTCTCTGCCATTTTTTTTGATCTACGAATAATTCCACCAATTATCGGGCAACTCTGGAACTCACTATCTACCCCAAAGTACCTTTTCATTTTCAGGGTTTTTTTAATAGAAAAAATTGATCAGTTTAAAAATATAGCCTCGAAAAAAATGTTGCGGAAGGTTCTCGTAGTCAAGGTCAAAGACAAATATGCTATTTTTCGCCATAGCCCAAATTTAAAATTTTTTAAAGACTTTTTTTAATAATTTAGAAAGTTTTATGTAAACACAGCCATAAAAATGAAAGAGTAAGGTTCTCACGATGAATATCGCGTATTTGAGTAAATAATATAATTTATAATATAATATTGTTTTTTTATATCAGATGACATGAACATGGTCCATGACGCTCTGCTGGAGACCGTTTGGGTACCTTTTTTTAACGTGACGTTTGACGGCGTATTGGCACTTCATATTAAACTTTTATGCACCAACAAAATATTTTCTACACGTTAAAAATTATGAAAATAAAACTATCACGTTATGAAAATAAAAAAATTAAGAACATCACCGTGTTTTTGGACCGCTAGATGAAAAACTGCCCACAACGAAACTAGAAAGAGACACAAATAAATCTTTCTACACTTTTATTAATAATATATAAAAGCTTACAGAAATATTTTTATTTTGAATGATTCAGTTTAAAGTTTACAAACTTTTAGTTTAGAACAATATAAAAATAAATCTTTATTTCAGCTTATTATCTACTTATTATATTTATCTACTAGGAAAGTTATCTTAAAAGTGCTATTTTTATAGTTTCTTGTTGTACTAAAAAAAAAAAGATAATAATTAGTTTTTATATAAAATTAAATACATTTTCAAAAAAATAGTGTTTGTTCCAAAATTTTGTTTAATATAAGGTTAAAAACGTTAAGGTTCTTTTGAAATATTTTTCGAAAAGTTGCTAATATTTATTACAGAATGTGAACGATAAGTTTTCTGTTAACAAATCCAAAATAAATAAAAGATAAAGGAAACCACGCTTTACACAACATGATCTGCACTCGCACTCCTGATTCCCTATTAGAAAAGCTACAATTTTGTAGGCCAACTAGAAATCTGAATCTTTTAATCCCTTCTTATAATTTTTTAAACTGTAACAGACTTTTTTACGTGAACGCCATCAGATTGTGGAATTCACTGCCTTTGGGTATAAAAAGTATTACAACTAAACGCAACTTTAAGCATGTAATTTTCCAACATTTCTCTTAAGTATCTCTTTTTCACTAATTCTATGCAATTGTATTTAAAAAACCTTACTTTAATTAAAATTACTTAATCTTTATTTGTTGTTATTCTTGATTTTGTCGATTTTTCGATTTTTGTTTTGAGTTAATTATTATTTTGATTAGATCTTTTAGTTAAGTGATATTAATTGTATTAAGTTTAATTTTTAATTATTTTTTGTTGTTATTTTGTTATGTATCTATATTAGGGCGGGTCAAATTCTGGCTCAGCGAAATTCGTAAAATACATGTAATTTCAAGACTTTTTCTCCACTACAGCATATACAAATTCTGAAAAAAAGCTGTGCGGACTTTCGTAAATAGATTCATACACATACATTCATACATTCATATTTTATAATTGAGAACAAAATCTATTTACGAAAGTCCGCACAGCTTTTTTTCAGAATTTGTATATGCTGTAGTGGAGAAAAAGTCTTGAAATTACATGTATTTTACGAATTTCGCTGAGCCAGACCTCCAAAAAATTCGTCCATACAAATTGACCCGCCCTAATCTATATTCTTACTGCATTTTAAAGACTCTGTCTTATTTGTGAATCTTTTCTTTAAATAAATAAATAAAATAAATAAAAAATAAACGCTAAATATCGCGGTTTTTCTAATGTTGCAGCTAACGAAATAACGCAAACGAAAGAAACAACAACAACAACAAAAGCATATACACTCAACTCTTTTTAACTCGGTCTTTTTTTTGCACGATTTTGAAATAACACTATTCGCCAACAAAATTTTTTACACGAAAACAAATTTTTATTCTCCAACTATTTAAATGCTGTATTCAAAAATGATCGGTTTATGCCAGTGATGGGCACACACATATTATCATATTCTTTGCTTGTGTGTGAAGCAGAGAAAAACGAAGAGCAACTTGGCGTTCGTCAGTTTTAAGCTTGAAGTTCATCGATGCAGACCAGACCTAACTACAGAAAGTGCTCAACATCAACTGACTTGATTTGCTTAGCAAAAATCAAAAAAAGCAACTGCCGAACGCACACGATTGAAAGGCACACGAAGATGCTTATAGTGTACATGTGTCGACGTCGCTCAAGCAGCATTTTGTTTCCAAACACGTGTGTTTGGGAAATTAAAATGTGCCCGACACTGGTTTATGCCCATGCGTGAGTGTTATTGACTTAAAAATTACTCCAACCACTGGTTTACGTTTACAAATTTCGAGGAACACCCGATTTCTATAGTCTTTTTGTACGTTGTAGTTTTATTTCTTTTATCATTTGTTTTTTTTTAGTAAAAATTTATTGTTTTTGTTTAATATGTTATACAGGGTTGCCAATATTCGAAGCGCCCATCTGGCAACACTGTAACTTTCCGCAGTGATGCCAAATCGACTAATGACATACCGCGTTTGAAGCGTCATTCCAAGCAAATGTTTACAATGGAACAGTACACGCCACGCGAACGCTCTAAAATTGTTGAAATTTACATTCAACAAAACAAGTCAATAGTGAAAACTCAACGTGCTTTCAAAAAAATATATAAAGTGAAAAAGGCGCCTTCCAAGAAAACAATTTATCGTTTGTATGAAAGATTTACAACTGTTAATACTCTTGGTAACCCAAAAAGGCCAAATAAAAAGCGACCAAGGCGATCGGATATTGCAGCCGTACGAGCCAGTATTGAGCAGTCACCAACAACATCCCAAAATCGTCGTTCTCAGCAGCTCGGCATTCCACTTTACAACGCATTTTACGTGTTGATTTGAATTTGTTTCCGTACAAAATTCAATTGGTAAACAAATTATTGCCTACCGATAAGCCACGTCGCACAGTGATTCGAGTCCATACAAGCGATGGACAAAAATAGAAGGAGTGGTCGGAATCGAATGAAATTTTGCTTGTATCTGAACAATGGTATACTGAATCGAAAAACGTAAAAAAATTTAAATAAACAATTGTTTTTTTAAATTAAAATAGTTTTTTTAAAAAATGGGTTTTTATCATTTATTTTTTCTTCATTATTCTGCAAAGTAGTACTGCCATAAAATGATACATTTTTATGACTATCAGGGAGAAAA
Organism: Dichetophora obliterata; assembly: GCA_963920525.1. NCBI lineage: Eukaryota > Metazoa > Arthropoda > Insecta > Diptera > Sciomyzidae > Dichetophora > Dichetophora obliterata. Next base: position 198,241,209 of record OY986437.1, on the reverse strand, counting down.
ACTAGAGATAAAATGTATTATTTATAATATATAAATAAGTGAATTTAAAATTTATTGCGTAATGAAAAGTTGTTAAGGAAAGTGTTCAGAAACTTACATATTATGCATAATGAAAGTTATTAGTAATAATATTAATATAAAGACATAAACAGGATATGAAACGATACTTCTTTAGTTTTATCGAAGAAATAACAACCAAAGATTACATTTTTTCAATAAGGTTCTAATCAAAAATATAACTTTCATCGGACGAGCTTTCTTCTGCATCATTTAACATTTCTGCAAAGTTATCTAGTTCGCCTATCCCTTCCATATTAATTTCAACTAAATATTTTGCTATACAATTATCATTTCGCTTTTGCACTTTTGATATCAAATTCCTTTTTGATACAATCCCTGGATCAGATGACAAAATTAAAAACCGCATAAGGTCTTCATTTGTATTTTCACGACTTGTTTTTTTAGTGTGGGAAAGTCTAGCATTTCTAATAATTTCATGAGTTGATTCCAAAGCTTCCTCAGAAAGGGAACCTGCAAAAGATTTTTTCCAAATTTGAAGAAAATTTAAAATAATTTGTAAATACATATATCATATTTAAATAACCTATTGGCAAATCGAAGTACTTGATGACTTCTGTTCCGTGTATTAACACCTTATGCAATGAGCTGGGCATGTAGTACCAACTATAGTTTTTAAGATATAAATCTCTTGTTCTCAGCAAGAGCAAATCAAATTCTTTAATATTTATGGTTTTTCCACACGACAAAACTTTCAATATTAAGGACATATTGTAAAGCAAGTCCTTATCCAACTTTGTTATTCTTGCTGCAGTATCCACATTGGAAAAGAATTTACGAGCAGTGTTTCCATCGTTCGTAGTACCGTATCCTTGCTTGACTTGGTCGATAATCAAACCCATTTCTTCTTTAAATTCGCGCTGAATACGATATTTGTTTTCTAAATATATTTCTTTATTTTCATTTCACACTTGCCACTTTTTGAACGGAAGACGATATGCAATATGGATTAAGCATTCCAAAAATCGAATCCAACAATGTAGAATAGATAAGCCGAATTTGTAGTGATCTTCGTTGCTCAACCGACTGGTTGTGACAAGGTTCATTTCTTTGGGAGAGGCTTTACAAATGAAACATCTACTTGCACTTGTATTTTCTGTTAATACGTTAGCTACTGACCCATCAATCATGGTGCAGTGCATAATATAAGAAACTTCTGCAACCTCGCCATTCTTTAAAAATGTATCACATTCAAGATTATTTATCTTAAAATTCATGTTATTATTCTCCATCGAAACTATCTGTTTGGATTCTTTTGTAAAAACAAATTTAATGGGTCTGCAAGAAAGTGTTGATGAAGGTGTTGAATTTTCCCATAGAGCTTCATTTGTTGAACTATCAGTCAGCCTAAAAATTATAAATGAAATAATAAAAATATATTCGCATTTGATGATCAATTAAAAATTACTTAAGCGGCACAAAGGCAACCACAAACAAAAATTCATCCGTATGTTCCTCAATAGCAAACTTCTGTTTATAAAGACTGTGGCCTGAGCTGCCATCCATTCCCCATTTGGATATAAGAGCAAGCTTTCCCGAAGGTCTTCCATTTCTGCATTGCTCCAAAATTCCATTTGTTGTCATGCGCATGAGTGGCTGCAGATCAACTTCGGCTGAAATCTCTGTCACTTTTATTTTTGGTGTCAAAGTGCGTCTCAACTTTCGTATAGAATAAACTTGGGAAACAATTTTCATGCAAGCGATTAACAACGTTTGCCAAAATTTTATATTTTTCATCAGATAAACCCAAATCAAAGCAAAGCGAGAGGGCTTCACTAGGTTCCAATTTTTTTGTTGTTTCAGTTTGCTTCTCTTCACTTCTTTTTTTGGATTTTTTAGCAGCATAAGCAAGTTCTTCCGGACAATAATCATTTAAAAGATTTTCAACCCTTCTTAATTTTGTTTTTTCTGAAGCAGTTTCGAAATTTATTTCAGGTCTGCCACGTTTTCCAGCACTAGTACTCGGTTCCTATTTATAAAGGAAAAATTAATGTGTGATTTATAATATTATTTTTGATATCGAGGCTATTACTTACATTATCGGAATTAGTTTCCTTGAATATAGTCCACTTCAACCAAGCAGAGTGGTTTTCAAGTAACCTCTCTTTTTTATATTGGCTTTGACGCCACTTTTTTGTCATCTCGGCGTTAAATCGAGATATATTAATGCGAAGTTTTCCGTCACTAAAACTAGATTCCCCGAGCTTGGAAACACAAAATGAATATATATTTAATGATCTTTTTGTTACATCACTAGTAATCCACAAATCAATAACATCTTCATATAATATTTGTTTTGGCATATTTTATAATGTTTGCACTAAATCAATCGCACTTTTAACTTTTTTGCCACTTGCTTTATGTCAAATGTAAACAAAATTAACCCAATAGTGGCTACTTCATAAATTTAAACAAAATAAAGCTTAAAGTTAATAAAAATAATTGTGGATAAAAATAATTCTAAGGTATTTAGGAATTCTAATTAAATTAATAAAAATTTTTATAAAAAATTCTTAATAATTATGATATTTTAAGCCAATTGTTATTTTTATATTACATTACTTATGCTTTTCACATGCAATGCAATATAGGGTTAATTTTTTAACGGTTTTGATTTTATGTTTACAAAGAAAAAGAGTTAAAGCAAGAAACAACAAAAGTTGATGTTTGGAAAAAGAGTAATATTTTTAAAAGGCGGACGAAAGCGGAGTAAATTTTTTTAGTTCTTGTTAGTAGAAAGTTAAGACTAATGATATATGAAAAAAAATTTTACCGAAGTTTATGCATATTTTTTTAAATGTCATAGTAATATTGCTATTTTGCAATTTTAAGTATTAAAAAGCGTGACTTTGAAGTGAAGTAAAATTAAAATTTTTAATTTTATTTTTACAATTTAAAAAACTTAAATTCGACCTTTTTATTATCTTTACAAAAATGTTATTATTTTTTTTTTTTTTTTTAATTGCAGTTTTCATAATTTTTTTTGTCTTACTCGATTTTCAAGATGCGATAATACATAAAATTCATGAAAAACAATCAACTCTTAGAACCTATAGCGGGCGTAAATTAAACTCTAAACAAATAATTTTTATTTATATTTTTAGTTGATGTTTTACCTTCCAATTGATATCAAAACATTCTTATTCTCTGCCATAAATTTTTTTGATTTTTGTCTATGGGACGAATGACTGTGCGTCGATTGGAATGGGCCCAAAGAGTCATCGAAATGGCTGAAGAAGGCGAGCAATTTTGGCATAAAATTATTATGAGCGATGAAGCTCATTTTCAGTTGAACGGAACGGTAAACAAACAAAATTGCCGTATTTATGCCACTGAAAATCCACAAGAGATTCAAGAGGTACCTCTTTACGATGCAAAAGTCACTGTTTGGTGCGGCGTTTGTGCTAAAATGCTCATTGGGCCGTTCTTTTTCGAAGATGATAATGGCCACAGAGTTACTGTCAATCAGGAGCGTTATCGCGATATGATAAACAATTTTTTCATGCCAATCGTTCGTCGAAAGCGTATCAGGCACTACTGGTTTCAACAAGACGGCGCGTCACCACACACAAGCCGCACTACAATCGATTTTTTGAAGCAATTGTTCCCTGGCCGTTTGATGTCAAAAAATGGTGATTTCGATTGGCCGCCAAGATCACCAGATTTAACGCCTCAGACTTCTTTTTGTGGGGTTATTTGAAATCAAAGGTTTACGTCAACAAGCCAAAGACCCTAGAAGAGCTGAAAACCAACATTCGTCAAGAAATAACCGCCATTCCCATCGAAATGTTGAAGAAAACCATGGAAAATGCTGCAAAACGGGCACAATATGTCGTAGAGGCCAATGGCGACCATTTACGAGATTTCATATTCAAGAAATAATGTAAGCAAATCTACTTGAACCCAATTAAATGATATTTATGACGAACAGACAAAAAATTGTGGTTTCTTTGATTTATTTAAAAATAAAATGGGCGCTTCGAATATTGGCTGTATATTGTAAGAAAAAAAAAAATTATTTGTATGTTATATTGAAATTATTAATTTTTTGCACGATTTTGTGGACAAAAATTTAAAAGTGTTTCAAGTTACACGATTTTTTATAGTTATGGAACACATCCCTTAATATACCATATGTCATATCAACTCAGAGGTCACCGGTTCGAATCCGGGTTCGGGCATGGTTTTTTTTTTGTTTTCTTTGTTCTTTACTATAATATTTAAAAATTATTGACACAAAAAATCCACAACTAAATTCTGAAAAGTGTGGAATTAAAGGACAGGAACAACTGAGGGCTGGAAATCCTTGCCGAGGTTAAGGCATATCACTAGCCTCGGTTATAAGCAATTCAAATTGTCTTTCATGTTTGTTCCACCTAATCGATAATTCACGTATGGTTCCAACCAATTCTTGCTCTAATAACACTGAACAACAAAATCATTTTTTCCAAAATAACAAGGTTCCGCCAACGGATTCTGATGGAGGGGACCAAAAAAAAAAATATACGTGTATTGGCGTTTTGAAAGTTTACGTCTGAGTTGTATTTTAGAGGGGGTTTAGTTTATCCCCCTTTTGAACATTCTCATAGTGAATCGGCAAACGAAACCATGTGACCCTTACGTTTTTGGTATAGGATGTGTTCAGCACATTTATGTAAAATATTACGAGGAACATTTTCGTTAAACATTTTAACCCTATAACTCTTCAATGTATGGGTCTTTTTTTGACCTGTTTTTGATACAGGGCAAATAGGACCCATAAAAGAGGGATATAACAGGTTAAAATATTATAGAAAAATATTTGCCATAAAATTTTACTATAAGTCTCTGAATACACACCAAAGCTCAAAAACTAACTTGATGCCAAAAATAAGTGAATACTTAAAATGTGTTTAAAGGTTAATTTCTCACTTATTTTGAATTGGTATTAAAATGTCCCACCAAACTCAGTGTTGGGGTGTTAGTTACTATAACAAAAATGTTTTACGTAAAATTTCACTCTAAATCACCATACAAAGGAAAGTTCTACATATAATATCTATAAATACAAAGAAGAGAGCAAATTTTGTCATTTTTCCACTGATGCACTTATTTGGCGCATCATACGATCCGTTACGTTCCAACAAAAAACTATGAAAAGCAAAATAAAAACGAAAATTCAAATCAATTCCCTTCCCCGCTCCACATTCTTTTTTATTGCACCGAAGTGTGTTACTGTGTTATTTCTTATTGTGTACACAACTTTCTGTGCTTTTTAAAAGAATTGCAGATTTTAAAACAAAGCCTGAGTGATTTACTTAATCAAAATAACATCAAGCTTAAGTAAGGAAACAAAAATTGATTTGTGAAATACTAGGTTTGTAAGCAGTGAATAATGAAATTTCAGTTTTAGCGAAAATGTCTAATTGTTTAGACAAACTTGATTAATTTTGCTATGTCTGCGGCAAGCATACTAATTCTGAGCATGGAGTAACGTCGACAAGGTGCTAAGTTCTTTTGAAAAACTAGGTGTTCATATGACAACAAACATTCATTTTTTTGAATTCTCATATGGATAACTTCGAACAACAGAATCTGATGAACATGATGAACGATTTCATCAGACATTTGCACCTATTGAAGAACGCTATAAGGGCAAGAGAATTTATTCTTTCATAGCTGAAATATGCTGGACATTGTTTGATAATGGTATAGAATTGCTTATAGCTAAAAGACATGTAATAAATAAATGCTTCTTCAAATACCCAAATTTAGTCTCTTCTTTGTATTTATAGATATTATATGTAGATATTTCTTTTGTATGGTGATTTTGAGTGAAATTTTACGTCTAACATTTTTGTTATAGGAACTAACACTGAGTTTTGTGGGACATTTTGACACCAATTTTAAATAAGTGAGAAATTAACATTTTAACACATTTTAAATTTTCACTTATTTTTGGCATTCAAGTTGGTTTTTGAACTTTGGTGTATTTAGAAACTTATAGTAAAATTTTATTTCAAATATTTTGTGGAATATTTTAACCCGTTATATGCCTGTTTTATGGGTCTTGTTTGCCCCTAATGAAAAACAGGTCAAAAAAGACCCATACATTAAAGAGTAAGAGGGTTAAAATGTTCCATGAAAATGTTACTCGTAATATTTTACATAAATGTGCTGAATAAATCCTATACCAAAAACTTAAGGGTCACATGGTTTCGTTTGCCGATTCACTATGAGAATATTCAAAAGGGGGATAAACTAAACCCCCTCTAAAATAAAACTCAGACGTAAACTTTCAAAACGCCGATGCACGTATATTTTTTTAGTCCCCTCTATCAGAATCCGTTGGCGGAACCTTTTTATTTTTCTTTGTGTTGAACAGTGTAATTGATCTGCCTAAAGTAAAGTGTACTGATTTCACTTTAAGCAGATCTGATAACCGTACATGCTGGCAGCATCAGCCTGCCGAGTGGGTGTTGCTTTTATTGTTGTGCATGTGTTTGTTATGGATATAGAATGCTAATAGTATTATTTTTATGTGTGGAAATTTTTTTTATAAGGTTGTTAAAAAAATTATTTATAGAACATTTCCTCAAAACGGCCGCTGTTAAGCCAAATTGGCTTTTTGAAGTGTTTTAGACTGTGTTTGACCCATGTTCGACCCTTGTTCAGCCCTTGTTTGTTGGTTATTTTTAATTTCGGGATGTCATAATTAATCTTTACTAAGACTTAGTAATCTTTACTTTGCGTAATATAATATACGTGAAATCTCTTAAAAAAAATTACATATAAACTAAAGAGTATTGTCAAAGAGGCTATATTATACGGAGGTATCAGTTCGACTTCGAATACTCTTCGAAGTTAAGTTTCGTTGAACAAGCGCCCGGAGCAGAGCTGGGTTGCAATAATACCTTTTTAATTTAATTCCACCTAAATTCCAATTCCTTGGAATTAGGAATTGGTAATTGTACATCTCAATTCCTTAGGAATGTAATTGGAAAAACTTTTCAAGTACATTGCAGGAATTGTATTTGGTAATTAGACATCTAATTCCTCAGGAATGGAATTGAAAAATCTTCAGTTCTATTACAGGAATTGTAATCGGTAATTGAACACCTCAATTCCTCGTAATGAAATTGGAAAAAATTGTCAATTCCATTACAGAATTGTAATGTGTAACTGACCACATCAATTCCAATGGAATTGAAAAAAATTGCAAATTCCATTACGGGAATTGTAATTGGTCATTTAACGCCTCAATTCCTTAGGAATAGAATTGAAAAACATCGCTTTGTTAGTAGATCAATGACATTTTGTACAGGGTGTGGTAGTTTTGTAGCAAGCTCCTTGCAAAATGTCGGCGGGATCGGACCTGGTAGCGTAGCAGCTATATATTTCGTTCTAAGTCAAAATGTGGTAATCAATTAATCAAATTGGTATCTTCGATAACACATTTATTTGTAAATATTTTATTAACCGACTAACAGTGATAGTCAAATAAAATTTTCTAATGCGCAATGAAGTAGTTTTGAGTTAATAAAAAAGTAATCGAAATTTTAACTTCAAATTACAATTCCTGTAATAGAATTGATGATTTTGTCTAATTCCATTTATGAGGAATTGAAGTGTTGAATTACCAATTACAGTTCTTGTAATGGAATTGACCATTTTTTTCAAATCCATTCCAAGGAATTGAGGTGTTCAATTGCCAATTACAATTCCTGTAATGGAATTGACGATTTTTTTCTAATCCTATCAAAAAATTAAGGTGTTCAATCACCAATTAAAACTCCTGTAATTAATTTATGATATTTTTCCAATTCCATTCTTGAGGAATTGAGGTGTTCAATTACCAATTACAATTCCTGTAATGGAACTGATGATTTTTTTCCAATAACATTCCTGAGGAATTGGGAGGACCAATTACCAATTCCCAATTCCAAGGAATTGTAATGAGTATTTTTTGACCCAGCTCTGGTCCGGAGAATAGAAGAAAAAACAAAAATAAATTTGCTTTGCCTCAGCGTTCGTTTTGAAGCTGCACATACTTTTCTATAGATGCTCATGAAACAACTGCTGAGGCATAAGCATAATAATTTTTGTTTTGTTCTTCTCTCCTCCTGATGCTTGTACAACGTAAATTGAGTGAACTTCGAACCTCTGTATAATATAGCCTCTGTGGCTATAAATTAAAATAATATAAATTTAATGTATTTTGTACAAAAATTAATTTATTCTAAGTTATTGGAAATACAATATAATACAGTTGTTTGATTCAATATAATACAAAGGTTTGGAGATTTTCACGGTACAGAAACTCTTAAAAATTGTGAAATTTCACTAAAAAAATTGTGAAAATTTTTCGGAAACGATATTGAAAGTCAAAAAATAGATTTTAATAGAAACCATTAACCCAAAAAAATAATTTGGGCCATCTAAATATGTCAGATTTCACTGTTCATCGTAACCTCAGGCAAAAAAAAAACAATTAATAATACAAATATATTCGCTGATTTTTAATATATACGTATATCGTTAAATCTATTTTTTTCAAGTTAAATTAAACCACATTAAAACAATAATTTCAATATTTCCCTTAGCGCAGCATTATAATTGTAACTATTTTTCCAAAAAAGCCCCAAAATATTTATTAAAAATATTTTTTCAAAGAAATGAAGCTGTTTTATCTGTAAAAATAAACACATTTAAAATTTGCCTGTTTTAACTATTCCATAGGACATAATATAAATTTGCAAACACTTTCTAACCCTTTCAGTGGATTTTCCCGAAATATTGTACACGCCACAAAGTAATTTTTATATTTATTTTGCAACGCTTTTTTTAACTCAAATCAATTGGTTCTATGAAAAAAGACGAACCAACATGACAAAAATAAATTTAGAGAGATATTTGACATTAAAGTCAGTTGGATTTTTGATTATGTACCGAAGAAAAGCAAAACAATTTTTTTTGGCTTATTTTATAAGAAAAAAATCAACCGGACAAAAATTAAATTTATTTTTTGTTATCTTTTATGATAAGAATATTAATAGGGTTTAAAAACAAAGGTCTAAAGGGTTAAAAAACCTTCAAGGGATTACAAAAATAAAGATTTAGTGCCGAACAGAAGCAAAACAAGTTTTTCTTTGTACAAACTTGCAAAACGTAAGCAGCGCAGGTAAAAATCAAAGGTATGTTTTTTCATCTTTTAAGGACCTAAATGATAGGAATATTACCTCAAAAAATTATTTTGTTCGTAGTTTAGCCTAGCCATTGAAAGGGTTAACATACAAATTTTTGTAAAAATTTTTTAATCACAAACAACAATTTTCGTCGGGATCGAACCTAGTTCGTTTTGTTAAAGGCTGTTCCTGTTATATAGCTTGCATTAAAATAAGTTTCTGGAATTCTTTATGCAGCATTTGATATTAAGCTTAGAACATTATCACCTTAAATATACTTTATTAAAACATAATTAATATTTTTTTTCTTCTTTTAAATTCGAAAACAATAACGAAAACAAGTTCGCTACTTAAGTTTTTTGTTTTAATATCATTAACACGAATATAGGCCTTAAATTTAAAAAGAATCTAAAGCCGGTTTCCACTTTAATAACAGACTTAAGTTCGAAATGTCTAAATGATGACGTCAGGTGCGTTGCAGTCAGCACCTAAAGTACGCAATACTTAGAGCTGTTTAAGGCAAAAGTTTGGCATAACTGTAAGCCGCTAAGTTATTTCAACTTCTGTGCATTGTTAACACTTTTTGGCCTTAATTAAAGCATTTAAGGCGACCCGAGCTTTTATTGACATAACCTTAAAATTAAGTCTTTCAAAGCAAAGCAGATAACAAAGTTGATAACAAAATGTTGTATATATTTTGCGTGTTTGCGAGCATTAGTAGTTAAGCTGCTTAAAAACTGGTTAAAAAACTGCTAACAAAATAAACCAAGTTCAGCAAAAATAGTAGCGTTTAGGCGATAAGAAACACATTTATTGCTTGAGATAGATGATAAGTATTTAACAGAAATAAATAAATAAACGCAATAATAGGTCGTTTCACACAATGTTTAGAAATTCAATTGTTGTGCTTATTGTTAGCTGGAACAACCAAGATAAAAATAAGGTCAAGGCAACTTTATACTTGTGGTTTTTAGCTTTAAAAAGTAGGTATGCGTTAACCTGAACAAAGCCTGAAATTAATTAGATAAGAATAATTTTATATTTCCTCAGAATTTTTGAGTATTGTAGATACACATTGGACTAAATGAGCTTAATTATCAGCAAATTATTTTTTTTTTCAATGTTTTTTGCTAAAGTTAAAGTTATTACTACAGCAAAGCCTTGGTCATGAGTCTGTTCTTTTGCCCATAAAGTAGATTCTAGACTGTTTCTGAAAAAATTTTTACAACATGTTGATGCTTTATAAATTAAATAACAAAAACTAAAACTGAGTTCTTACTTTTGATCAATAAGAACCACAACTTTAGCCACTTTCTCTTTCTTAAACCTTGACCAGAGTCAGCGTTTTAGCCACGTATAGCGTTCTTAAATAATACCTTGATCTTATTTTTTGAATTTGTTCTGCTTTAAAAATAGTTTCTTTAAACTTGGTTGCTTTTAAACAAAGATAAAGTTGTTGTTGTTGTTCATTGACTTATTGCAGTCTTAAATCTTTCTGTCTTAATCTCGGATTTAAGCAGCTATCAAGCAGCAATCAATATGTTGCTGCACAGCATAACAACAACAGGAAAAAATTAAAAGAAAAAAATAAAAAAAAACAAAAACAACAGCAACATGTGGCCATAAAAAGCAGCAGCTAAAGCTAAAGCGATGATTGTTGCTTGACTTACATGGCTTGTATATATGAATGAGTAAGAAAAACAACAACAACAACAATAATAAAAACAATATCAAGAAAAACAGTAACAACAACAATGACCGTTAATGTGCTGAGGACCAGATCTGCTGCAAGTAAAGTGCATGGATAAGTTACAGAAAAAATAACAATGAACAAAACACAAAAAACAATGAGTGAGTGATGCCAACCGTTATCAGCTTAAAGCAGCTTAGGAAAGAAGCTATTTACAACAAGAACTCCAACAACAACAAATTTTGTTAAAATTGTATTTTTTTTTATTTTTAACAGCAGCATAAAACTGAAATATTTTTAAATGCAAGAATTCACTTGAAGATAAAAGCCTTAAAGATTCTTTTGAAGCTTTGTATGAGTTTAGCTGACGCTACAAATGTGGTTTACCTTGCGGTTGTTTTTGTTGCAGCTGTTGTTGTTATAGTGACAAACAGGGCAACTTCTTGGCGTGGTTTTTGGATTGGTTTTTACTTAATTGCTGGCCTAAACATTAGTTTGATTTGCGTTCTGCTGTTATTGTTGTTGTTGTTGTTGTTGTTTTTGTTTTTGTTGTTGTTGTTGTTTCTATGCTTTTGCTCCGTGTTAAACCTCAAAATAAACATGCTTTTTCTATGATTTTGATCATAATATCTTAACACGATTTGTAGTTTTTTTTTTTAGCCTCCCAATAAATGATTTTTATAATATATTTGCTATTTTTATGGCTCATTTTTATTGCAAAAAGTTTAAGCTTGTTGTTTTGAGAAATCATTTAAAAATTATGAATATATTTTTTAAGTCTTTTAAATTTGCATTTCTTACTTTTTATCAGTGCTATTTTTTAAAATTCTATAACTACAACTTTAAATTTTTAAAAAATTATGAACCTATCTTTTTGAGGTCTTATAATTTGTTTTCATTATTATTAGTATTATGTTTATAAATATTTTTTAGAGTAAGTCTATTTTTTATTTTTTATTTTTTTATTTTGATTTGGTTTTCAATTTTTTCTTACATCTACTAAGTTAATGTTTTATTTTTCACTGTCCGTTTTATTTTTAACTTGAGTGTTTTATTTCGACTTTTAAGCTCTGAACTTTGAAATTTTAAATTCTGAATTTCAAACAATTTATCTGGTGAAGTTTGTGTTTCTTGCATTTTGAATTTTTGTCTGTGCATTTTTAAGAATTCTTTGTTTTTAATTTTTTTTTTCAACTTTGAATGTTAAATTTTAAAGTTATTAATTAAGGAATTCAATTGTGAGCTTTAGATCAAGAAGGCAACAGGGCAATTCCATTATCGCAGGTGCAACATTTAGACGCATTTAAGGACACTTGCTGATTGGATAATATTTTTCATAAAATTACTCTTTGAAAAGCTACATTTTTACGTGTTCTGTCTTGATTTGATTGTTTAAATAAAAATTAAATAAATAAAAACTCACTAGGGCGATTAAAAGTACTATCGAGGGTGCAAAAAAATTGGCCCCAAGTTTCCAGAATATAGTACAAAAACACAAAAGCCTGTTAATTTTGAAACATTTATTAAAATATGCGTTCATAAGTTGAAATAAGATAAATAAAGCATCCAAATTAATAGAAAAAATTTTGAAAACAAAACTAAACAAGAAATTATTCACTTTAAAATAAATCGCGGGTGCAGCGTCAAATTATCGCGGATGCAACGCGTCTAATTTCAGCTGAATATAAACGTTATTTTAGCACATAAATTCAGAAAACCTGAAATCATCTTAATATACATTGCATTTCCTTACACTTAAGTTTATTTAAAATGTTACTTTAACCCTTGGACAAACACATTGTTCTGGCCAGGCATACTTCATTTTTGAGCATTAATGAAACATACTTCTAGCTTAGGTAGATACCTGTATTTCCTGGTAGTCACCTAAAATATTGTTGGCTTTCTATTTTTAAAAAAAAATTCTAAAATATCGTTCCAACACGAAGAAAACTGCAAAAAAGTCCCCCCTCGAGCAAACACATATGCCTGGCCAGACCCCTTTACTTTATTTGTGTGAAATAAATTATTGCTTTACACATTTTGGGTTATTTTTCTGCAAATACAATGCAGATTGTTGTTTCCAGGTATTTTTTTATATTTTGGGTTGTTTTTATGTGAATTCAATGCAGATGTTTGCCTCCAGGTAGTTCGTTTTTCTCTTATTTCTTTCTTTTGTTTGTGATTTCGGTTTTGAGTTCAGTAAGTTTACTATTGAATGCTTAACATACAACATCGACAGTCCGAAATATAAATTTTTTGTGCGGAAACTAAAGTGAAATTATTACTATTTTTATGGCAAAGGATTTAGAATTTGTGTACAATACGTGCTTGCGTACAGGCAGCCTTATTGATAATTTCCAACAACAACTATCATCAGGGTTACAGCGTGATTCCGCACTTCACACAGAAGCAGACGAAGAACTAGATTTATTTGAAGACCAAAGCGGTGAAAACACAGATTTTGTGCCCGAAGATGACGCCTCGGACAGTGAATATGCATTGGAAATTGAAGCAAATGAAATATTCGACAGCGATGAAGAATCCGAAGAAGAAAGTGAGAATGCACCAACTCAAGCTGCAGACTGTTTTATGCTTGGAAAAGATGGTACCAAGTGGAGTACAGCTGAACCCACTTCAGATTGCAGAATTTGTGCCTCGCAAGACGAAAAGCTGCGCGGGAAGACACGTTTTTACTGCACCAAATGCACTTATCCTGTGTGTCAACAACATTCTAAACTTGATTATACTTGTTTTTCATGCATTCCACAAAATGAATAAAAAATTTTTACATTTATTTAGCTACATATATCAACAAAACAAAAAAAAGTCTAAAGACAAAAATAATAAGCAAACATAATTAGAAATTCAAAGTTACGGTACCCTTTTTGCCATACAAATGCATAAAAACGTATAGGGGTCTGACCAGGCATATGAGTTTGTTCGAAATTTCAGAATATGTGTTTGGCGGAGGGGTGGGGCTAATGATACGATACTGAAGGCTCAGATACATCAGGATACTAAGTTTTTTTGCGTACTGCACGAGAAAGAGGTTCCAAATATTCAACATCCCAATTACTTTCGCTAGCATTTTTATAAATTACGTTACTTTTGATAAGAGAACGTGAGGTTCTCGCCACAGAAATGCTCTTGCTCTCTTCAAATATAAGGAAATATTTTGATTGAATGGTTGGTATACTTTGTATCCCTTCCCATTTATCATCTAATATCACCTTCCTTTCTGCAACTTGTTCTGATGATGAAAATAAAAAAAAATGTTTATAGAGGGACTGCGTGGCAGAACAAAGAAATCCTGAACACTGTTTATGATAGTTTTCCAAGACTTAACGGCGATCCACAATGATCTTTTGACACTTCCACCGAATAAAAACTTCAATTGGGTGAGACAATAAAAAAGTTCCATTTGAGGTAAATGAATGTCCTTTTTTAAGTGCGTTCATGGTTGCCATTCATAACATACCGATTCTTGAATTGAGCTGCGCAGTTATCGCTGAAGAGGTATATATTTAGATGTAATATTTTCTATGGTTGATTTTATGTACTGAAAAATTTTCTGCACAAAGGGACGCACAGTGTATTTACTGTGATTTTATTCATCGCTTATTTGACCCCTGAATAAAGTTTTTCCATAATCTAAAACCAGCACGTAACAGTGTAACTTGCCCATGAGATCAAAATGCTGATTGTAGTTAGTATAGGTTGATCATTCCATAGTTCTTGGCAAAATCTATTTGTACAATAGCTTTCTCACTGGTCAGTTCTCGTTTTGTATTTTGAAAGTAATCAGACTGAACATTTTTTTCAAAAAAATGAAGCATGCATTTTTTAATTTTCGCTTTATATAAAGGCGTGCTAACTACGATATATTTTCGCCTTTGCTGTTTACAAATCTAGGTCTTCCAATTAACACTGGGATTTGAACCTAGGGTTATATCACAAATATTTAATACTTTGCATATTACTATTTTTTCTGGCTTCTAAATTTTTTTCCTGTACTTGACTTTATCGGCTTAACTTAACATCTTTCATCCCTGGCATTTGTCTGGTAATATTGTTCCTATCATAAAAATTTTAAATTCGTTTTTTACTTCAATAGTTAGTTTCCGAGGCCTTACTTTTGCAGAGTCGTTTTTGTCAGATACAGCTGCCACGAGCCCTTTCTCGACGGAGATGTTCTGCATAAAGTTCAAAATTTTCTTTGAGTTTTCTCCTATATTTTTATGAAGCCGTCTCATTCCGCAGTTTGGACATTTTAGTTGATCTTTCTATAAAAAAGAACGAAAAATCAACATAATCGCACCTATTTAATATAAAACATTATTCACATACTACATTTTTTATCATCTAGGGCTTCATAAACCAATAAAATATACTATATGACACCATACAGATAGGTTAAAAAATGTTGCAACCGTGATCGTGATAATTAAGATCTCGGGTGCAACCAATTTAAGTTAGCGTTTATTTCAATTTAACGTGCTTTATAACCCTAATTCTGATTCATTTAAATTTCCCTTAGATTATATCCCAAACTTATTTTTACTAAGTTTGAAATGTTAACACTTTATTTATGCGAGAAAAACAAACTTTCATACAAATTTTTATCGCGGGTGCAACAAGCTTAAAGTACCTTTTTGAAACCAATTATACTTAAAAAGTTATAACAAATACTTATATGTTTTTGAAGTAACGGAAACACTGAATGATATCACTTCAAAATTTACCGATAAAATATAACCAAAAACTGCCAAAACTAGCTATTTTGCGTGAGTGTTTCCAGGCATCAATTTTGAATTTACACCAAACTTTCGAACGTCAATGTTAGTAATGGCGACACAAATTGTAATATGACCTTAAGTACGCAAAACACGTTTTTTTATTAAATTTAGATTTTTTTTTCTTTTGGCATCAAAAAATGTAACTTAAACTGTGATTTAGAAAACGATGTCAGAAATTGTTGTTTGAAATTGTCTTTCGAGAATTGTGGAATCGCCCAACAACAACAACAAAAATAGTTTCAATTCTATGCTGCATTTCGGCAGACACGTCGAACTCCAATGTATATCAAAAGAAAAAATAAGAAACAACTAAAACAGCCGGCAACCCTGGTAGAGTAAAAGAAATGATCTAAAAATAGCTACTGCTTTAATGCCATATTAAGTGGCCGATGAGAACGGTAAAGTTCTTACCAATTTGTTCGAACACGTGTCAAATCATATAAGACTTTAACAGTGGGCTGGTCACAGCTGAATCACTCAAGAATACTGAAAAGGAAATGTTACGATTTCCGAAACAGGCTGTCTAGTCTGGTGTGTAATCGACTCTATACAGAGTTGTTGCCTTCTTCAAACTTACTTGATCTAAAGTTAACAATTAAATTCATATAAAAATTTTAAAAATAAGATCACAATTAATTATTAAATTACTAATTAATATTATTATTATTATTACAATTTTTCTTAGTATTTTATAGATTTTATTTATTTATTATTTTTTTTTTTTTAATTAATTTTGGAGCTCAAATTATTTTTTTTTTATTAAAATTAAATTTTCATTTTTCATCGTCATATTTCTATACTATTTTATAAAATTGAAATGAAAATTTAAAGTAACGACTTTACTCCAAAAGTACTGGTAAGATTTTTATGAAAAAAATTTATAATGTCATATTTGTGCTAAAGATTTATTTAGGGGTATTTCTCTTTCGAAATATTTTAAGTATATTTAATTAAGATATTAAAAAATCATCCCAGCTGGCACGCATTGCTTATTCGTTGTCTTTTGACGCGTTTGTGTTGCGAGAGTTTCAATAAACTCCATGTTGCTCTCTATTTTTCTCTTTCTCTTCATGTTCAGCTAGCACAGCCAGCGTTGCCAGACATTTTTTTAAAAAACCTGTAAGTTCCAAAAAAAAAACAACTGTATTTTCAACGAAAAAAACTGTAACCAAAAAAAACAGCAAGCTTAATTTTGTTGTTATTTATTAAAATGAAAATAATAAAAAACAATTCATTTACAAAAACATGAGCTAACTGCTAACTTTTAAATAGCATTTGTACTTTTGAATAGATCGCATTGCTTTTGAAACTAGTGTGGCGGCCGTAGCCTAGTGGGTAGAGTGCGTGGCCCCTAAGCTAAAGAACCGCTCTAGATCGGGTTCAATTCCAGTTCAGATAGAAAGTTTTTTCAATTGAATTAATTTTTCTGTTCGGTCGTCACCTCTCTGCAGACAATGGCAAACCTCAGAGATTAAAAATTGCCATGTAAGGCTTCTTGAGAACATAAGCCGTTCGGAGTCGGCTTTAAACACGTAGGTCCAGTTCTCGGTCATTTGCAATCAAACATTTCATAACACGCACAACACAATTGATCAATAGAAGCTAGGTCAAAGTCCTTCCAAGGGCTGAAATGGCCAGTTTATTTTTTTTTAATTAGATATAATTATTTTTCATAAATTGACTTGTCAATTTTTTTGTACATTTGGTTTGATTTATCAAACTTAATACAGATGTATTCTTTTTTAAGAGATCGTTTGGTCTTAGAATTCCACAAAGTGATCAAGTCTGTAACTTATTTCTAAGTTTTGTTTTATTAATAATTATTTCTGAAAATATTCTTTCAGCATTTGCAGTGGCTATTGGAATGCTTGAAACAGCAAAAACCATTTTTTTAAAAGAAGAAATGCTTCACTACCATCGCTTTTTTATTTTTAAAGTAGATTCACAAAAAACTTAAATATTACTGTCAGTATTTAAATTTAAATCGCTAAAATCGCTTTGACGTTATTCGCGCCATTCACCATTAACTTTTTGAAATTCGTCAATTTTTATAATATTTGTCAAATGTCGACTTAATTTCGATGTAGATGGTTGATAAGTATTTTAAACTTTACTTGGAGACAGAAGTTCCACATTCTTTAAAAATTCATTTTCAAATTCAAATTTCATTAACAGTTTATTACATAGCTTAACCAAAAGTTTTACGCTGAAACCGATTTCCTACGATTGTAGTAATTTATGAGTTGACATCAATGCTATAGATATTTCACTACCTAAATAAATATCTTTCAGATTCTTAAGATTGCCAATATTGCTAATATTAATTTTTTAAATTCAGTTACGTTAACACACTCATCTCGCAGTTTTTTTAAAAACCACATGTAAAAAAATCAATGACAGCCAAATTGACATATCGAAGAAAATTCTTGAAGCCTTCCATATTTATTTTTCCAAAAAAAAAAAAATTAAAAATAAATAAATAAATAATTGCAATAATGGAATATAATTGTAGGGCTACAATGTTGTCACTGGGAAATTATCTATAAAATTTTTTAATTATCAAAAATAAAAAAAACCAAAAATATTTTAATTTATTATTTCACATCTTAAATTTTAAAAAAACTGCAGTTTGCACTACAAGTCAATTAAAAAAAATTGTAAGCCTGTTCAAAAAACTGTAATTTACATTTAAAACTGTGAATATGGATACGCTGAGCACAGCGCAACAAAACAAAAACTAGTGAGCCTCAAGCCAGGGTTGATATTTTCAGTACAATTGTACTTTTTTGGTACAATTTTATATTTTTCATACTTTCCTACTACCAAAGCGTTTTCGGAACATTTTATTTCACTCTATAATAAACACAGAATTTAGAACTCTAATTAAGCAAACGATTTAAAAGAATTAAAAAATTGATCTAGTTCTGAATTTTGGTACTCTGTAGAATACATAAAAAATTATTTAAAAGAGTCGAATTTCTCCAGTTGATATAAAATTCCTTAAGCAATTCTTTCAACTTTTTATTCGACAGCAAACGTTAAAAGAATATATTATTTTTAAAGTTTAATAAAAACCAATCACAGAAACAGATGGCAGATTGTAACAATTTATTTTATTTAATTTAAGCAAAATATTTTTTAAAGTCTAGTAAACTAAATGCCACAAAATTGATTTCAGAAGTAGTATATCAAATGAAAAAATTTCTAAAATTTGACTGAAAGTGAAGAATTGCTTGACTGAAAGATTTTCCCATGAACTTCTTTCGTTATCTTAACATAGAAAGGCCCTGACTAACATTTAAAAAAATTTTTTCGGCTGGATTGTGTTGGATTTCGGGTGGATGGGTGGTTGACCTAAGGGCTAAAATCTGCGAAGAACCAGATTTTAAAAAATGTTAGTGGCCTTTCTATATTAAGGTAACGAGAGAAATTTGCATGTTTATAAAAATTTTTGTTTTTTAATTATAAAAATACCTCTAAACTTTATATATATATGATTTTTTGTTATAGATTTTATTGATATAATTTTGTGAATATTATTAGATCACTTGTGTTCCTTTTTGTGATTATGAAAACTATGTGATTAACTAAAAAGAAATAAAAACCTTTGTAATTTTTTTATAAGGTTTATGAACTGAATTGTTAAAAACACATTCACTTTAATTTAAATAAAAGCTAACAAGGAATTATCTTCTACTGGGTCGAAGTTTAGATACCTATTCTTAGTTATCTGTATATTCTTAGTTATGCATGTTTTTAAAGTTTGATGAAGTCACTTCGTATAGATTACGGTTGTAGTGTTTATCCAATTTTGCTAAAACTCAAATGTAGAACACGTTTAAGATATGGAAGATTGTGTGTTAAATATGCTGCTAATTCACACATTTTTGTGGAATTTATAAAAATTATGCTAGTTTGATGACGCCTGGGAGATGGGTCGAGTTTATATCAATTTTGCCAAATTCTAAACTCAAAGTGAATTTTAATATACTTAGAATATGTTCATAATTTTATTTTATTAAATTAATTTTTGCGGAATTTTTAGAGACCTTACCGTTTTCATATAGTTACTTTGCTTAGAAGGTAGGCATGGTATTTACACTATTTTTACAAATTGAAATATATGGTGAATATTTTACTTCAAGGCTTATGTGCACAATCAGAACCGTAGCCAGGGTGGGGCAAGGGGGGCAATGCCCCTCCTACTACAACCGTTTGCCCCCCTGGCCAAATCAGACAATGAAAAACTTTAAATGAATAATTAATATGCATTTTGTAGATATATTTGTTTATTGCTTTACAATTAGTTTAGCTTAAAATAACAAAAAATATACACATTCATGACTTGAATCTGTATATGAAATTTGTTTAACAAAATATTTCAGACAAATTGTTACAATTTTTCAAATTTCTACTGGGTCGCCAACATTTGCTACCAAAAAATAAGATTTTAATTTTAATAATTTTTTAACCCGCATCCATAGGAGCTTTCTAGAAATGAAAAGAACGTTGTGCACCAATTTAATGCAGATACAAAAAGAATATATAATTCATTGAAATGTTTTTAATTTTAAAATATTTTTTATGCATGATGAATGTTTATTAATTTTAAAATAAGAAAAAACTGTAAATCTTAATTCTAGCAAAAATTTAAAGAAGCAAAAGATTTAAATCAAAACATGCAAGTTTGTTCTTAATATATATATCTGAATAAAAAATTTGCATCAATTTGATGCAAACGACGGATGCGGGTTAATCTAATTTTTTTATTTGTTTTACTTAAAAAATGTCTTATACATATGTTAGCCCATTTCGCTACTTTTTCTTATACTTCTAGCCACTTTAAATAAATCTTGTATTTTTACCTTCATTTCATTACAAAGTCCTGAATTATTTTTTTTATTAAATATTTTTTGTGTATTAATCTCATGCATAAAAAGATCTACATATCCATGTAAATGTTATAAAATTAACTTTTTTTTAATAAATATGTGTAATGTATTCATTTCACACGTTAAAAAAATTGTTTTTTTTTATTTAAGTGAAAAAAACAAAAAATTGCTCCCCCAAGATTCACGCCTGCCCCCTCTGTCTTCTTGGTCAGGCTACAGGCCTGTGCACAATACCAAGTAACTTCAAAAATTTTTGAGGTGTTTTTAGAAGTTGCATTGTTTGATAAAGAAGGCGTGGTTTTCATCCAATTTTGCTCGTTCTCGAACTTGATCTTTGTTTTTTAATATAAGCACATATACCAAATTTAAATACGATAGATTTAAAATTGCGGCTGTAACCGTGTCGACAGATTGACCTAGCAAAATCGGCTCAGGAGGTGCTGCTGGTCAAGACTATATATACTTTTCTATACCTGCCACAAACAAAATTTATTCCATACATTTTTTTTCATTTAGTACAATTGTTTCTAAATTTGTATACCAAAATGAAAAAGTAATTTATCAACCCTGTCTCAAGCAAGGCAAAAAGCGAGATACATATAAATGCAGAGCGGCGCTCCCAAGGTTGATTTATAAGGTTGTGGAACTTGAGAGAAATGCGTTCTTTGTCCGCCTTTACTTTGTGCTTTTGTTTGTTCTATGCATTCAGTTCCTTGATTTCTTTTTATCCATTCTGAAAGTTCGACTTAGTTCGCTCTCAAGTGCCATAACCTTATTAATGAGCCTTGGGCTCTCCAAAACAAAACAAAACAAAAGAAAAAAAATACCAATTTTTTATTTACATATCAAATGTATTGTCTTAACCCAAAAAGAACGATGATGCGATATCGCATAACTAAGTCAGATATCGTAAAACTAAGCGTTTCACATAAATATTAGTCGAAACCGAAATAAGGTAAAAATTAGCACATGTGTGAAAAAATTGTCCCGCCTTTAAGGCATTAAAAAGATTGATAAAAAAACGTACGTGGCAACAGTGGCCTGCTAGTTATTTTATAAATTTGAATTTTATATTTTTAATATGGAATTGCCAATTTTTAATATTAAATTTTTAGAATCTTTGAATAAATATTTTTTACTGTTTATAGTGTTATGAGTTTTAGGTCAAGTAATTTATCGACAGAAAGCAACACCAACAACAACAACTCTGTATAAAGTCAATCACACAGCAGACTAGACAGCCTGTTTCGGAAATAGCTACATTTCCTCTTCAGTAGTCTTGAGCTATTCAGCTGTGACCAACCTACTGTTGACGTTTTATATTATTTTTAGACATATGTGTTAATAAACTCATCCGAAACATATGACGCTGAAAACAAGTGGATCTTATTTTTTGGTCAAGCCTTAAAGTTTATTAGAGTTGTGTGTGCACTAATATTTTTTATTTTGCTGATGTTATTCTAACTTTTTAACACCTTTAAACACTCAAGATTTGCCTTAAATATTTTACCAGTTTTAGTTTTTGCCCTCTATACTATTTCGCTATAAAAACGTTGCAATTCGGCAAATGACCCTGTACCAATTTTGCAAATTGAGCTATAGATAGATGAAAGAAAAAACTTAAACACTTAAGCTACAATTTAAGACGACGCCGAATGGTCGCAAATTGCATAAATTGCGAACGGACGAACGCATAAAACGGAAATGCTTATTTTTTTTTCAACAATCACAACGGCATGAAACAGAACAACAATAACAGCAACAACAACAAACAACCGCAAGCTTTGTATTAAGTAATGAATCAATCTATAGACTTGAATCGATTGCCTGAGGTAGCCAACTTAAGAGGCAGTCATGAAAAACTTGAAAGGGCAAAGAAACCCACACGAAAAAAAAAACCATAATAAAGCAAAGCGATGATTAAGCCACCACATCCAAAAGCAACAACAATAAAAGAACTACTGCCACAAAATGAAGTCAAAGAGCAGCTAAGAGTAGTTCCACAAATATAACCAGCAACAACTACATCAAAATATCTGCTCCAATTTTTCCAATTACACAAAAATTAAAGCCATACAAGAACCTCAATTACAACAACTTGAGCAACAACAATAGCCACACGACGTCATCATGTCTGCAGGTAAAGAGCAAAAAAAAAATCAGCTCACTTAAGAGGTTGGCCAAAACAAAGTCAGTCATGCAACTTAGATGAAAAAAAACAAAAAGAAAAACAAAAATACAATCCAATAAACATGAAATCAACTTAAAATTTCAGGTTAATGATTGCACGACTTACAGCCAATGAAGAAGAGTGGTGAAGCGAACCAACAAAAAGGGAAAGACGAATGGTGCTGCCCGTTTCGGAGCTGCTGCGGACACTCACATAAAGTTTTACTTTCATTTAAAACGTGTTTCTAGCCATTGACGCCTGGCTGCCAATACAAAGAAGACGATGATTAAAAGCAACAACAACAAGCTTAATTTTTTATGTGTTTGGACCACAGACAACATACGACAGTCATGTGTGTAGCGTCGTCTGTCCAGAGGAGTATCGGTTGGAAAATGAACTCATTTAGGCTTTTTTAAAGCTAAATAAACCTTTTTGCCACTCAAATTAAACAAATTCAATGTAAATTGAAGCAAAAATACAACGTTTAAAGCAATGGATATACATACAAGGTGTCTCAAAGTTAATCATCCAATTTGGTTTTTGAATAACTTTTTTATTAAATAAAGAAAAAATATTTTCAGTGATAAAAATCTTTATTTGGACTTTGCTACTTTTTCTGTTAAGTGAAAAAGATGATATCCTTCAAGTGGCTGCTGGCCGTGTTGATACACATTAGAGAGCTTCACGAATGGGTTTTAAATGCGTTTTAAAACATTTACTTGCTTTTCATATACTTCGTGTCATCTTCTCTTAGATTGCAAAACAAATGCATGAGCGCTTTGATCAGTCGCGCTAAGAGCGAATTGAAAACAAAGAGAATCAAAACAGTTGTGTGCTGTCTACCCATCAAAGGGAGTTCACTCATAGAAAGTGTTTGAAAATTGAGTGCAATGGACTAGTATGAATTCAAAGGAATTAATAGATATGTCAGATTAAGAGCCCGAACAAAATCAAAAGTCGTTACGACCGGCGATCCTCTCTGGTCGCCAGACACTCAGAACCCGTCCAGAAAGAAAGCGATTGCAACTGACGATGCAGGGTTGCTTTTATATAGCATAGTTTTGTTAGCAGCCATGTTTTCGTTGTTGTGTAAGGGGCATGTCACACGGTGTCTGCTTGTCCGTCAAACATTGGAATTTTCGCCATTTTTTTCCTCTCTCTCATTGTTTTGTCCACGGCATGCTACACGTAGTTTTCTGTTCGATAATGGCGGAAGCTAAATTTACTACGTTTCTGCTACCATTTCGTGCTGGTAATGCTCCTTAATGCAATCGATTCAATAAAACGGCTACCCTCTATAGGTTGTTTATAAGTGGTTTTATTTGCATTTAAAATTGATGGGTTGAATTCTGATCTCCGGGGTTTAAAATTAATTACATTGGCCAATATGTATGCAGGAAGTGTATCCACGTATAAAGATGACAACGATATGGTCACAATAAAAACAATTGTTGAGTTGATGAAACTCTGGATGGAGTTAAAAAAAGTGAAAAAAGATCCTGCTGGATTAAGCCATGGAGAATTGGCAGACATAAGAAAGGGATGATAACTTTATCAAAGGAGCTAAGATTCACTGATGATAAAGCATTTACAATTTTTTTAAGAATATCTCACAAAGCCGGTTGGCTTTGAAATTCATTTATGAACATTTCAGTAATATTTATACTCCAATTAATAGCCATAACCTTATCTCTTAGAATATTGTAAATTTTAACGATATAACCGATATAACAAGATATATGTATATATAAACAGTTTATTTGTTCACTACGCGGCTGTAATGTATGACTAGCTTGATCAGTTAAACCATCAGTAAATCTACTGCTCACATTTTCTCTTGACGATTGTCCTAAAATACAAGGGTGAAAGAGACAACTACAGCTGTACATACAAGCACTGAAAATTCTATATACAATGACGTGTTACTTTCTTATATGCAATGGAATAGTTTATAAATGGAAAATATAGTTAAAAAAATTTATACATTTTTATAAATAACATCATATACACATTTTACGTGCATATTTTTAATTTTAAAAATACACAATCACTAAAAAACAATATATTTAATCATTAATATTACATTCACAACAATCACTAATAATATTCAGCTGTTCAGTTGAATCCATTTGCGGCAGCTAGCCGGGCTGCATTTTACATGTTCGTTAAGTATTCTTCTTCTTTTTATAAATAAATACCATTCAAGTCATGTATAGCACTAGCAGCGTACAATTCAATACCAATCGCATTACTGATGAATTCAAATAGTACATTTCCTACTGCAGTGCAGTTTTATTACTACTAAACGTAAAACATCAAGAAAATGCAACCGTTGTCCAAATTGTTTTCAGCTTTGGGCCGTGAACATTTTTGTCGGTTGCCTGGAAATTTTTTGATGTGTGAGAAGCTCTCTCAATTTCCAGTTTTTTCTTTTACCCGCGAAAACAACAACACATTTGTCCGTGTCCGCTGTGTGTGGCATGCACCTAAGTGAAACAGAGTAAGTTGAGTAAGTGAAAAGAAACGTGAGAAAATAGCAAAAACTATGAAATTGTCTTTGAATATGCCCAATTGTTTGCAAAATATGGCAGCACTAATTGTACTCAGAGAGGAAATCGTCGGTCGTTAGAGAAAAAATAGAATAGATTATATTCAATTTTAGTCTAGCGATAAGTCGCTACGACTCTTGCTCAGCGATTTTATTTTGGACGGCTTCGTTAACTTGCATGTGTTCTGTTGTGTGTTCGACATCACAAGTCGTTACGACTTTTGGTTCTGTTCAGGCGGTAACTGTTTTATTCATGGAAATGAAATGATTTTAGCTTTCGGAGTAATGTAAATGTGGAGTTTTTAGTATTTTATAAATTTTTAATTATTTCTTTAATTTTTTACACATGAACTAAGAATTTTAAAAATAAGATAATGTAAATATAACCAGTAACAACAAGATTTAATCAAATGTTTTAAATATTGGCATCTAGAAACATAATTTTGGTAACTTTATGAGTAAAGGTTGGAAACAAAAATATATCTCTAAAGTTTACTATGTTTTATTCAAAAATAAATAATTTATGCCAACGATTGACAAGAAAATAGTCTATATTTCATCCGAATTTTCCGTAAACCAGCCAAATCTTTGGAATTAATATCAAAACATCTCCTTGAATTAATTTACCTCGTTCTCACTTCACTGATTGTACTCAAGCAATTTTAGACGCCTAAGAGCCCGAACAGAATCAAAAGTCTTAACGACCGGCGATGCAGACCACACAACAGAACACACGCAAGTTAACGAAGCCGTCAAAAACGAAATCGTTGAGCAAGAGTCGCGGCGACTTATCACTAGAATAAAATTGAATGGAATCTATTCTATTTTTTCTCTAACGACCGACGATTTCCTCTCTGAGTACAATAAGTGCTGCCATATTTTGCAAACAATTGGGTATGTTCAAAGACAATTTCATAGTTTTTTCTATGTTCTCACGTTTCTTTTTTGTTTCTGTTTCACTTACACAGCAACAAAAATATGGCTGTTAACAAAACTATGCTATACAAAAGCAACCCTGTATCGTTAGTAGCAATCGCTTTCATTGGGACTGTGCCACATTCATTGTTCTGGCACAAACATTTAAACAAAATTAGAATTTTTCTGCATGCCAAAACAATGAATGTGTTATAAAATTTGTCGGCCTTTGTAGTCTAGTGGATAGTGCGCTAGACTATCAACCCAGAGGTCCCTGGTTCGAATCCGGGCTCGGGCATGGTTCTTTTCACTTTCTTTGTTCTTTTGTAGGTTTAAGAATTATGGAAAACTAAAAATCCACAAATGAATTGTGGAAAAAGTGGAATTAAAGGACAGGAGCACAACTAAGGGCTGCAAATGCTTGCCGAGGTTAAGGCATAACACTAGCCTCGGTTAAAAGCTATTCAAATTGTCTTTCACGTTTATTTGGCCTAATCAATAATTCACGTATGGTTCCAATCAATTCCTCTAAATAATCTAGCTCTTTCCTTTCAGGTCAAAAACCAAACCTTGTTTGTATAAGGCGCATGCCTTGGTTCTATGATCTTTTTTTTTTTTTAAAAAAAAATGCTTCAGGGTGAAGTACGCCAACCAAATTTATATCATAAATCGAGGGACCTAAAGCCCACATATCTGCAAACCAAAGTATCAAAAATAAATTATCTTACATACTTACACATTACTCGATTCTTTGAAGCATGAAAATTTAGGCCTACCACATTCACATCATAAATCGAGGGACCTAATGCCCAAATATCTGCCAACTAAAGCATCAGGAAAAACAGATCCTTCACATTCATACATAACTCGATTTCTTGAAGCATGAATTTTTATAAATTGGAATTTTTCTGCATGCCAAAACAATGAATGTGTCTAAAAATCGCTTTGGAGAGAGGTAGGCTAGCCAAATTGCAAACTATTGTTAAGTCACTAAATACTTACTATTCGGTAAATGAAAATTAAAAAAATTTCCCTAATTTTCAGAAGCATTCAAATAAACTCGTTTTCCCAAAAACTATAAAAAAGCACATTCATGGTTTTGGCATGGAGGTGACGATATCGAGTTTATTTAATATTAAATTCGATGTTTTGAATTTAATTTTTGTATCTAATTTCTATATATTGTACTTTTCTTGTTTCAGGTTTTTTTTTACTTTTAAAGTTTGAGTTTGCTATTTTTATTTTATAATTTTTACATAATTATTGCAAAACAAAACATGTGTTGATCAATTTCTAATTTTTTCACTCTCTCTCTCTCTCACTCTATTTTCTTTCAGTTTCACAAACAAATGTCGCCGCAGCAACTACAAAGCGTCTTTCATGTCGACAATATTGGCGCGGTGCCACACTACGAAGTGGTGCAACTGCTGCATCAGCATGCAAAGGCAGAGGATTTGTCAACGCTGCTGCAGCGTAGGCGACGTAGCATAAGCATTGATCCTGCAGCGGGTTCCTACAAAGCGTCACATCATGTCAAAAAGGATTTAAGTAAAAATCCCTACTTCAGTGAGCTAAAAGTGGCTGCCGCCGCTGCCTCAGCGAATAGCGTGCACAGCGAAAGCAAAGAAAAAGTGAGCCCGCACGATTTTATGAATATACGTGATATAAAGGAGCACAATGTCTCCTTCAGTGCTTTTGGGGAAGACTTAAATTTAACGCTGCGTGCAACGCAGGGTTTGTTCAAGGACGGGCCGCATAAGTTGCGCATGTGGACGGTGAGCAGTGAGCCGAATGCAACGCATGGACTGGACATGCAGGAGGTGTCCTCCGATGAGGTAAGTGTGTGTTTGCAGATATCATATTGCATTTTGTTGCACTTAGTTGTAAATATTGGGAGTGCACAAACGAAAGACTTAAGCAACGAACGTGCTTAAGTACTTTAAGTTTTCAGTTTAACGAAAAGCTCAGCAAGTTTGTTTCTTAAGTCTTTTATTTTGGTTGATCAAAAAGTGCATTTGCCAACTTTAAATGCAAATAGTTTTATTTGTTTTTAATGCATTTGAACGCTATCTGTGCAGTTTTTGTGTTTTTCTTTTTCTTTTCTTTTCTTTATGTTGTTGCAATTATGTAAGCTGCAAGAGCAAAAACTGTTGCTTGCTTATGCAATAGGATTTGTTTTTTCTATTGATATAATTTTTTGAACTTCCTCAGTAGCAGCGTAAACAAGTTTTTGTGTGTATTTATTAGCATTTCACCCGCGCTTTTTTTCTTTTTTTTTACTTTTTAAATTTACTTGAAATCTATGACCAAACTCACAACAAAGATGGCAAACCGGTTGCAGCCACATTAATTACACCATAAAATTTGAGTTTGGAAATTATACAACAAATTGTAGCATATTATGAAAAATTTGTTGATTTACTGCTCTAGGCAAATGTTTGCGCTTCATTAACTGTGCTTATGTCTAGATTATTTTTCAATTTTTTTATTTTTACTTGACTCGTGCAATTTCCAGTATAAACACACATAAATAAGGTTCCGGCAAGCTTTGCTTTTAATGGCTTACGCAAGCAAGCTGAGCATGCTTGCAACAATTAAATCCAAGCATGTTTTTTTCATATTTTTGTTTTTTGTTTTGTGATTGCCAAATATTGTGCAGTGATCCTTAGCGTTGCGCCTTATGGACTTTGAGGCAAGCTAAACTGTAAACTCAGTCATGGAAAATTAATGCCGAGTTATTTTATAAGTCATTTATTCCATTAAAACGTTTATTTGAACATTTTTTTTTTCTTAAGCATGAGTCATAGAAATAAAAATGACAGCAATAATTTTAACAATAGTAAAAACGATGTCATAGTGTAGCAACTAAACCTCGGCTTATATTAAAAACAAGTCTAAAAGCAGCAAAAAACGCTGCTTGAAGACAAAAGACTTGAGTAACAAAACTTCTATTCGATTAATAATCACTTCTCTTTGCAACCTAGATAAAATTGCAGCTGATTTTATTTTGCCTTAAATTTATTTTCAAATACATTGATATCGATCTTTATTCATTGCTTTTCAGTCGCATTTAGTCATTCCTCAAGGTCGCTCGCTTGGCAATTAATTAAATCTTTTTCTGCAAATCAGAGCTCAACATTATGTTAAGTTTTTTCAGTACTTATTCAAAGTTAGCTTTAAATGGCATTTCCGCATATTATTTGGATGGTGAAAAAATGTAAGTTTTTGCCTAAATTTAACTCAAATGCTTTGAAGTAATTGTTTTTTACAGAAACTGATCGCATTCTTTAATTATGCGTTTCCGTTAAAGTGTCTTAAAAAAAAGAATAAGGTTTCATTAGAAATTCAATGCTTTTAGCAATTATTTATACTCACTTCATTCTAGCTAGATCTTTTTTAAAGATTTTTTTAATAAATATTTTTGTGTAGAAGTTAGCTTTGCCATTTTTAATTTATGATTACACAAAGTATGTTTTGTAATGTGCCCAATGTGTGCTATCATGTGCTGTATTGCAAAAATTTTGTAGTGACTTTTATACGAAATACATTTTTTTCAAGTTCAAATATTTTTTTAAAAGCTCTGTGCTAAAGTTGTGCTGCAAAAAAACATAAAAAATAAGAAATTTTGCATAAATATGCGAGAACACTGCTATGAAATTCGAAAAAATGTGTTTCTTCATGGTTTTTTTTTTGGTTTGCTTTTAAAAACAATTTTTTTTTTACGTCATTTTGTAGCAAAACCCAGCAAAAAAGTGCTTCTGAAAGAAGGTAAAGTGTAAGGGAAAGTCTGAATTCCATCCTTTTCACTTTCATACCCAGAAGGCATTCTTTAAACATATGCATGTCATTGGGAGGAATGCTTTCCTTAGCCTTCTCTAGAAGTCCTTCCAGAAAATTTCAATGGAAGCCCTTCAATAAATTTTTGGGCCCTTCAATGAAAGGATTGTAAAAAATCCCTTGTAAAATAGCCCTTTTTCCGATTTTCACGTCATTTTGGTGTTGGAAGTAGGAAGTGGTTGGGTTTTTTTATGGGTCTAAAGACCCCACGGAAAATATCTTAAATGTATATTATTACTTTTTTCTTACTTTTATTGAACTTAAATGCTATTTGAATGCCTACCAGAAGTATTTTATGAGAATGCCTCTTGAAAGTGCTTCTCGATAAGGCCAAGTAGAAGCACAATTGGATCTATAGAATGTCTTCTGGAAGCAGTGTCCCTAAGATTGCATGTCACATTTGTATCAAACATTTTGCTGGGTTGCTGAGCGCATCATAACACAATACTCGAATTATTAAAAAAAAATATTCAACAAACAAAAACCTTATAAAAGTCATACCATAAATTATGTTAAACCAAAAGTAACGAAGCTTACTTTATGCACATATATTTTTATGCAGATGTTGTATTTTAATATTTTTTTGTCAATTCAAAATCTTTAAATAGGACGTAATTTATCAAATATTTTTTCCAAACCCATTTTTTTGATATGGATTTATAAAGTGAAAATGAGCGCATTAACAAATGTGTGTTAATGCTTATAGTTTTTATAAAAGTCAAATGACGCCTGCTTTAATTTTTTGCAAGTAGCTTTTAAAGCTTTTCATTTTTTTTTTTTTTTGCGAAAACCTTTCACATTAGCTATAACAATCGATGTTACGATTTTTGTTTCTACTAAGATGTGGTCACGCTCTGTATAGCAATGCTAATTTTTTTTTAACTGTCAAGACTACAGTGATTTATAGCTTGTGTTCATTAAATGTTTGAATTTTAAGCCCATAGGCCCTTGAAAGATTTCGTTTTTAAAACTTTTTTGACAAAATATTTGAATAATGATGAAATCTTAATTTGTTATTAAGATTTATGAGGGAATATTTCTAGATAAGGTATCGTTTTTTTTCTTTATAAAACAGATATATTTTGATAACTGAATATAAATTATTTTATATTTTAAGCTAGTCAAACTAACACAAAAATTTGTTTAAAAAATATCTTGCCTTTGAATTTAGTGTCTGAAATAGTCATCACTTCAGAAAGAGTTATAAAGTTACACCTTTAACTTATATTTTTTTCAATGTAAGAAAATAGTACAGTGTCTCTTATATGACAAAAAGTTTTCTTTTCTTTTAAGTAACCGAAAAAATTTGGAACTTAACTATTACCAGATCTAGTACCAGGCCTAATTGGCATTTAATAAGGACTTCTTTTGTATGAAAACTGAACAGATATTGATGAAGCTTTTTTAAAAGTGCTTTCCATATCCATATCTTTCGATAGATATGATCGGAGTTAAACGCTTTGCGGCCAAACTATTCTCTGGTATTGAAATAAATCTGAAGGGCATAAAATAAATAATCCAATTGTATAAATCGCTTCTTAAATCGATCAATAAAAGAAAATATTAAAATTTTGATTTGATAGAGAAACACAGCTTGTTTGATAGTCTTAAAAATTTTAAATAAATACTTTAATGAAAATTAGACATTGATTAATTTGTAATAATGAACACAAAACGTTTAAATATGTTTTTGCTTTTAGTCCATCGTGGTAAAAAATGTCAACCTGCTTATTTTTTCTAAAAAATCAAACTTCAGAAAGTTGAATTAAATAGAAAAAAAAGAAATTATTATGTAAATACTAACTCATCCAAGTCACTATCTGTTGAGTTCTAATAAAAACTCTGGGTGAAATGCATAAAAGTGAACATTTGTTGCGTCTCGATTTTTCAAGTAAAATCAAGAGAGTTTATGAATTTTTTACTTGAAAAATCGAGACGCAGCAAATGCTCACTTTTTATGCATTCCACCCACCCAGAGTTTTTATTAGAACTCAACAGTTGTAGCAAATGCTTACTTTTTGTACATATACCCTCTGATTGTACATATAGAAAACATATAGAAAACAAATTGGAGTTTTCACGTCATTTAGCAAGCGTAAAGTAAATAGCAAACTAAATGCACAACAACAAAATATACACCTGTTGTCAGTGGCGGAATTAGGTATTTTGACGCCCTAGGCCCCACATTACCGCCTCCTCTTACATATTAAATTTTTTTTTACAATAGAACAAAATTATAAAAATTTGATTTTTTCATTTTTTACACACAGTTAGTTACCTAGTAATTTATACGAAACAATAAAAATAAAGAGTTTCATTATGTGCTCCTGTGAAATCATTTATAACGACCTCATAACTTGGTTTTTGTACTAGAACTGCTTTAATATTTAATAAGGCTAGTTCATTTAATCGCTCCTCATTCATAGTTGCCCGAAAATAGCTTTCGATACAATTAATCACAAGATTCTTCTACAGAAACTTTACAAATGTGGACTTAGAGGTTCTATTTATAAATGGCTATGCTCTTATTTACAAAACAGGATGCTGCGAGTAAAAATAAATGCAAAATTCAGCTCTTGTTTAAAAATTGATGCAGGCGTACCACAAGGTTCGGTGTTAGGACCTGTCCTTTTTCTAATATATATTAACTCAATTTTTAGTTTAGAGTTTTCGAGTGAAACAGTTGCCTTTGCTGATGATATGGCTTGCATATACTCATGTTGTTCTGTTCTTGATCTGACAGCGAACATTAATCATGATCTTGGTCTTTTGAGACTTTGGTTTGCAATACATAAGCTGGTACTTAGTGATAAAACCAAAATTATGTTTTTCAGTGTTGCTGGTAGAGAAATCCAGTGCGATCAATTAATATTTCATCACTCCAACTGCGACAAGATCTTGTTCGACAATTACACGTGTTACAATTCAAATAATTTGTTAACTTATAACGACCATATATCTTGTTCTGGTTGTTTTAAGATTGAATGCGTTACATCTTTTAAATACTTAGGTATTTTGGTAGACTCGAAGATGAATTGGTCAGAACACACCACCGCACTGAAACGATATGCTATGTCAGCTTTAAGACAAATTTATCTGTTAAAAACCTTCTGATCACAAAAGTTATTAACATGTATTTATTATGGGATTTTACATTCAAAACTGGAATATGGACTAGCTTGTTGGGGTGGTACACATTCAAACAAGATTAACTCATCACTCAAAAGCATATCATTCGCATTATTTGCAATAAAAGTAGAATTGTACATAGCTTTGCACTTTTCAAGAGTCTGGAGATTCTTCCATTCAAGCATTTGCATTGCTATAAAATATTACAGGTTTTTTTAAAAACAATGGTCATTTGACGAACAGAAATAATCCAAGCTACAATCTGAGAATAAATAATAATAACAAAGTCGTAGTTCCACCGCATACTTTACAACATTTCCTTCATTCATATTCTTCGATAGCCCCAAGATTATATAACTGCTTACCAGACATTATTCGCTGTATTCGCTATAAGAAAGCTTTCCTTATGGAGGTTAAATCGTGGCTATTTAAGCTAAGCTATGATGACTTAAACCAAATTCTTCATATACAAATATAATTCGAGAATTATTTGTCTGCTTCTTACTTTTAATTCATTAGTTATTTTATCTATTTATTTTTTTTTTAATTTATTCTTGTCTAATCTTTGTATTTTTTATTTCTCATTCTAATCAATTAATAACAAATTGCATTTAATATTCTACATATATAATAAGACCCCATGTATAATCTGTGTATGTTTTAAATTTGAAAATTGTATCTACTCTGCATTCGCCACTAGTTCTTTGAGCTACAGAATGCAGTTTTGTGAATCATTGTTTATAAATGTTTAAGAATTCTACTACTGTAATATTTTTAATATAATGTTTCATAATAAATAATTTAATCAATCAATTTAATAGTTTTTAATTCGTTATAATGTAGAAATTGAGTATTTTCCTGAAGATTTTTTTCCTCTTTCTCTCAATCTTCACAGAACTTGAGCGTTTTTTGAATGAGTATGAATGCCAAATGTCGTCCGCAAACGAATGGATTGGGTTATGTGTCAACGAAAGGTTTTTTTTTTTAGAAAATCCAGAAACAAGGTTGGCAGTAGAACCGTACTCTGCAGTACTCCTGCGTTGATGGCATGCTACTCGGACGAAAAACCGTCAACTACTACACGAATCGTTCTGTCCTTTAGGAAGCACGTGGTCCATCGAGCTGAGTTATCACCAGTACCATATGGAATTAGTTTTGACAGCGTTTTATGCCACACTCGGTCAAACGCCTTTAAAATATCCAGAGCAACAACCTTGTTCTCCCCGAAAAATTTAACGCATTGGTTACATTTTTGATTAAGAACGCCATAAGGTAACCTGTAGGCCCTGCGAAAACCATATTGACGTTCACTGAGTAGTTGGTTGAGCTCCAGATAGTTCATAATGTCAAAATTTATTACGCTCTCCATAGCTTTGAGCATATTGCAATGGGTCGGCAGCTTGCAAGGTTGGTGGCATCACCATTTTTATGTACTGGCTGGACATTTGCATTCCTACAAGATGTAAATACTTCTGTTCCGTATTCCATCAGGACCAAAAGCTTTGTTTATGTTGATATTTGTAGGGAGCCTTTTAACTGCTCTCATTCGAAAGTAAATTTCTTGCGTTGCAGAAGATCTACCTTCAACAAAAGGCAGTGGCTAATTTGCTTTCCGAGAAAGTGGAATTTTGTGCAAACAATGCAGTAAATAGGTTCGATTTAACAGCCGAGTGTCAGTAAAGATTTCGTCATCTTTTAGAAGAGTTCGAATCGATGACAAAGTCTGGTTCTTTACTCTTTTAACAAATGTTCAACAATTTTTGCTCACTTTGGGGCAGAGAAGAAACTTTTTTCGAATGCAAGTTTCGTGCAGATACTTTTCGCCATCTAAAATTGCATTACTTATATCGATTCCTTGCCTCATTGAGAAGTCTTTTTTGTTATAAGTAATCTTGTGGGAACGCCAATTCTGAAAGGCTTCCACTGTTGACATGACTGCAATCCTGCAAATCTCATTAAGCAATGAGTGATCCTTTGGTTTAATGTTTCTCATCTTATTGGAAATTAAAGACCGAAAATATTATTATAATTTGTTGCTCTTCTTGCAATAATATTAGAAGAAAATCTTTAAATGAACGAACAATTTTCGAACACGAAACTTAGGCCCTTAATATGAGTTGCTTTCAACGTTCGATCTTCGCTGGTTATCGAACAACGAGTATCGAACGTTTAATTCTTATTATGACCAGTCCAACCCTATCAAAATGTTCGTTGTTAATCGAATTTTCGGTCGAATAGAATTATGTTTTCGATGCAATGCGTGCTGAGCAATAATTTACAAAAAATGTAAGTATTACGATCAGCTGATATAAATGCCACTGTGAACAAATCAAATGAATGAAATTCACAATAGCGGTACTCCCCAGCAAAAAAAGGGGCTTCCAAAAGAAGGTAAAGTGGAAGGAAAAGTTTTGAATTCCATCACTTCCACTTTCATACCCAGAAGGCATTCTTTTAACATATGCATGTCATTGGGAGGAATGCTTTCCTTGCTCTTCTCTAGAAAAGCTTCCAGAACTTTTGCAATGAAAAATTTCTTTAAGCCCTTCAAAGAAATGATTCTAGTGGGTGTTTTCCAGAAGAACTTTGAGAAGGCATTCCATGAAATGGAATGGTTTTTGTGGTTTGGAGGTAAAAAAATTAAAGAGAAAATATCTCTCTTCCCGACAATCTCGCAATTTTGGTGTTTGAAATGAGAACGGCCACGGAAAATATCCCTTTTCCCAATTTGTGTTTGGATTTTGTTGGGGGTTTAAAAAAATTCCACCTAAAATATCCTTTTTCCCGATTCTCAAAGCATTTTGGTGTTGGAAGTAGTAAGTGGTTGGGTTTAATTGGGAGTTTAAAAAATCCCAGGGAAAATATCTAAAACATATTTTATAATTACCTATAATTTTTTTTTTCTTTAATTGAATTTCAATGCCATTTGAATGTCTTTCAGAAGTAGGTTATAAGAATGGCTCTTGAAAGAACTTCTTTATAAGGCTAAGAAGAAGCCCAGTTTGATCTATAGAATGTCTTCTGGAAGCAGTGTTCCTAAGAATGGATGTCACATTTGCATCAAAAATTTTGCTGGGTCTCTGTCGAAAAAACGTTATAATACCAAATGCAAATTCGTTCGATCAGGCCATTCGACTAGAGTCGAAGATCGAACGCGGCTCATAATAGAGGCCTTAAAGTTACTTTTTATATAAGCTATGATATTGTTCTGTCGTCCTTTAGATTTTTTGGCCATCAAAATGATTTCTCCCTCTAAATACACTCAACAAAAATCTTAAAAATTTTTCAATTCATTACCCTAATTTTTTATTCAATAATACCTTATATTAAGTCAGAAAGAGCAAAAGTGCATTAATTGCATTACTTTAATTATTAATTTTTTTAAAGTTACCGCATATCACATACCCACGTTAAAGTAATACTTTCTGTAACCCAAAAAGTATTCGATTGCATAAGATTTCTGCAATATTTTATTCATTGCCTGTAAGCGAAGTTTTTGCTGGTTAGTTTTCCTTAAACATTTCGAGATCAAAAAATTTACAACACTCGTCAAACTAGTCTATTGATTTATATTGAATTTCTTTATCAATTAGCTACAAAAGTATTTTACCGCCCTGTCAGTTCTGCTGCAACCAAATTGATTCCGTGCTGAACTTTTTGTTTTCCTCAAATTTTTTCAGTCCTCAAAAATTTTGCTGCCCCTAAAATGTTGCCGCCCTAGGACCGGGCTTCACGGGCCTAGGCCTAAGTCCTATACTGCCTGTTGTGCAAATATACACCTAATGTTTTGTTGTTGTGCATTGAATTTGCTATTTACTTTAAAAAAGAAATGTATTATTTTTATATGAAATGAAAATCTTTATTAAGCATAGTAAGAATGATTCGATTTAATTCAATTTCATTATGCGTTTCTCATGCGTTTCGTCCCTATTGGTAAAAAAATGCGAGAGTCGATGTTTACAACCTCTCTTGATTTGAATGCTTTACCAGCAAAATTATTTACCATAGACAGGGACAGGTGGTAATCACTTGTTGTCAGGTGCGAACTATAAAGTGTATGCATTAGAACCTCCCAACATAGCTACTGGAGCTTCTGGCGAGTTACTATCAATGTTGGTAGCCTGTCGTTGTCAGAATGGAACACAATTACTCTCCTATTGGCTAAAATTGGTTGCTTCTGGGCGATTGCTTTCTTCAGAGTTTGGCCTTAAGGGAGTACCTCATAGTAGAAGATTCCGTGGCAATTTCCTTTCCACTCCAACCCAAACACACAACAAACCATTCCTGATGCTAGCAACCTTTTGCGCCGGCTTACCGCTCACGACTACGATCGTTTTCGCTTGACGTTGACATAAGGTATCCACTTCTCATCACCACTTACCATCTGCTTAATAAATGGGTAAATTTTGGTGCGATTCAGCAACGATTCGCAGATGGAAATTCGCATGCATTGAATTTCTTTTTGTATCCAGCCTTATTAAAGTGGTTCCAAGGGGTTTTTTGTACAATGTTAAGCTTCTGGGCAATCGAAACAGTGCTTATATAATGGTCTGACTCGATGATTTCCATAATTTTATCGATATTTTAAACAATTGGCCTTCCAGAGCGTGGTGCATCTTTAACACCAAAATTACTGGAACGGAATCTACGAAACCACGCGTTACGTTCAGTAGATATATATCTACCGACTTAAGTCGATTGCTGATAATTTTATAAAGAGTAATCACCACAACTACCTGGTTTCCAATATCCTTGACTGTAACATTCCGTTGTAAGCACTGCGCTCACAGTTTTACGAACGACCACTTTAGTCTTTTGAACCTCTATTCAGTTAAATGAACGAGCTTGGTTATCGTTTTGACCTAAACTCAAGTGTGTAAACGGAGAAGTGAAGTTTATCAGATGACAACAATTGCATCTACAACATTGTACAATTTTTGTATACATTTTTACTGTATTTCATAAATCTAAAATCACAATTATAGACTCTATATATTCCTTGGGTCTGATTCAAATAAACTCTGTCACAAATAGCTTGAACAAAATATTAGAGCTCATTTTAATTGATAATGAGCTTAATGCCAATTGTGTTGAATCGGATTTACTTCTTTCAAATAATAGTTTTCATCACAAAGCACTTTTAATACAATTAGAAATCCTTATTAATGATACATCTGCCATAGAAGAAGATACTTTTGTTTTTGCATTTAAAAAAGCTGATTACACAGCGATATCTACATATATCACAGCGAGTGAGGACTGGCGTCTGGGTTTTGGTGATATCTTGTCAGATAATGATGACTTTTTTATCGAAATTATAAATCAAGCATTTACTTGCTTTGTTCCTATGAAAAAGATAAGGAAAAGCTCTAAGCTGCAGTGGTTCAATAAAAGTCTTTCAAAATTAAAAAACCGTACGAACAAATTGTTCAAAAAAAGTAAAATAAATATATCTTTTCGTCAAAACTATTTACAGGCACGTAGTGAATACGCATCTCTTAAAAAATCACTCTACAAATCTCACCTTAATAAGCTGGAGTCTGATATTAGAGAAAATCCGAGGAACTTTTGGAATTTCTTGAATAAAAAAAGGAACACGAAGGGTTTCCCTAAAAATATGTTTTTTAACGAAAAAACTGCAAGTAGCACTTCAGACATCACAAATCTTTTTGCTGATTATTTTCAATCGAATTACAATGACAACCCTATTATTGATATGGGTTCATTAGTTCTTTCTGATGATGGTGTCTTACAAGATTTGCTCACTCTAGACATTAATAAAGGAACTGATCCTGATAATATTCCCCCAATATTTCTAGAAAACTGCGCAGCTGTGCTGGCCCAGCCATTAGCGCTTTTATTTAATTTATCTTTAAAGACAGGGCAGCTTTTGAATATTTGGAAAGAATCCATTATAGTTCCTATCCATAAGTCTGGCTCTAGGCAAAATATAGCGAACTATCGACCGATATCAAAATTGCCCTTGATCCCTAAATTATTTGAGTCAATTGTCAAAAAACGCATTTATGCTAGAATTAAAAACTCTAACTCTGAATTCCAACACGGTTTTGTTAGTGGTAAATCTACTTCTACAAACCTAACACTGTTCTCTCACTTCATTAAAACTTTAATGGAAAAAGGCAATCAAATTGACGTCATTTTTACTGATTTCGCCAAAGCCTTTGATAGAGTTCAGCACTCCATTATGGTTAAAAAACTTTCCCTTATGGGGTTTCATTCCTCTTTGTTATCCTGGCTGAGGAATTACCTTTCTGATCGATATCAAGTTGTCCGTATTGGTAACTGCTACTTAAAATCTATTACCAACCATTCTGGTGTGCCCCAAGGAAGCCACCTTGGACCTCTATTGTTTGTCTTGTT
Source organism: Dichetophora obliterata (assembly GCA_963920525.1). Classification (NCBI taxonomy): domain Eukaryota; kingdom Metazoa; phylum Arthropoda; class Insecta; order Diptera; family Sciomyzidae; genus Dichetophora; species Dichetophora obliterata. Next base: position 198,201,609 of record OY986437.1, on the reverse strand, counting down.
CATCAACGATCTCCCAAACTTTTTACAGCATACTAACTGTTTGATGTATGCTGATGATGTTAAACTGTTTAATTCGGTTTCTTCACCCTCCGACCAGCGGCTTCTTCAAATTGATTTAAACAATATTATTAAATGGTGTTCAGTTAATAGACTTTATTTAAATGTTGCCAAATGCAACATTATGTCTTTTTATATGAAAAAAGAACCAAATTTTTTTAATTACTCAATCGCAAATAGTGGTCTTTCACGTGTCGAGTGTACATCTGATCTGGGAATACTATTTGATAGAAAAATTTCTTTTTCCAACCATTACGATTGCATAATTACTAAGGCTAATGCAATGATGGGTTTCTTGAATAGACAAACTTTTAAACAAAATTTATTAAGAATTGTTTAAAATGAATTAATAAAAGTGTAATATTCTTCAATATAATTATGTTTACATTTTATTATTTTTATATCATATTGTTTTTATAATTTATATGTTATTACTCAAACTGTTAAACGATTGTTGATAGTTAAAAATAGAAATAAATAAATAAATAAAATCGATTATTTAGATTTTTCCCAATGCCTCTGCAAAAAGATTTGTACCAAAAAGCACTTTAGCACTACTTTGTTTTTACTACTGCAATTCTTCAGAGAACACTTAAGAACGCCACATATTATCCATGCTATAGCCATGTTCTACATTTATCAATTTCAAAAAGTTCGATTATTAAACCAATTCAAAACAGTGTGTAAATAGATAGAATTGTTTGCAACTGGTCGGGTTAATATTCCAATCTTCCAATTGCAAAATTGATTGTTGATATTTATTTCCTATCGATCTTGAGTGGCCTGTAAACCTAAGATTTTCGTTAATGGTTACAAAAATGTTACCTTTGTATATGAAAAAAAGATGATTCGCTTCAGAAAACTGCACAAGCCTTCTTGGAGTCTTTTTCAAGTGCTTGCTTAAAATACAACTTCAAGCTGCTTGAGCTTGATAATTTTCAATCAAGTATAACTTGAACTTGAATATAAATAAGCCCATGACAGCTTGTGACTTGCAAGTATGCTAGCTTACAAGCGAACGGCACGAAGTCCCAAGTAAAGGAAAACTTGAAACCTTCGGAAAAAAGCTTGAAATTGAAGGCAAGTATCCAAAAACTTCAATGAGGTTGTGTAGAGAAAGCTTAGGCGTAATAGGACTATTAAGGGTTCCGTGGACTCCGTGGTTAGCAGTTTTAGGGGGTAGCTGATTTCGGAATTGATGTCAAAATTTAAAATTCAAGATGGCAGATAGAGTTGCCACCTAGGTTTTTTGTAATTCTGCGAATTCTTGTAATTTTTAAATTCTGCCAACGGACTTGATTTCGAATGTAGTGTCACAGTTTTAGAATTAAAGATGGAGGTTAGGGCTGCCACCTTAATTTTTGCTACAGTATTGCCACCTAGTAAAATATATTTGTTAGAGTTTTAAACATTATTATTGCCGCGTTATTGCCGATATATGGACAAAAATGTTGCAATAAGTGATTGAAAATTGGACTTTCAGATTAGATTACGTCCGAGCCAGCCGTGGCGTCGCGGTCATATGCCAGAATTCATATTTTAATTATAATGCCAAAAGATTATCTTTTAAATAAAGTCAATTTCAAAAATGCATCCTTGTTTTATTCCATTTCAAAGTTCTATACCTCTTAAAAAACACCTTTTAGAAACAAAGTTATTCAAATATAAAAACATCTCGTCTGGCCTGACGAAATAGTCCATTCGAGGGTTAAAAGTCCTATTACGCTTAAGCTTTCTCTACACAAGCTCATTAAACTTTTTGGATACTTGCTTTAAATTCAATTATTTGGATACTTGCGAGCTTACAGGCTTTTGTAGATCGTTTCAAGCTTTTCAACTTTCTGCCCGACAAAGTAAGTCTAAAAAAGCCAAGCCAACGAGCAAGTATCTGTATGGTATTTTTTCAAGCTAGCTGAAGCTTGCTTTTTCAAGTTTGGATACATACTTAAATTCTTAAACATAAGAATTTTAGTTTAATTTGAACGAAAAATATTTCTAATCATAAAAAATAAACAAACAGGTAAATTAAATTGAGGTTAATAACGAAAAAAAAGCTATTTATATTCTGTTTGTGGTGGCTTTAACAATATTCAAGCAACTAAAGGGTTCTTATTAATTTAATAAACTGAAACTAAAAATAATATTATTGACATAACTTAAAATAATTAATTTGGTTTGCTTGTCTACAATGGCTTCTATTGGTTACTTCAGACAAATTATATTTCTTAAAATAGCAAGAGGAGTTGAAATAATTAAAATTGTGAGGTTCAAGTAACTAACATGTTATTTCGCAACAAAAATTTGGAAATGAAGGGACTGCAAGGAAACGATACTTATTATCATATCAGATGCATTGTGCAAATTTTAGTTGTAGCAATTTTCTCCCGATAACCGGAAGTCATATTCATTTCAGGCAAACTTACGCCTATAAACTAATTTTCTGAGCGTATCTATTAAAAAAATAATGAACTTCCTTTTAATACATCAGATAAATTTGTTTGCACAAGTTATACATGTGAAACGTTTTTGTCCTATTTGCATCCTTAAAACTCTTTGTTTATTTTATTTAAGGTCCTCCTTATTTAAAGCCCAAAAATGTGTTGAACAATGTTTTAGAAGATAATAGTCGTTGTAGTTTTGACAAGATTTGTGAAATCAATAAGTTTTTGACTAAAACATTAAAATTGATTAAATTCCATGCAATACTTTTACTTTGTATCTGTCTAGTTTTTGTCAAAAGAGACTCTTTGTTGCTTATTATAAATGTTGTGTTTTGTAAATGGTTTTGTCCAATTTCTTGTGTTTAAGTATTTTCAATGGACTTTTTAGTGTTAGGCCTTAAGTTCAGAGCAAAAAATTGATTTATTATAAAATGTTACATTATTGTTTACTATCATAATAAGTCAGTTATTATTGAAATTTTACTGCTGTATATCAACTTTCAACCAGCCACAAATTCCGTTTATCATTCTTGTTGAAACCCCAAACAATGGTGCTATAAATTAACAAAATACGAAAAATGAAAGCATTCAAATTTGATGTTAATCTTTATATAATTTGTTGGCTTGTTTGGCAAAACAGTCGGAGAATCGCACAAATAGTCTATCAACGCGTTATTAGGCGTGTCAGTGTTGCTTGATTTTGACAATAAAAGCTTTCAATTGTTTTGACTCTATGTGATTGTCACGCTTTATTTTGAGTTTTTATTAAAACATAAAATACATTTTGATAATTTTAAATTATTTCATCTATAAACCACATTGAACTCTTAGCAATGCAAAGGTTTTGGATATTTTGATTATTTTTGGCCTTTTTTATTTTTAATGCAGTTATGCAGCTCATTTGCTTGCAGGTTTTGTTTGTGTTCACGAGCATTTATATGATTTGCATAAATTAAGTTTAATATTTTGTTTGTTTATTTTTTCCATTTAACAACTTTGTGAACATTTATAAAAAGCTGCATAGCTTGTTTGGGTCTGTTTAATATTTTTGTCTGTTTTTTTTTTCATAATTTCAAAAGTCAAAACGTGATAACAAGTAAATTTTGTACTTGAATAAATTTTAAGCATTTGCTGATTGCTGAGAAAGTAGTTGAAAAGGCGAAATCATTTATTTAACTACTGCTGCTGATTTTCACCAGCTGTAACGTTAACAAGTTCGTTACTTAAGTCTTTCGTATGGCTGCTACTAAAAATGCAAAAAATGCGGAAATCCGTTAAGGTTAATTTATAAAATCGCTCAAAATCGTGCGAATAGTGTAGGGAAAACAAAATTGTACAAATTTTACATTTTTATTATTTTTTTTTTTTTTGCTAAAGACAAAATGAAAGTGGGCAAGTCAGCAGATCACCCACGCGTGGCCTGTGCCCTAAATTTACACGTTTTTTTTTAATTAATTGTTTGTAGGGTGGGCATTTAAATGGAGTGACAGCAGCAAATGAGTTGCTTATGTTTTCATAAATTTGTAGTTAATACGATGCTTGCTTTAAATGCTTAACAGCTCAGAGTTAAACTAAACAATACATTTCAACTTTCCTCCATGACTTCGCTGAGCCTTTCTCCGATGCAAATCCTCCAATACATAAGTTTTTTCGCTAATGAAGCACCTTAGCGTCTAAAGCCACAAAACAAACAATAGCGATTGTTGCGAGATTATGTTATGTCATTGGCATTAGAGCTAAATGTTAGCAGTTTGCATTGCTTGCAAAAAACTGATACAAAATTATATATAAGCATGTGCATTTAAAAGGTTTTGTACGCAGCTAAAGGAAATTTGAAGTTTGGATTAAGTAAATATGTGTACATCAAAGCCTTAATGGGACGCTAGTTCCATTAATCCGCTAGAATATAGATCAAAACAAAAAAAAAAGCAAGACTAACTCTATTTATTTAACCAAATTATTTAAATAAATTATTGCTAGAGAGAAAACCCATTTAAAATAATCCAAGCAGTGTTAGTTTTAGGCAATTTAAAAATGCGAAAATTATTAAGATTTAAAAAAACAAGCATTTCAACTAGCTTTAAAGCTCGCTGTTTGTTGAAGAATTGCATGATGTAGAAACATGCCAATTCAATTATATATTTGAATGGTTTTCCAAATGTTTGCGTTAGCTGCACTCACGAAAACATACATTTAATTTACATTTAATTAAAACGTACATTTTCGAAAAATTTATTTAAATCTGAAAACTTTATGTGTTTTGACTTTGTTCACTTTTTGTGAATTTAAAATTTTATTAAATTTTTTGATTGAAGTTTTTTCATACCTTTATTTTCCCTTTAGTTTTCCCAGTGAAAAGACTAACTTTTTTCAAAAATCCAAAACCAAAGGCAATGCTGTTTCTAATGTAAAAAATTCTTTCATCAAATTATGCTTATGAATCCTTTAAAGACTGTTCTTTTCTAGATTGTGTTAAATTATATCTCCTTAAAAAATATATAAATAAATAATATTGCTCAATTACTTGCATGGCGGTCTGCCAAAAAACGCAATTTTGCAAAAAATGCATTTAAAGTTTTCAATTGACTCACACCTTGTATAAAAGACAAGTGTTGTACTGGTACGTTTCCTTTTTGCTTTAAGCGCGTCATATATGTTTTTCTCTTTTTATACAAGGTTTGAGTCCTTTGAAAACTTTAAACGCATTTTCTGCAAAATCGTGCTATTTGAGTTATGACGATCTTCAAGTAAATGAGCGATACATAATTGACTTCAGAATACTTCATAAAATATTTTGTAGAGGCTTTAAGTGTAATAAAAATATAAGATTTTCAAAATAACCTTAATATATAAAAAGCAAGCACGCTGCTCCGTGTCCAATATCTCTCAAACTGTTAGCCTGAAAAAATGCACATCTTAAAGCACAAAAGGCAATCATGCTGCTCCGCACACAGTATTACTCAAATTGTAATTATTTTTTGTTTTGTAATTAAAAATGTTCAGCCTGAAAGTATGCACAGAAAATATATTTGATACTTATCAGTGACAATATTGGGTTTTTACAATAGTACGTTTTTGATCTAACTACCTCTTTTTTTCATCCTTTTATAAAAAAGCTATGACGAATTTAATGAAATTCTTTTGAGCAGATTTGAGTCGATTGTACCAAAAAATATAATTATATCAGACGCAAAACGACATCTGAGGTGCAGGTTGCAGGGGTGCAGGTTGAAGGTTGCTGGGCCAGTTTGTTTAGTTGTTTATGAATAAGATTGTTACCAAACTCGACTTTTTGCACTTTTATACTTGAAGTAATTTTTCAACACTGCTTCAATAAGTTATGTGTTATACAATGTGGTACATTTGTATTTTGCAAAAATCAAGAGTATAAAAAATCAAGCTTTAAAAAGAGAAAAAAGTGCTCTCGGCAAAAGGCTCCAAAAAGGAAATGTGCGGAGGACCTGTCGTAGGACACGCTTTTATACATACTAGGTTGGAATAAATTGGTTATGAAAATATACATTTCAAAAGATTTACAAAAAATGCATCGAATACTATGACCAAATGATTTGTTTATTGCAAAACCAAGCAACTCTTTTTATTAAAGAGTAGATTCACAACTGTAAGGTAGGAAAGTTCAAATTAGTCGCCAAATTTGATAAACTTAAAAGTAATTTATTTAAAAAAAAATAACCTAAAATGTCATTACTTCGCTCATCCCTTTATTACTCTCCGACATCTCATCTCTTTTTGCTAAAATTAAATTTTTAAAATTTATAAGTAAATGTGCCAATAACATAAAAACCAACCGTATTTTTTGAAATAAATTTTTGGCAAAAAAAGAACAAACTTTTGTTTTACATATAGTTTGTATAAAAAATTGAGAAAATTATTATAGAACCAAAATTTTCGCTGCTTCAACTCAGTCAATTTAAATCTGATCTAAGCAGTTGATATGTCGTTGCAAGAATTATTGATTTCTGTATACAATCTTTAAAAAACTTATTCCATCGGACATGATGCTTCTGCAAAGGTTTCCTTTTAGGTGAAAAAAATTAAAAACAAAAAGATGGATGTGTTCTGTAGCATCTACCAAAAAAGATATATCTTCATACTGTGCCATTGTACTAGAATTCACATTATCCTAACCATCATCCTTTACATCATACCATACCATCCTAGTATAACATCATAGCATTCTTACGTAGAAAGAAATAGTAGTAGTTGAAAATGGTATTACAAATAGAAGTAGAAAATAGTACTGTAAATAGTGGAAACGTCAATATAAAGTAGGAGTCTCATCTAAAGCATGTTTTAATTGTTTGTTTTTTTTTTCTTGTGTTTATTTTTGCCCCCCTTTTAGCCTATGCTTTTATTAATTTGCTTTTATTAATTTGCTTTTGTTAATTTACTTTTGCTCATTTGCTTTTATTTTTTTGCTTTTGCTCATTAGCTTTTGCTCATCAGCTTTTGCTCATTAGCTTTTGCTCATTTGCTTTTGTTCATTTTCTTTTGCTTATTTGCCTTTACCTTTGCCTTTGCCTTTGTCTTTGCCTTTGCTTTTGCCTTTGTCTTAGCCTTTGGTCTTTGGTCTTTGGTCTTTGGTCTTTGGTCTTTGGTCTGTGGTCTTTGGTCTTTGGTCTTTGGTCTTTGGTCTTTGGTCTTTGGTCTTTGGTCTTTGGTCTTTGGTCTTTGGTCTTTGGTCTTTGGTCTTTGGTCTTTGGTCTTTGGTCTTTGGTCTTTGGTCTTTGGTCTTTGGTCTTTGGTCTTTGGTCTTTGGTCTTTGGTCTTTGGTCTTTGGTCTTTGGTCTTTAGTCTTTGGTCTTTGGTCTTTGGTCTTTGGTCTTTGGTCTTTGGTCTTTGGTCTTTGGTCTTTGGTCTTTGGTCTTTGGTCTTTGGTCTTTGGTCTTTGGTCTTTGGTCTTTGGTCTTTGGTCTTTGGTCTTTGGTCTTTGGTCTTTGGTCTTTGGTCTGTGGTCTTTGGTCTTTGGTCTTTGGTCTTTGGTCTTTGGTCTTTGGTCTTTGGTCTTTGGTCTTTGGTCTTTGGTCTTTGGTCTTTGGTCTTTGGTCTTTGGTCTTTGGTCTTTGGTCTTTGGTCTTTGGTCTTTGGTCTTTGGTCTTTGGTCTTTGGTCTTTGGTCTTTGGTCTTTGGTCTTTGGTCTTTGGTCTTTGGTCTTTGGTCTTTGGTCTTTGGTCTTTGGTCTTTGGTCTTTGGTCTTTGGTCTTTGGTCTTTGGTCTTTGGTCTTTGGTCTTTGGTCTTTGGTCTTTGGTCTTTGGTCTTTGGTCTTTGGTCTTTGGTCTTTGGTCTTTGGTCTTTGGTCTTTGGTCTTTGGTCTTTGGTCTTTGGTCTTTGGTCTTTGGTCTTTGGTCTTTGGTCTTTGGTCTTTGGTCCTTGGTCTTTGGTCTTTGGTCTTTGGTCTTTGGTCTTTGGTCTTTGGTCTTTGGTCTTTGGTCTTTGGTCTTTGGTCTTTGGTCTTTGGTCTTTGGTCTTTGGTCTTTGGTCTTTGGTCTTTGGTCTTTGGTCTTTGGTCTTTGGTCTTTGGTCTTTGGTCTTTGGTCTTTGGTCTTTGGTCTTTGGTCTTTGGTCTTTGGTCTTTGGTCTTTGGTCTTTGGTCTTTGGTCTTTGGTCTTTGGTCTTTGGTCTTTGGTCTTTGGTCTTTGGTCTTTGGTCTTTGGTCTTTGGTCTTTGGTCTTTGGTCTTTGGTCTTTGGTCTTTGGTCTTTGGTCTTTGGTCTTTGGTCTTTGGTCTTTGGTCTTTGGTCTTTGGTCTTTGGTCTTTGGTCTTTGGTCTTTGGTCTTTGGTCTTTGGTCTTTGGTCTTTGGTCTTTGGTCTTTGGGCTTTGGTCTTTGGTCTTTGGTCTTTGGTCTTTGGTCTTTGGTCTTTGGTCTTTGGTCTTTGGTCTTTGGTCTTTGGTCTTTGGTCTTTGGTCTTTGGTCTTTGGTCTTTGGTCTTTGGTCTTTGGTCTTTGGTCTTTGGTCTTTGGTCTTTGGTCTTTGGTCTTTGGTCTTTGGTCTTTGGTCTTTGGTCTTTGGTCTTTGGTCTTTGGTCTTTGGTCTTTGGTCTTTGGTCTTTGGTCTTTGGTCTTTGGTCTTTGGTCTTTGGTCTTTGGTCTTTGGTCTTTGGTCTTTGGTCTTTGGTCTTTGGTCCTTGGTCCTTGGTCTTTGGTCTTTGGTCTTTGGTCTTTGGTCTTTGGTCTTTGGTCTTTGGTCTTTGGTCTTTGGCCTTTGGCCTTTGGCCTTTCCCTTTGCCTTTGCCTTTGCATTAACTTTTGCTTTAAGTATATATTTTGTTTTTGCTTTTACTTTTGATTTTGCTTATTTGCTTTTGAGTTTGCTCGTTTTGATTTTGCTTTTGGGTCATTCTTTTACAAATCGCACGAAATTTGTAAAAATAAAATTTGACATTTTTAAATCGTCTCAAAATTTTTTAAAATGTTCTTTACGTAAAATAAGCTTACACGTGCATCGGGATTTTTTTGCAACTAAATGACATTTTTGACAGAACCAATCAATTCGCCTATTGCGATTTAAGTCACACAGACATTGAAAAAATGTTGCCATTTTTCACAATTTTGACTTAACGGTATTCCGTAAAAAATTTTTTCCAAGAACAATCCCGATACACGTGTAAGCTTATTTTACGTAAAGAAAATTAAAAAAAACTTCAGCCGAATCTGAGACATCTAATCCTGGAGGGTGTGCGATTTGTAAAAGAACTTCCCTTTTGCTTCTTCTTCTGCATTTGTAATCCTAAAATGTTCTATCGCATCATATATTTACCGTTATGCCTACAGTCCCGGAGATGGTTTCATGCAACGTTCTTGCGTTTTTGTTGCTTGAAACGTCTTCCGACGCTATCTATGGTTTTGATCAAGAGGACAAAGATACGCCCTTTGTCGTAGCTCATTTCCTCACCGAGTGATAATTCCATGTCACACCGTGGCGCGTTCGTTACTCTTGCGATGTAAAAGCGGTTTTTTTATTATTTAAATATTTTTTATTTAAATACGTCGTTAAAGACGTCGTGATTTTTTTTTTATTTTCGTCATAAAATCATCGAATCGACCTTAACAGTTGTAAGCTTACTTAGTTTTTATCATAGCTCTTGAATTCAGTGAGTTAAATTGCGTGTCACGACTTGACGTTATCAACTTTCAATTATTTTAAAGCTGCGAGATGAGACGTTATGTTGTCGCTCCAAAAAAAAAGAAATTTGGGAAAGAAAGTTGGGGTTTAATCCCTCCTTTGATCTGTTAACATAATAATAATGTATTTAAATTCATTCCTGGACTAATTTCAGAAATTTATTCTCGAAAATTTGCATTAATGCATTAATCATTTCCTCTAAAAGTATATGTAGTATATTTGAAAAAAAAAATTAATTTCTTATGCTTTTTGTTTAAAATTTTTTTATTTAAATAAAAATTTTCGCTGTTATAGCAATTGGTATGGTTCCAATGTGCTGCAGAGTTCATTTTGATTTTATCAACTCAATTTTTTTTATTTTTGTTTTATAACAAACCAATAACTTTTATTTCCTTTAGCCATCAACATTCCACATGCGGCTAGTTACTCATATCTTCATATCTTTAAAAGATAAAATAAAAAATAAAACAACTTTGCTTCCTCTTCACATTTCACTTTCATTTTATAGCGTCCGTCTGTGTTGCTCTTTGTGAATGCTAACGTATGCACCATTGTTACAATCGCTATAAAAATAGACAACATCAAAATCACTACCAAACTACACTATCACTAACTATCACTACACCTACAAACACTTTGAATCGTACCTTCAATTTCATGTTTAAAATGAGGTAATATAAAACCCTACTTTAAAGCACAGCAAATAAAGAAATATTAAAAACAAAAAACTAGAGTCAATAAATTGCAGAAAAAGCAAACTCACTCAAATGAAAGTGAATTAAAATGTGGTGTTTTCTTTAGATCTGGGCTTTTTTGCAAAGTTTTCTTTACTTTGCAGCTTCGTGCTTGCAATTTGTGCTTAGAGCTTGAGTGGTTTTGCGAAAAGAGCTTTCGAAAAATTGGCAGTTTTTGTGCGGAACTGTGAACACAATTAAAATTGTGTTGAAGAGTTTTGTTTGCTTTTATTTTTTTTTTCTTTGTTTTTTCGTTTCGTTTGCGTTCAGTCGGCGGTTTCAATTACTTCCTGAAAAGTAGTTTTTATTGTGGTTTAACTACAATTTGCACTGTGTGCTATTTTATTGGTTAGTTGTATATCATTTTTGTTTGTATAAGCTTTATTTGTATGGAGTTGATTAATAAAAGGCAGTTTTGTTGCTTAAGTCTTTTGTTTAGAAATGTAGTTCAAGCTTCTGCGCTACTTTTTATGCAATTAATTATGCAAAAAATTTTCCAAATAAATTATAATTTACAAATAAAAAATTAATATTCAACATACCTTTTTAAAATTCAATGGAATATTTTTAATAAGTTTAATGAAACTTTAATGTATTATAATAATATAAAATTTGTATTTTCCCCAATTTTAATGAAAATTTATAAATTAGTTGTATAAACAAAACTTGCGCACAAATGCTCATAAACAGCAATTGCTTTATTTCAAAAATTATCTTTGAAGTCATGGAAATTTTAACTCTGTGAAAATAACACGCATTCATAACTGGAAACTCTGCAATTCAATTGTTTGGTTTTCCTGCTACAACAACTGTTAGCAGAAAAGCAACCTTTTAGCCCCAAATAAATCACCGAATTTAAAGCACGAGAAATAAATAAATATCTTTTGTCTGTTTGCAGCTTGTTGCACCTTTTGTCTGACTTGAATTCATTCTAATTGCATGTTTCATTGTTTGCTTCGAAAATAAAATTGATGCCAACAGACACACAATCAGTTGCATAGAGCTCTAAAAAGTATGATTCTTTGTTTGTTTGCCTGCAAAATTAGAGTCGTAATTTTGTGCACAGAAAGAAGTTTAAAATTGTTTGCAAAGCTTTTGAGCTGTTTTTGGTTTTTTTCATGTGTTTTAACCTCGTTTATTTTAGTTAGCTCAAAACATAATTTAATGTTGACTCAAAGAGTCTCGTTAGTTGATGCAATTAAATTTAAAGCATTTAAAAGTGTTAACTAGGTCACTTCGTTAAGGGTTCAGATAATTGAAAAATGTTTTTGCTTTTTTTTTAAATGAAAACAACACTTTTTTTTATTACATTGAGTTTACAAAACTACAGTTCAGCCATTCCAAGGCTTACGAAAGGCGAGTACAAGAGCACTTAGTACCATTTTTCTGAAATTACGGCAGTTGACTTTAATTTTCTATGTGAAATTCAAAAATACATGTAGTCAAGTCTTGACACAGGTGGTAATCGTTAAAAGGAGGTATTTTTCAAAGTATTATATCTAGTTTACTTAAGGACTAATAAATATAAATGATATAAAGAGGGTGCCATTTGAAAGATATTTTAATAAAAGGTTATAACATTAAATTTGTTTTAATCATGTGTATAAAGTTTGTCTAGAAAAACAACAAACATTTTTTTTTTTTTGCTGGAATCTCTAAAACTGCCTCAATCTTTTGGCCTATTTTTTCAACTGAAGCATTAAATTACTCATTTACCATTATTTTAAAGTTGCTTAATATTGCAAATTAATATTGCTAAAAATGCGTCTAAAAGTGACTAAATTTCAATCGCAAATGTCTCGAGATTTTGATCTGATTGGAAAAAACTGAGTATGCCACTAAATTCTACGACCAAAAGTTTACGTGTCTCTGCATTCTCGTGTGTCATTTTGACGTCTCTACAGTGAATTTGTTAATTCAGTTGATGTGCTTATTCTCGTCAACTTAGCAAAAAATGGGTGTGGTCACACTATATCTGCGAGATGTTCACGTTTTGATAGTGGAACTTGGTATAGGACCAAGCATTGAAGCTAATTGGCGGCCACTTTATGTATAAATATTACCTCACTTTTTTTCCGCCCATCTATCTATATATAAAAAATGGATGTATGTATGTGGGTATGTATGTATATCACGTAATGACTCTAAAATCCCTAAACCAATTCTAATGAAATTTTCAGGGAAACGTTAGCAAAGTCTTGAGAGTGTTCCTGTGAATGTGGTTATTTACAATACATGCGTGGGCTTAATGTTTTGAATATATCTTGCATATTGCATGCAGAATGCCGTTAAAATTCTGGTTGGTATGAGGTGAAAAAAATAAAAAAAAATTAAATGATACTAAGCCAAGAATCCAAAAAAAGGCAAGAATTGGGTTTAATTATTGATAAAATCGAGATGGGCTATGGATCGTCCAATGATAGAAATACCGCTAGGAATATACAGTGGTGTGCGATGAAATAGAGCCACGCACACGCTGATGATATTACTGAATTAAAAATTTTTGTAACAAATTAGCATGCTGTAAAGCAACTATAGTTTAAAACCCAGTTCTCCCATGAATATTGTACAGTTGTTTTTGAGTACAATTGCACGTTTATTTTTCGCAAATCTGTGAAAATGTGATATTGTTGCGTTTGAAGTGTGCGCTAAAATAGTTAAAGCATTTTTTAATACAAAAAGATATTTTTTTAATTAAATTTTACTACAAAACGTGAGCAAGAATTCTCAGTTTTATGATTTTAAAATAAATTTTAGTGTTTCAAACAAAAGCAATGCAGTCCTGAAAACCGAAAATTATTAAAAATTTGCGTAAAAAAGGTAAAAACCAAAGGGAAATAGCCAGTATAGTTGGCTGCTCAAAAAAATTGGTTAAGAACGCATTAAAATTTACACAAAAAACAGAAAACAGAGTGAAAGAACCCATAATAAGTACCAGTTTGCAAAGACGAATGCTACGTCACATCAAGGATTCGAAAACTTTGAATTAAAAATAGATTGAAGGCTAAAGCAGCACAGAAGGTACCATTCCTGACCAAAGTTAATGTTCGCAAGCGATTAAAATTCGCAAGGAATCATGCTGATTGGCCAACGAGCAAATGTCGAAACATTTTTTGGTCAGATGAAACCAAAGTTCATTTATTTAACTCAGATCGAGGCAGCGGTTCTGTGAGAAGACCCCCAATACCAAACTTCTCCCTCAACACGCTATAAAAACGCTTAAACATGGCGGTGGGAGTATAATGATTTTGGGGGTGTTTCTCATATAATGGCACAGGTCCCTTATTTCCCATCGAGCGAAAGATGGATGCTTTACAATAGGCCAGGATTTCGAGTGAAACCATGTTGCCGTACGCAGATTTAATATGCCACTTCGATGGGTGTTTCAGCAGGATAACTACCCGAAACACAGATCGAAGCGGGCAAAAAATGGTTCAGACAAAAAAACATCGAACTTTTAAGCTGGCCGCCACAGTCTCCAGACCTTATTCCTATCAAAAATGTATGGCGAGAGGTTACAGTGGCTTTTAGAGACAAACATCCAACCAACGAATAAGAACTTTAGAGGTTAATCAAGGACGAATGGGAGAAAATTCCAGCTACTAAGTGCCAAAAACTAATGGATTCGATGCCTAGACCTTGCTCAGCAGATATCAGAAATAATGGATACTCAACCAAATATTGAGGTAGAAATAATTATATTCAATCATTTCCATTGATTATATCATTTAATTTTAAATTTTCTGATAACAAGTTATGGGTAATATTAAATAACTACTCTATTTCAAGTCACAGCCGAAAAAGGGCATATCATTGAATATTTAATTTTTTCGTTTATGTTTCACACTTAAGTTAACTAATTAATTTACTTATATAAATTAAATGAATTATTCTTTTTTACCTATTAAAAGAAAAAATTAAAAATGTAAGGCTTCCTTAGTTTTTCTGATTTAAATAATTTTAATATCACTGGCTCTATTTCATCGCACATCACTGTATATAACAACCACAAATATTGACTTAATAAGAAATTTCAGTTTAATACCTCAAACACTTTCTAGAAAAAAAAATTTTAAAAAAATTAAAAAAAAATTAAAAAAAAAATAGTGGTAGCAAATATAATACCATTCGACCGACTTTTAAAAGAAACGTTTCAAATATATGTTGATAACGTCTCTTGATATAAATGCCTATGACAGTGCACGAGCCTCTTTAAATTAAGCCTCTTTAAATTAAATATTTTAATATGCCAATTAGCTTGCTTAAGGAAAACGCTTTGGAAGCAAGTCAAAAAGAATTTCGCAAATGCACTTGGCCATACCAGGAAAACATCATTAAAATCTTTAAATAGAGACCTGCTGGCGGGTTTTCTTTTAAATTCCTATCCTTTCATTTCATCCGAAAGGAAAATATTGTCAAATCGAAGCGATAACGAACAATTTGCTGAACAAATAAAAATTAAAAAAATCGTTTGAAATTGTCTTAAAACTTTTGCAACCCGCTTTCAACGCTTTAAAATAATTGCACATTCCTCATACGCCATGTGTATTTAATTTTTTCGTTGCAACTTATACTGAATTTAAGATATACTTTTTGTAAGACCCACTCTATCTATTTGTAACGCAAAGTTGTTGGTGAGAATATTAGGAGCAGCTTTGCTGAAGTACGATGAAATTATCAATACAGGAAAAAAAGGGTACAAAAAGCACACATTGTTATCAAAAATTGCACATAAAAACAGTCATATCTTTGGAAATTCCCAAGAACAGAGAAGGATATTTTTTGGCTTATAGTAACCCAGTGAACCAAAACTAACATTTTGAATTCATTTATGAAACTTTTAGGGTGGAAAAATTTATTTTCGGCACTTACAAATGAACCATTTTGGACAAATTCGTCGGACCAAATTGCCTCTCAAAAGTGAACTTTCCTTTCTTCAGAAATGAGTTAAAAAAATAATTATCAATTGATCTTTTTTTTGTTCGGAAACGAGTTGAAAAAAAACTACTGAAAAGTTATTTTCAGCAATCATAAAAAAAGCATTTTGAACTTATTCGCCGGACTGAATTGCCTCTCAAAAACGAGCCTTTTTTGTACGAAAACAACGTAAAAAACGAACCATAGAAGTACACTTTTTCGACACTCAGAAGTTTTTCTTTTTCAATCATAAATTGTTTTTTATTGCATTTCGATAATAAAATTGCATTTAATTGCATTTCGATGCAAAATAAAAGTAATGTTAAAGTATTATTTTAATTTTTTTTGGACAAAGTATTTATATATTCAGGATCGTCACCAGCGAAATATTGCTCACAGGACTAAATTTATTCGAAATTAGAAAAAAATAAAATTAGAATTAAAACGAAAACTTTATGGGGGCATTAAATTACTTTTTATAATTTTTATTTATCAATTTAATGAATTCAGTCATATCAATGATCTAGTTTAGATCTGCTAATTCAAAAAAATAAATTAAAAAATCTTCTACCCGAAAACGTAGGCAAAAGGAAGGCGAAAATTTCATGATTCCTCTTTGAACTCATTTAAGAATGTGAACAGGTAACATTTACTATTCTGAACTTATTTATGAATAGTAATTATGAGCAATTGTTTATGAATACAAAATTGTTCATTTATAAGTAATTGTTTTTTACTAAAATGATAAAAGAATGTTTCTTTTTTGGCTCAAAATAAGTTGCTTAATAATTTTGCAAAAGATTTACATTTTTTTATGAAATATTTATGGAATAAATTATTACGAATCTTATCTTCTTTAGAAATTTTTTATGAAAATAAAAAAAATAAGAAAAATTGAAAAAAAATTTCTACGCGAAAACGTACTGAAAACTATCACTTTACACAAAACCTTCGCATATGGTTCAGTGGGAAAAGTATGTATAAGTACTCTGAATTTTGAAAATCTGTTGTATTTTGTATAAATTTTGTTCCTATCGGTTATTTTTTTTTTTTTTTTTTTTTTGATTTGGTGAAATAAAACGACATTTTGTGGTGGATATTGTAAAACATAGGCAAATCGTATAATTTTTAACATATTAATTCATTTGATCAACTTTTCTGTTGTAATTTAATTTTTTATGGAAATATTTAGAACTACCTAAATCGGTTACATAGAAAAAAAACGTGTTAGTTGGTTAGTCCTACCCATTTTTCTTTTAAGTTCATTAAAACAAATTAAAAACGTTTATAATTAAAATTTTTTGTTTAACAAAATTGTTTTGAAAATAAACGGAAATACCAATTTGACTTATATGAGATGTGAGCGTAATGGTCATCCGATACCAACCATATTTTTTATGATATCATACCATAACATTACAGCATAGCATCAAACCATACCGTCACACAATACCACCATAAGGTTCCGTTATACCATACATCACATTAGACTCATAATACCAAACAATCATACCATAACATAGCATTATATCATGCCATTATACCTTTATATTATGCTATTATACCATATTGTAATGACAATAATTGAAGCATTGGTTCCAAAAAGGGCGTGAGAGCCTTTTACGCTAGTGCTAACAACACTGTCAAGCCCTTAAAATTAGTCATGTCTTTTAGAATTTTGTATGCAAGGAAAAAAATTTATGTGAATTATACATACGCACCAAATAGCGGATATTTCACCCAATTACATGGCTCTGTTCCTAACGAACTTAGCTATTAAGGAGGAACTATAACTTATAGAGGTTTGTTACTATAGGCCCATGAGGCCGCACTAATTAGGTGACTAGCTTCCTCCTCACATACGGGATTTAATTAAGTACATCTACAGTGGCTCACAGCTTATTTTATGCAGTGCATACTTTCAATTTTAGGGCTTTATAACAACGAAACTAACAGGAATAGAAAAAATAATATAGTATCATTTAAGAGAACAAGATGCTTAGTTTACTAAATTAACTTAATTTATTGTAAAAGTTCATACTAAGTCGGCTTAAAATTAAGAAACCAGAAAATACTGCTTAATTTCATATCAAATCTTATTATATGCAGTCACTTGTTATTTATAAATTTTTCGTATTAATTAATGATATCTGGTATTTTTATTATTTGGTATGATAGCCCTTGTTGTCCACAATAGATCTAAGGTGGTTTGGCATTGATGCGACCATTTTTGAGTGATAGGTGGCGAAATATTTGCCCACTTCGTTTTCAAT
Organism: Dichetophora obliterata; assembly: GCA_963920525.1. Classification (NCBI taxonomy): domain Eukaryota; kingdom Metazoa; phylum Arthropoda; class Insecta; order Diptera; family Sciomyzidae; genus Dichetophora; species Dichetophora obliterata. The sequence goes on along the minus strand of OY986437.1, from coordinate 198,184,041 downwards.
ATCTCTTTCAGGTGGTTTTTGTTTGAAATTTGATGTTTCCGGATGTTATTTTCCAATAAAGACCACACATTTTCAATAACATTAAGGTCTGGCGACTGTGCTGGCGGCGTCATCAATTGTGGGCAGTTGTATATTAGCCTGGTTTGCACAATACCCGCTTTGTGCTTTTGATCGTCATCCTGGTTAAATCGGAAATTCAACTTTATACCCAGAACCTTTGCACTCTGCAACAAATTGTTCTTCAGGATCTGTAGGTACTTAAATTTGTAAATTATTGTTTCAATAAACGGCAACTTCCCAGTAACAGTAGCTGACATTCAGGCCCGAACCATGACGCTGCCACCGCCATATTTCACGATTTGTTTTAAGTTTTTTTTTTTTGTTTCGCGTTACTCGGCCAAGAAAGTTCTTTTTGCGCAAGACACGTCGAATAGTTTCAGCACTACACTGTTTGCTCAGGTCAGTTTGAACTTCAAAAGCCATTTTCGGAGCAGAGAGTCTCGGGTTAGCCTTTATCTTCCGTACAATATGCCGCTCGTCGGTTGCATTAAAAATTTTGTTTGGTGCTTCTTTGCTCTTATTGTGCAATCCATTCTTATGGACGAAGCGCTCGATGATCTTTTGCACTGTAGAGGAAATGATATTAACCATTTCAGCCATTTTTCGCTGCGAGCTGCTATTTTTAAAATAGTACAAATATAACCAATTCTCGTTGTTGTAGCGTTGTGCGCGCTCCTATTTTAAATAATCATAGAAGCAGACAATTGAAGCAAAAAAATCAGACTAAAAAGCTAACACAAAGCAATAATAGAAACAGAAGAAGGCATAGCTAACGAAAGTACCGTTAGACAGCGCAGCATTAGAATACCGTAACAGAGAGAAGTGACTGCATAAAATAAGCTGCGAGATGAAATTAAGCAGTATTTTCTGTTCTCTTATTTTTTAAACAACTAAATATATGTATTCACAATTAATGAAAAACCTTTATTTAACTAGACTTTTTTTCTCTTTCTAATGACACCACATTATCGTTTGTATTCCTGTTAGTTTTGTTTTTATAAAGCCCTAAAGTTTAAAGTATGCACTGCATAAAATAAGATGTGAGCCACTGTATATCTATACTTCTATACAATTATATAAAAGGCTTCTCACGTATTTGCGACGACGCTAAACTTAAGAACTACTCAACCGATTTTAACATTTCTTTCATTAATATAAAGCTGCATGCTTAGCTTAAGATCTTGCATCATTAATTTTTTTTTATAAAGTTTATAAGTTTATGTTGACTTTATATGATTTAAATACAAATTCTAAATGTTTGATAGTTTAAATCATACTTGATTTTAAATACAAATTCTAGTTGTTTGATAGTTTAAAATCGTTTATTGAGCTTAAGGTCAAAGTTAGAACAATTAATTGTTCTAACGAATTTTTCCAAAGAAACAACAACAACAACAAAGTTTTTTTTCAATATGAAAGGAAAAAAATCACTAGCATTTGATTTTATTGTACAATTTCTGCGCTGCTAAACGCGTCATCAGAAATCTTTGTGATTACCCGTGCAAGCGCGCGCTAACGCACTGCACCATCGGGGTGATGAGATTTTGAAGCGTTAATTTCTCATTTTTTCCTCAATTTCATAATGTCACATTTGTTGTTGTTTATAAGTTTATAAAGTAGCCAAAAAAACATAACACAAGAATCATTGCTTCATTAAAATGTTAGAACACACACAAGCAGCATAAAACTTTTTCTCTCTTTTCCTCTGCTATAGTTTTTCTCATTGTTTCTATTGCGGTGTTGGGTAGACAAAACAAAACCTGACATGAATTTACAGTAAGGTGGAGCGCAAATTACACTGTACTACAATTTGCACCTTTTAGAAAAACCCCGCCCACTTTGTTATCGGTTCTTTACATTTTCGTGTACGCTGATCACGAATATGCAATTATTTTTTCGGGTCACTTCTAGTTTGGTTCCTACAGGACTTTGAAATTTTAAAGGATAACTATCTTTGAATAATTGTTTAGCATAAAATTTTATGTCCTATCATAACAAATTTGGTATCAAATTAAAGAGAATAAAGTAAAAAATATTCAAAAAATATTAATTGAAAAAATTGAAACTGATTGCAATGCAACTACCATGTTATTCTATCATGATTTAGTCTTTTTGTTCACGATCAAACTAGTGGTTTCAATTCCATTCAGTAAAAAGTTGATTCCAACGATTTTGAGTTTAGTTAAAAATGCAATTCGAAAGTTTTAAAGATAAAAATAGAGTAAATTGTTTTTGCAATATATGTGGTGAATTTACAGTACTTAAACAAAGAACACCAATTACTAATTCTTTGCGATTAATTTACTTGAGGTATTTTAGATTTGAAATTTTGAAGTAGAAAATTAGAAAGCATGCCATTTGGTATTCCTATGTTGAAGGCACCTCAGTTGGAGCATGATGAAAAAAATTGTTATTTTTGTGTTATCAATATAAGGGGTCATAATTCAAGAACAAAGGCAATAAAAAATATACAAATTTGGATTCAGCAATTCGACCGAAGCCACATGGTGAAGAAACACCAGTGCCAAGTCCTACATTAGGTATCCAAGTTTAAAGCCAAGTTTACGTAATTTTGAGCTTGCGCCAACTTTAAGCCTTTACCAATCGTAATGTTGCAATGATCCATTATATGCACTATCATGTAATTCTGATTGTACTCATATTCCATTTAATAATGAAAGTTTTGACCATTTCATCAGAGTGTTGGGTTTAAGTAAAAGTTAAACTGAAATTGCAGCTTCTATTCTTCGCGATCACAATTTATTGGATACCAACGTGTGCGTTACAGCTTCTCGTTGTCGATACTATGAGTTGCAGCCGTATTTTAATTTCGCTGATTTAATTGTTTATTGCAATGATATTGCAGGACTAATGGAGGCTTTAAATATAAAATATGAAAAAACTGAGTGGTATATGTGTATTGATTCCTCTAAATTAAGCTTGAAAATAGCACTTATCAATATAGAAAAAAATCTATAAACGATTCCAATAGCATATTCCGTGAAACTAAAAGAAAACTACTCATCAATGAAATAAATTGTAGAAAAAATAAAATGCAATGAACATAATTGGTTGATTTCCGGAGATTTCAAAATAATTGGCCTTCTCTTGGGATTACAACAAGGTTTCACGAAGTTCAATTGCTTTATATGCGAATGGAACAGTCGAGAAAAGCATTATACAGACTTTAAGTGGCCACATCGACAATCCAATATCATTGGAAAAAAGAATATAATTGATGAAGCCTTAGTTCCAAGGGAGAAAATTCTTCTTCTCTCTCTACATCTACACGGTTAGAAATCTTGTACTAAAATTGAAACTTTTCTGTACTACATATAAGTCTACACCAGCTTTGGTTTCAAATCTAGTATTTAAAAAATACCCAAAAATGGTTTTAATACAGCTTTGGTTTCAAATTTAGTACAAGCTTGGATTCAAATATTTAAAAAAAAAAAATAACAAACAACGCGAGATTCGATCACACGACATTGAGTTTGTAAACTCACCACTCTAACCACAGAGCTATTGGGTTATACATAAAAAGCGCGATAAACAAACATATGAACCGAGTCGCCTTATATTGAGTCACAACATTGCCAGGCCAACTTTTTACGGGTCTTAATCCAAATTTAGTATCCACATGTACTAGAATTTAGTATTATTTGTATTGAAAACAAAAAGTAATACAGAGTTCTACTTAAATTTAAACCAAAAAGACTAAAATTGAAACCAAAAAGCTAAAATTGATGCTGTAATATTTCTTTTGGTTTCAATTCTAGTACAGAAAAGTTTTAAATATGAGTTAGTATTTGAAAAGTTTCAATTTGAAACCGCAAGTTTTAAAAACATGCAGTAATATTTTAGTGGGACTAAAATTTAGTCCAAGATTTCTAACCGTGTAGAGTTAGGTGTAGCCAATAACCTTATAAAGGCTATGGATAAATAAGGTAAGGGATTTAAGTACCTTAAAAATAAATTTCATTGGATTAGTGAGGCTAAGATAAAAAGGTAATAATAAATTTGGTCCCAACATTAGAGCCATTATACACAATCCAATGTTTGACAGCAACTTAAATGTCAAAGAAAAAAAGCATGGCTGAGTTTCAAGGTTGTCAAAAAAAACTTTTTAGGTAACCACAGATCAGAGCACTACAAAGACTTAGAGAAATGATTTCCACTTTAAAAGAAATTAAAGTCTTAATGACTTTGAAAATTCATATGTTTCACAACCATCTTGACTTTTTTTCACCAAATATGGGAGAATCGTCGGACCAACATGGAGAAAAATTTCATCAAGAAATGCTTCAAATGGAAAATAGATACAAGGGAAAAAGCTCGATTGCAATGGTTGCAAACTATTGTTGGAGTGTTAAGCTGAAAGCTCTTACAGACGTCATTCAAAAAAGAAAAAAATTACTAATTAAATTGCAATGAATATATACAGTGGCGTTCAGATAAATAGCACAGCACTGAAATTCAAAAATGTTTGGATAAATACTACTTGTCTATAATTTTAGGATCCGGAAATCCCATTATCATTCGTTTATGAACTATCAACACTGGTTCCAAATCTTTACTTAATTTTTTCCTATATGGTCGAATTTTTAAGATACAGTTTTTAAATTTAAAATTTTAAATTTTAAATTAAATTTTTTACTTAAAATACAATACATTACTTTTTAGACATTCTCTTAAAACTCCCTGTATCTTGAAAATTTTACCATATAGAAAAAAAACTGAGTACAGACTTCGAACCAGCGTTAAAAGTTCATATGGGAATGAAGATATTTGAGTCTCAGTGTGATGCTAATTAGTTGCACGCCACTCAATTTTACCAAAAGTAAATTTAATAAATCTAATAAAATGTTGACAAAAATTATAATTCGGCAAATTTAAAGTTTAATTTTATTGCGTGTTAAAGTTTATTTTTCTCGGTCATAAACGTAACTACAACGAAATTCAAGCCGGCCTTTATAGTCTAGTAGAGAGTGCGCTAAACTATCAACCTAGAGATCCCTGGTTCGAATCCGGGCTCGGGCATGGTTCTTTTCACTTTCTTTGTTCTTTTCTACATTTAAGTAATATGGAAAACTAAAAATCCTCAACTAAATTGTGCGAAATGTGGAATTAAAAGACTGGAACAAATAAGGGCTGAAAATGCTTGCCGAGGTTAAGGCATAACAATAGCCTCGGTGAAAAGTAATTCAAATTGCCTTTCACGGTTGTTTCGCCTAAGCAATAATTCACGTATGGTTCCAATCAATTCCTCTAAATAAATCTATTCCTTTCTTTGCAGGTCAAAGACCAAACCTTGTTTGTTTAAGACTCATGCCCAAGTTCTTTAATCTTTAAAAATAAATAAAAATACTTCAAAAATTTATTAAAAATAAACCAATGAAGCGATTTTTAAGAAATTTTGCAGAACAGTATGATATATATTTTATTTCATCAAGAATATTGTTTTAATTTTTGTTTTATTTTGACAAAAAAACTTCAAGGATATAAGATTTTAGAATATAAAGGTCATTTTTCATATCCTTTTTTCGTCAATTTTTTCAATTAATATTTTTTAATTTTGTTTACTTTATTCTGTTTAATTTTATACCAAATTTGTTATCAAAGGACATAAACTTCTAAACTTAAAAAATATTCAAAGATAGTTATCCTTTAAAATTTTGAAGTCCTATAGGGAAAACACTAGGGGTGACCCGAAAAAAATAATTGCATATTCGTGATCAGCGTACACGAAAATATAAAAAACCGATAATAAAGGAGGTGGGGTTTTTTCTTTTGCAAATTTTATTTTGCCCGGCCACGGTAAAGTTTAGAATGAATGTAAGGCTGGGGCCAAATAACGTGGTTTTGCCGCTATCGCCTAAAACTTATTATGAAAACATCTTCAGAATGTAAGGAACATTTTTAGTATCTATCCACTTTTAATTTCTCCATATAAAGACATAACACGTAACAGCTCTTTGTAAATCAAAATAGTTTGAACACCCATAGTTTGAACACCCAGACCTTACAGCGAGGATGTAGGCTACTGTTGAAAAAAGATTTTTTTTGTTATTAGTATTTTGCATATGGGCATTTCCAAACTACAGGAAAAGTAATGAAATATTAAAAAAAAGTAATGAAAATGTCAAATTTTTAAAAAGGTATTAAGTAAAAAAATGACAACAATCGACCCTTAAGATTTAAGGGTATAAGCAAAAATATATGCTATCGTTACGTTAGAAGAAACGGAAGTGATTTTTGACTTGGATTATAAAATTTGATAAACTCTCTGAATTGGGCAAGATTTTTTGTATACAAGGGTTTGTATTTAGAAGGGTTTAAAATAACATAAGTTTATTTTCTAAGTAATCAAATTAAAAAATCTTCTCTGCTTTTTTTATTATACTTTTTGATCTGGCGTTACGTTAATGAAATAACCATTGTAGTTCAATTAGGAAATGAAGTAATTAGGTTGTTAAGTAACTATGTAATTCCGTAATTAAATTACAAATTTAATATATTGTCCTTTCTTTGCCTCAACATTTATTCAGTATCTTTAGTCAATGCCTTCAATTTTTAATATGTTAAAACAAAAAGTCTACGAAACATTTACTAAACACTTACGAACAATAAAAAAATACATTTGTGAAATAGTGTAGACTAGGGCTTTCAATCCCGAAGGGTTTTGGTGAATCCCGGGATTTCGGGATTTCGGGATTTTAAATTTATGATCCCGGGATCTCAGGATTTTTCTGAATCCCAAGATGCCAAAATTGTAAAACATTTAGCTGTATTAAAAACAGGGACCGTTAAAAACACTTTGTCTAAGTTTCTGCATTCTAGCAAAAACGACTGCATATTGTTTTTTTTTTAATAGAAATCCAAACTTAATCCTCATTTATACTTAAAATATTCAAAAACTCTCGAAAGTTTATAAGACAGCACAAAGTCGAAATAATTATTACTAATGCAGACAATTGTAATGTACATAGAAGAACATAGAGAAAAAAATTCAACAAAAACACGAACAAAAAAGTCGAATTCTGAAAATCCATTTTGTATTTTTAGGGGAAATACTTGTAAATTTTATGATTGAAAAAATATACCACTCCTGATTAAACCAGATCGAAAAAAAATATATTAGAAAATAACGAGTATGGTATGCCACTTTTTTAATAAAAAAAATAACCTTTAACCCATTAATGACTAATGGGTATTTAAATGCACATAAAACAGTGTTTACGAAAAAGGCCATATCTCGAAAGTGGTAGGAGATATCAAAATAATTTATTCTTAAAACTTTACGGAAAGATGAAACTATTTATTGTCTTTACAATGTGAAATGAAATTCATACAATTAAATGTTCCTTTTCGAGATCGAAGATGTGTGATTTTCAAAAATGACAAAATCCATGTATAAAGCTATGTAGAAATTAGAAAATGGAAAGACCGAGGGAAAAATTCGTGGTCAGTTTGCCTCTAGTATCCTCTATTTATCAGGTGTTCATTATGACAAAAGAATGTTGCCATATATGCAAATTTTTATTAACACCAAGAACCCGGATTAGCCGATTGGGTATTTTAAAACCCAATGCAGATGTCAAATACGGTGACAGTTACAAACCTGAAATTTTGCAAAGCAACTTCTATGGCCTATATAAGCTTCCTGATAAATTTTGAAAAAAAATCGTACGGTGGAATCTATGAGCAGTCTTTAATGGGTTAAGGGCCCTTTCTAAGGATATTTGCTAAATTTTAAAATATAAACATTAAATATTTAATAAGTTTATTTAGTTAAAAAGTAATGATTTTTTATGTCTTGGAAAATTTTAACATTTATTTAAGAATGAAAACAAAAAATATTTAAAATTATCAATTAATTATAAAAAATAATAAATAATAACTTAAATATTAAGGATGAACTATAACTTATAGAGGTTTGTTACTATATGCCCATGAGACCTATATTATTTCTTATTCCTTAATAATAAATAAAATAAAATAAAATAAAATAAAATAAAATAAAATAAAATAAAATAAAATAAAATAAAATAAAATAAAATAAAATAAAATAAAATAAAATAAAATAAAATAAAATAAAATAAAATAAAATAAAATAAAATAAAATAAAATAAAATAAAATAAAATAAAATAAAATAAAATAAAATAAAATAAAATAAAATAAAATAAAATAAAATAAAATAAAATAAAATAAAATAAAATAAAATAAAATAAAATAAAATAAAATAAAATAAAATAAAATAAAATAAAATAAAATAAAATAAAATAAAATAAAATAAAATAAAATAAAATAAAATAAAATAAAATAAAATAAAATAAAATAAAATAAAATAAAATAAAATAAAATAAAATAAAATAAAATAAAATAAAATAAAATAAAATAAAATAAAATAAAATAAAATAAAATAAAATAAAATAAAATAAAATAAAATAAAATAAAATAAAATAAAATAAAATAAAATAAAATAAAATAAAATAAAATAAAATAAAATAAAATAAAATAAAATAAAATAAAATAAAATAAAATAAAATAAAATAAAATAAAATAAAATAAAATAAAATAAAATAAAATAAAATAAAATAAAATAAAATAAAATAAAATAAAATAAAATAAAATAAAATAAAATAAAATAAAATAAAATAAAATAAAATAAAATAAAATAAAATAAAATAAAATAAAATAAAATAAAATAAAATAAAATAAAATAAAATAAAATAAAATAAAATAAAATAAAATAAAATAAAATAAAATAAAATAAAATAAAATAAAATAAAATAAAATAAAATAAAATAAAATAAAATAAAATAAAATAAAATAAAATAAAATAAAATAAAATAAAATAAAATAAAATAAAATAAAATAAAATAAAATAAAATAAAATAAAATAAAATAAAATAAAATAAAATAAAATAAAATAAAATAAAATAAAATAAAATAAAATAAAATAAAATAAAATAAAATAAAATAAAATAAAATAAAATAAAATAAAATAAAATAAAATAAAATAAAATAAAATAAAATAAAATAAAATAAAATAAAATAAAATAAAATAAAATAAAATAAAATAAAATAAAATAAAATAAAATAAAATAAAATAAAATAAAATAAAATAAAATAAAATAAAATAAAATAAAATAAAATAAAATAAAATAAAATAAAATAAAATAAAATAAAATAAAATAAAATAAAATAAAATAAAATAAAATAAAATAAAATAAAATAAAATAAAATAAAATAAAATAAAATAAAATAAAATAAAATAAAATAAAATAAAATAAAATAAAATAAAATAAAATAAAATAAAATAAAATAAAATAAAATAAAATAAAATAAAATAAAATAAAATAAAATAAAATAAAATAAAATAAAATAAAATAAAATAAAATAAAATAAAATAAAATAAAATAAAATAAAATAAAATAAAATAAAATAAAATAAAATAAAATAAAATAAAATAAAATAAAATAAAATAAAATAAAATAAAATAAAATAAAATAAAATAAAATAAAATAAAATAAAATAAAATAAAATAAAATAAAATAAAATAAAATAAAATAAAATAAAATAAAATAAAATAAAATAAAATAAAATAAAATAAAATAAAATAAAATAAAATAAAATAAAATAAAATAAAATAAAATAAAATAAAATAAAATAAAATAAAATAAAATAAAATAAAATAAAATAAAATAAAATAAAATAAAATAAAATAAAATAAAATAAAATAAAATAAAATAAAATAAAATAAAATAAAATAAAATAAAATAAAATAAAATAAAATAAAATAAAATAAAATAAAATAAAATAAAATAAAATAAAATAAAATAAAATAAAATAAAATAAAATAAAATAAAATAAAATAAAATAAAATAAAATAAAATAAAATAAAATAAAATAAAATAAAATAAAATAAAATAAAATAAAATAAAATAAAATAAAATAAAATAAAATAAAATAAAATAAAATAAAATAAAATAAAATAAAATAAAATAAAATAAAATAAAATAAAATAAAATAAAATAAAATAAAATAAAATAAAATAAAATAAAATAAAATAAAATAAAATAAAATAAAATAAAATAAAATAAAATAAAATAAAATAAAATAAAATAAAATAAAATAAAATAAAATAAAATAAAATAAAATAAAATAAAATAAAATAAAATAAAATAAAATAAAATAAAATAAAATAAAATAAAATAAAATAAAATAAAATAAAATAAAATAAAATAAAATAAAATAAAATAAAATAAAATAAAATAAAATAAAATAAAATAAAATAAAATAAAATAAAATAAAATAAAATAAAATAAAATAAAATAAAATAAAATAAAATAAAATAAAATAAAATAAAATAAAATAAAATAAAATAAAATAAAATAAAATAAAATAAAATAAAATAAAATAAAATAAAATAAAATAAAATAAAATAAAATAAAATAAAATAAAATAAAATAAAATAAAATAAAATAAAATAAAATAAAATAAAATAAAATAAAATAAAATAAAATAAAATAAAATAAAATAAAATAAAATAAAATAAAATAAAATAAAATAAAATAAAATAAAATAAAATAAAATAAAATAAAATAAAATAAAATAAAATAAAATAAAATAAAATAAAATAAAATAAAATAAAATAAAATAAAATAAAATAAAATAAAATAAAATAAAATAAAATAAAATATTATTCCTTAATATTTATTATAAACGTAAATAAGTTAAACGAAATAAACAACATAAATTTATATTTTAAGAATATTCAAAAAGAAAAACTTTTTATTCAAATAAATTAGTTATAAATTACTAACAGTAAAAAGTATGATGTGAATAAAATATTCCTTTTATAGAAAAAGAAAGCCATATCATAGTAATAAAACTATAGTACAGTAATAAAATTCTCGGCCTTTGTAGTCTAGTGGAGAGTACGTTGGACTAACAACCCAGAGGTCCCTGGTTCGAATCCGGGCTCGGGCATGGTTCTTTTCACTTTCTTTGTTCTTTTCTACATTTAAGAATTATGGAAAACTACAAATCCATAGCTAAATTGTGGAAAATGTAGATTTAAAGGACAGGACCAACTAAGGGCTGGATGTGCTTGCCGAGGTTAAGGCATAACACTAGCCTCGGTTAAAAGCAATTCAAATTGTCTTTCACGTTTGTTTCGCCTAATCAATAATTCACGTATGATTCTTTTTAAAAAAAAAATTATTGTGACTTTCAAAATTCCATGAAAGTTGAACAGCCTAGTAAGCAGAGTTTTTGAGTATCACAACCAAAATAAACTAAAAAAAATATTCTTTTTATATTTTCTTGTGAAAATAATCCCGGGATTTAGGGCTTATAATCCCTGGATTCCGGGACTAGAATTGGTTTAAGATCTCGGGATTCGGGATCTCGGTAGTGAAAGCCCTAGTGTAGACGATTTGATCATCATGGTAAATGAATTTATGTATAAATTGCTTAAATGAATAAAATTAAAATGTTTCTCTTAGATAATATCATCAAATAATAAGTTTTTAATAAGTTTAAATTTTTTGATCACGGTAGACTTTTCTGTGGAAATGCCCATATATAAAATGTTATGCTCTGTAAATTTTTGTCATATATACAATAACATTGCATTCATTTTTTCAAATCATTGATTGTGATTTGAAATTTCAAGTCCCAAATAATGATTGGAAATAAAACAAATTTAAGTCATTGATTGGAAATTGTTGACTGCATTCACGTGATTTCATTCATTCATTTAAATCATTTTTTTAATATTATTTAAACTATTTTGCTAGAAGCGACAAAATTCAAATTTATATATTCGTTTCATTCACTTGAAATTTCAAATCTTGATTGGGAATTAAATGATTTTAAATTACAAATGAATGCATTCTTTTACAGCTCTGATAGATACGAGCTAAATCGAGTTACTGCTCGCGTTACTGTGAAAATATTGCTAGATGTGGTAACAGGAAATCCATGATTAAAATCTTTAAACTAACATTGATGGAACAATGTACAACCCAAATATGCTTATTTTAAAAAAATGATTTTAGAAAATTACAAATCTTTCAAAAACTTTTTATTCGCTTTCAATAAAACAAAATGAAAACGTTGGTTTTTATATGAAACGAAAATAGATTCCTGAGGGAAAACGGTCTTTTTTCAATAATAGTGGAATATAAAGAATGGTTCAGTTATAATTTGGCCGCATGTTACTGTCGATTGCAGCGCCCCCAGTGGACCAAATAAAAAGTTTTTAATGACGTATTGTTTGTAAACAATGCACCGTTATTCCCAGCAAAATTCATTTCAGTAAGTTTATATTTGTGACTACAGGCGAAGATGGAAAAAGAAATTAGGAAAATGATTGTGCACAAATCATTGGATAATCCGAACTGGTCGGGAAGAAAAATCGCTAAGATCTTAAATATTCCAAAATCTACCGTCAACAATGTTCTTAAACGATATAAACAAACGTTGTCCGTTGAACGAAAAACAAGAGCGGCTAAAAAAAAGGGAAGCGGAGACCCAGCTTTGCGGGTGAAGGTATTAAGGTCCATACGTTTAAATCCAGGCCTCTCCGACAATGATCGAGCAAAAAGATACGGAACAAGTAAAAGTACGGTACGAAGAATTCGCATAAATGCAAAGCTGGTATCATATAGAACTATAAAATTTCCAAACCGTTCGGAAAAACAGCAATCTGTAGCAAAAAGGAGAGCACGCATTCTGTATGAACAGGTTTTGACAAAATTTAACGGGTGCATTATAATGGATGACGAAACATACGTCAAAATGGATGTCAAACAGCTACCAGGTTGGAATTTTTATGTTGCAAAAATAAGAGGAGGAGTGACCGAAAGGTATAAATACGATAAGTTGGATAAATTTGGAAAAAAGGTATTGGTTTGGCAGGCAATCTGCAGCTGTGGACTGAAAAGTCGCCCATTTGTGACGCATTCCACGATGTCTGGTGAATTATATCGACAGGAATGTCTGGAAAAGCGTCTACTGCCTTTTATTCGATGCCACCAAGCTTCTGTGAAATTTTGGCCAGATTTGGCATCCTGTCATTATTCCAAGGATACAATGGATTGGTACTGTTTACACGCTGTTGACATTATACCGAAACACATGAACCCACCAAACTGTCCCGAACTTCGACCAATTGAGAGATTTTGGGCAATAACCAAACAAAAGTTAAAAAAACATGGCAAAACTTCAAATTCAAAAGAAAATTTGGGAATAAAGTGGAATAAGGTATGCGGTGAAGTATCACGACAAGTTGTGCAAAACCTAATGCAAGGCATTAAAAAGAAAGTCCGAAATTTTTACCGAAACATTGTAATTTAGTATCCATAATTAGTTATCTGAAACATGAAATAATATAATTTAATTTGATATAAAAAATTTAATAATCGGAGTTTTATTTCAAGAGATATACCTATTTTTATGTGGCCAAATTATAAGTGAACCATTCTTTAATATAATAAGTTTAAGATTTTTAATTTGTACATGGTACATATTTAATATTCTTATCGCCGTTTTTAAATCTTTTTTGTTTAATGGCGGTAGTATTGCGTCATTGTTAGAGTGTTTAAAGTAGAGTGTTCTGCGGCTGGCAGCACAACTGCAGTAGTTCTTGTGCTAGAACAAAAAATAAAAGAGTTGATTATTAAAGGTGAATCTAAAGAAATATGTGATATAAAACATGATTTTAGAAAATTACAAATCTTTCAAAAACTTTTTAATCGCTTTCAATAAAACAAAATGAAAATCTTGTTTTTTATATGAAACCAAAATAGATTCCTGAGGGAAAACGGTCTTTTTTCAATAATAGTGGAATATAATATAATAAGTTTAAGATTTTAAATTTGTACATGGTACATATTTAATATTCTTATCGCCGTTTTTAAATCTTTTTTGTTTGATGGCGGTAGTAGAGCGTCATTGTTAGAGAGCCTTTAAAGTAGAGTGTTCTGCGGCTGGCAGCACAACTGCAGTAGTTCTTGTGCTAGAACAAAAACGAAAAGAGTTGATTATTAAAGGTGAATCTAAAGAAATATGTGGGAGATTTAAGAAATATTAATTTTCAAAAACGCGGAAAACCCTCGGTTACTATGCGAACTGTGCATTTTTCCACCTTCGCAAATGAGCTGTCAAAAATCGTTTGGAAAACCTTTAGCACAAACCTTATAAGTAGATACGCGCCAACAAATCGTCAAGAAAACTTGCGCTGTTTAGTTAGCTATTTTATAGTGGGCTCATGTGCACCGTGGGCATGTTCCAAATTGTGGACGGGGGCACTACTTCCCCTCCAAAATAGAGGCGTCTTAGGCTATGGGTTGCCGGACATTCACATAGAATGTGTTCGGGGGTTTCTTCTTCCTCCTCGCATAGTCTGCATATATCTGATTCAGAATGACCCATCTTGTTAAGATGGTATCTGAGTGAGCAGTGACCTGTGAAGAAACTGGTGAGAATTCTAAGGTCTGCTTTGGTAAACTTGAGTAAATCTTTGGATTTTGCTTGACTTGGAGTTAAAAATTTCTTAGATTGCCTTTGTCCATTAGTGTTGTTCCAGTGGCACTGAAATTTCTTATCTTCCCATGTTCTAATTTTTCCTATAATGTAGCCTTTTGGTAATCTACAAAATGGTTTAGGTCCTATAAGAATTCGAGACGCTCCTCTTTTGGCAAGGCAGTCCTATGACCTTTTCGTTGCCTTCGAATCCTTCGACCTATCGAAGGTATAAACCCACCATAATTCTATTTTGTTACTTTGTTCCAGTGTATTTAATATCTCTACGCAGTTGGAGACTAGTCTTGATTCAAGTTCGTAGGCTTGAAGGGCTTTTAAAGCTGCTTGACTATCTGAAAGTATGTAGATGTGAGCCCCCTTTGATTTCCTGCGGAGACATTCTCTGACACAAACTTCAATGGCATATACCTTCGCCTGGAATATTTTCGGAGTGTATTCCGTTGAAGAGCTTTTTGGAACTTGGGACCATATATCCTCGCTCCCGTTACTCCATTTTCGAATTTTGACCTATCAGTGTACCATATCTATGAGCCAGGATCAACTGTGAAGCTATCATTCCTCCGTAGTTGCCTATTGGGTACAACGACCTTGTAGCGTTTAGTGAAGTTTACCTTCGGCAACATCCTGTCGAGGATTTTTAAAAAGGTGTCATTTTCGAAGGTTTTTAGTATCTTCATGTGACCCGTAAAATTCCCTGCCTTGTAATCACCGATTTCCTCCATTCTTAGTGCACTTAGACATGCCTCTTTTTTGATAATGATCGTTAAAGGGGGTAGCCCTATTATTACATTCAGAGCTTCAGATGGGCACGTTCTCATTGCCCCAGTGATACTAATGCACGCCATTCTTTGCAGCTTAGTCAGTTGATTAGCTGCTGTGCGCTGTTGGACCTTGGGCCACCATGCAAGTGCTGCATACGTAACCATAGGTCTTACAATTGTAGTAAACGTCCAAGAAATCATTTTCGGTTTGAGGCCCCACATTTTGCCATGCAGGCGTTGACAGGCAAAAAGGGCACGTGTTTCCCTGCCTGTAATTGAATCTAAGTGGGTGTTCCAACGGAGCTGCTTGTCAAAAACCACTCCTAAGTACTTGACCTCATTTGAAAAGTCAATAACTTTTGCATCCAGGGTTGGTCTTACCAGATTTAGGCTCCTTTTCCTGGAGAAGTGTACCAGAATAGTTTTGTCAGGTTATGCTTAACCCTTTTTCCTTACACCACTTTGAAGTTCTACGGAGGGCACTCTGCATTCTGTCCAATATCGTTGGTTCATGACTGCCAAGACTTGAAATAACCAGATCATCCGCATATCCTCTGGTGTCAAAACTGTTAATTGGTGCTGTTAATTGCGCAAATTCGAAGTCTGCTCTTTTTTTCTTCTTCTTATTCTGTAATTTTAGCAATCGTGATAAGCAATCATTCAAGTTTTTCTTTAAATAATTCAATTAGTTAGCTTTTTCGCTTTCTGTCGGCATTTTTATGTTTTTTAATAATGACATTTTTTTCGAATGTTCATCAACTGTCAAAAATTGCCCAAAAAAGGGAAGGTGCGTTCATGAAAACTGCCACTTAAAATTGCACATTTTGCACAAATGAGAAATTTGCGCGTTCAGATGAATACCATTAATATCTAATCATTGAATAACCAAACTGAAGAGGGGGAAGGAAAGCATTATTTATTTCATTTATAAAAATGAGAAAGCAAAAGAATATAGACATTATAATTGATGGCAAACCAGTTATATTAACAAACGAGATAAAACAATTTTATTTAATTATCAAAATGTAGCAAAGTCGCAGTAAGAAAAAAATTTCATTCAAAAGTATACACATAAGTCGATGTTAAGACAACAAATAAGCAAACGCAGAGATTACGACAAAGAGCCCGCATAGCATTTGGTCAATTAATGGCTTAACCTAGTAGATTAGCAGATAAGCAGCAGAATTACCAAAGCAAGTTTCGAATATTGTCTCATTGGCACGCAATATCGATGCCCCCCCTCCCCCCGTTCAAAGACTTAAATTAAGTTGGGTAAATAATAATTTATGAGCCCTCATTAAAGTTGGAGTAGCCTTAACTTGGCACATGCTAAAATTTGTGACCAAAGCGTGGTATGGAAATTCCTCATCTAGCCATAAGAGCAACCATATAATTAACATTGCTTAAAACATTTTAAGTAAATTAACCACATTTGATGGCAACAAGCTCCAAATACCAAGATCCAAGTCCAATAGTTCCAATAAAAATATATTAACGGCTTAAAACCAATAATAACATGTTCTTAAAAAGGCTTCAAGCACATGGCTAAAACAAACAGCGGCTGCAAAATGCACTTGTTTCTTATATTGTTATTGCTTTGAACTTATTTGTTGTCTTTTACAATTTCAAGGTTGCCACATGTTGTCGAATTTGTTTTAAATAAACAAGGTAGGTTAAACAAACAACAACGACAACAACCAAAAAAAAATTAAGTGATTTCTTGCATTTATTATTCTTGTTGTAGTTGTTGTTGTTGTCTTTGTTGTTGTGTTGTTGA
Organism: Dichetophora obliterata; assembly: GCA_963920525.1. Classification (NCBI taxonomy): domain Eukaryota; kingdom Metazoa; phylum Arthropoda; class Insecta; order Diptera; family Sciomyzidae; genus Dichetophora; species Dichetophora obliterata. The sequence continues at coordinate 198,166,886 of OY986437.1, read as the reverse complement.
TCGTGTCCACACGTTTCGCGGTCAAATGCCGCAGAGTATCGAATCAATGCGATCAACTAGCGTTGATTAACATTCTGTGGAGATTTATTAAAGCTCTTGATGAAATTCGATTTTTACAAGTTAAGATTTGCTCGATTTTCTGCACTAGTTTCTGAAGCTTTTCGCATTTGATTTATTGTTCAGTTGCAGAGTTGAATTAAAAATTGATTAAAATATAACGATTGGCTCGATTTTGATTTATACCTAAATAAATTGAACTAATTCTCTGTTGGAGTGTAAAAACTTTTGTCGCCAACTGTATCAATGACACTTGCTGCGGGCCAGCAGTAATCAAATGCGTGACGTTGTGGCGACAATTTATGGCGTCAATAATTTTTTCGGATCATTCAGTAGATATTTTAGTACTCAAATTGATGCAATTTTAAATATGTTTTTTTTTACCATTAAAAAAAAAACCTAAAAAATTTGATTTCACACCAGATAAAAATTAATCTCAAAGCTTCAAGAAATAATTTCCACGCTCAACAAAATGCATTTTTTACAATTTTTTTCTGGTTTTGGTCTTTGAAGACCTCCCACTGCGAACATTGTGTATGCTGTCAGAACCTTGATAGACACACTTGACCAAGACTATACTTTAAAGGCTTTAAAAGGATTTTGCAAGGCACAACACTGGTTTCCAATGTTTTTGTTTGAATTCTGAGCCCCAATCGTGCGCCTCGTTTCATGGTCGCCATGGTCAAGTGACAAGCTCAACAAACACACACACACACACTCACTTAACATACGCACGCATACACGCATACACGCTGTGGCGTCAAGCATTGGTCATTGGAATAAATCACTTTAGTCAGCCGCTGCTGCTGCGCTGCAACGATTTATAGCGTTGCCAAACTTCAGCGACCACAACAAATTGATTCGCTTATCGTTCGCTTAATTTAATTAAAGCTAGTTGATACTCTAGCTGATATTCATTAAAAATACCGCAGCTGGTCATGTTCACAGAAAAAATTAAGAAAAAAAATGACAATTTTGGCGGTCACCATGTCAAAAGAAATACCAAGCTATTTTGTATTGTACATAAATCTTTCAAACTTGAGAACAATTGCAGGAATTTGTAGCATATATTGGCTTGAATTTCAAGCTTTACAGTTGTTAAAATTCAATTTTTAGTTATTAAAGTGGTATGATTTATACGAAACTTAAGGCTTTATTTTCATATTCACAAAAATCTTTAAATATACCTGTTTTTTAGTTTTAAATTTGCTACTTAATTTATTTATGGCAATATTTACTTTTGGTAAGAAAGCCTTTTTAAGGCAAAAAAAATAAGTTTGTTTAGTTGAAAATAAAATTATAAGGTTCAGAAACGACTTTAAAAGGAACTCCTTTATAACTCATTTCCTTCCGTTTAGGCTTGCTAAAAGCAACCTTTGCGACGTAAGTATGAAAGACTTTAGATGCTATCATGAAAGTTTTGTTAAAGAATGATTGGTAGAAAGGAAAATGTTATCCTATTAATATTTTTTCTCATAATCTTTGCAAGAAGTATTTTGGAAAGGAGTTATAATGAACAAACTTTATTTAAAAAAATGGGCCTATTCGAGAACTTTTGCAAAAAAAAAAATAAATTACCGTCATTTTTAATTGAAACTTTAATAACTTAACCACTTAACTGCTTAAGTTTTCGCAAGAAAAATACAATACATAAAAGCTTTTAACCCTCAATTATCCATCCTCCTTATAATCCCATAAATACCCACCCTGAGTCCCCAGGACTCACACTTTATTTTGCAAAATAGTGCAACACATTTTAAATTATTACATTTTTTTATTAATTTAAAGGGCACATCAAGACCCCTAATATTTAATTCAGTTCATATGTTAACGTGACTTGAAATAAAATGTCCTTTTTTATTAAGCTGAAGAACAAATATTCAGCCTGGAGCAAGTTATTAATGTTCGTCGTGAGTCCCCTGGACTCAGGGTGTGCAATTGAGGGTTAAAGCTAACTTTCATGAACTACTGGTGAATGAGACATGTGAGTAGAATTAGTTGATGAGCTTTAGTTTTTATGATATAAGCCAACAAAGCTTATATAAAGTTCAACAATTAAAATTGCTAATAAAATCTCGATACAGCATTCAAAAGATTTTCGATTTTTTTTTTGACATAATTAATTATTTGTTATAGTGTATTATAAAGCTCGATAAAGTTTTCAAAAACTTCTTAATATTTTTTGTCAAAATGAACTATTTTTTGGTTTTTGTTCTAGGATATTATAATTTATACCCATTTTTATATCCAAGCTCGATAAAGCTTTCAGAAGCTTTTAAATATTTTGTTGTCAAAATAAATTACACTGGCTTACAAATAACTAAAAGTTGTTTGTACAATGAACGCCACTATACATTTCTAATGTAAAATCGATCGGTGATTCCGAAAATGTCATAAATTTTTTCTGTGTCACTCCGTTTTACTTGTTGTTTTATTCAAAAACACAAAAAGCTATTAATAATTTTAATAATTTTATCAAAATAATAATTTTAATAAAATAATCATAATAATTTTAAAAATATAACTTTCTCATTTCTTTTCTAGGATTCACATTCCAGCGAAGAGATTGGTGAGCTCTTTCAAGATGAAGCCAATTTGGCGGCTATTTTAATGAGGCGCCACCTGGAGACTGGAGATTTGATAATGGTAAGTTTATCCAACTAACGGTTATCATCTACATAACAATGCCAATTTATATCCACCTGCAAACAGATTTATGCATTCATTCCTATTCAGCTTATCTACATAGTTCGTGAGCATGTGCTTGAATGACCTTCAGAGGCCATTGCGAAGCACTGGCACGATTGTATTGCAATACTGACGCTGTGCTTTGGTTGAGCCATTTTGTCAGTAGCTTAAATAAAAACGCTTAAGAATGAAATCTAATCATGTTCAATGTGCAACAGGTAGTCATTCGACAGCTTTGTTGACTTTTGGTCATTTTTATCGATTTGTATTAGTTGTTTTTGTTGTTGTGCTGGCCATTCTTAGCTGATCTACTATATAATCGGAACAAATGAAATATAATTGATCAATGTGGCAAGACAACAACCACAAAACGCTCTTGAGTGGGAAGCACAACCGCACATTAATTGCAATTATTGTTCATTATTAAATTGTTTTACAATTAAGTGCTGGTATCTGGGAGATGCAAAAGTATCTGTGATTTGTTGCTCGAACTATTTAACTAATTTAAATGTTGCAGTAGCGGGCACAAACACTCGACGTTGCTGCATTTGTCATAAGTACAAAAAAAAAAAAAAAAAAAAAAACAAAAAAATGTGTTGCCTTAGATTGCGGTCTAAGCCCAATGCGCACCATGCCCAGTGCTGCCACCTTGACCAATTTTGCAATGTTGTTGTTTTGATAATTGTTGTTGTTTAAGTGTGAAAATCACTTTATTGAAATATTTAATTCATGCAAATGTTGGCTACTCTGTAGCTGTTGCTCTTATTTGTTTTCGTTTTTTTTCATGTTTTTTTTTTGTGTTTTGTTCTTTTGTTTAAATTCAAAACAATGCCGAATGGCAGCATTTTACTGTTGATTGTGCCGTTAACAGTGTTTGCGGTTTTTCAAGGCTATTCTTTGCATTTCAGCAAATTCCAAACTTCTTGTTAAATTTTTTAGCAAGTATTTTGATTGTTTCATTAAACTGACTTAATTTTTATTGCTTTTTCTTCAAGTCAAAAATCTCCAAAAAAAAAATGTTTCTTTAATGCTTCAGACTTCAGACTTGAGAACTAGAACCATTTTCTCACAATTAGATTTTTACAGTTTTTGTGTGCTGTCTTATTAAAAAATTCTTTCGTGTCAATCAATTGTTTTTAAAGGAATTTTGTACTTGTGTTTGCGCTAGTTTGAGACATATTCTTTGTGTTTTTGGGCTTTAAAATAGTAGTGACTTTAACTTCTTCAATCAAGCACCAAAAAATACAGTGAAAATATAATTTTTAAGGTATTATTTTTACTAAATAAGACCTAGTTAAGACATTTCTGTGAAAAAATATCTCGAAAATCTTAGTATTCATCCTAATCCTTTAGCGAGTAGTCTGCTAGATGAAAGTGAAGATGTAAGAAAAGTTAAGTGAATGCATATATTACACGGTCGAAAATTTAGGCTTAAATTTAAAATCATTTTGGGTTTGGATAAGTATAGAAACCCTCAAGGTTTTAAACTAAATTTTAATATAAACCCAAATTTTCGACCGTGTAAAGTACACACAAAAAAAATCTCGTCGGTAAATTCAAACGATATTTGCGGTCACTTTACCTTCAATACAATTGTTTTTGCACACACAGTCGAAAATTTGGAATTAAATTTAAAATCCATGAGGGTTTCTATATTTATCCAAACTCAAAAATGTTTTAAGTTTAAGCCTAAATGTTCGACCGTGTAGATTATTAGTTCTGCCATTTAGATAATAACTAAAATAATTTATTGTGTGCATTAGTGCACAGTAAAACATGTTAAGTTTTAATTTTCTATATAATTTGCTTGATTTCAAATAAAAATATATAATAAAAAAATATATAAAAAAAAATTTGTAAGCTGAGTGATTTTTATTGTGTCAAGGCACCACATATCTATAACCGATCATAAACATAGATCCATCGTTTTTGAGCTTGATATTTATCTTGATCATGACCTTGACATCGTGATCTTGTCTTATTTTTGGTCATTCATCGTTTATCGTTTTAGATTTTGGTCTTGATTATATCTTGATGTTGATCTTTTATTTGATATTGACTTTGTTCTTGATCACAATTTTGCTCTTGATTATGATCTTGATCTTGATTTATATCTTAATGTTGATCTTGACCATGCATTAGGGTGGGTCGATTTAAAAATCGCCCATTGCTTACTGAAAATCGTATTCTAGGGATCAAATCAAGAAACTTTGCCCGAGGAACTATACCTCTAAAACGAATTCTAATGTCCCAACTTTTGACTTTTGTCCCGTAAGGTCAAATTTTGAAAAATCCCTCTTTGACCCATTTAGAGTGCCCCAATCGAGTCCAAACGTATGACCGACCCCCACTAACTTTGGAGGGCCGATCCACCCATGCTAGTGGCACACCCCCTGGAACCCCCTGGCTGATTTTTTTATGTAAAGTGCCAAAAATTGTGATTTTTTGAAATGTTTGTATGGGGAACACCCAGGGGGGTTTTAGAAGGTGTGCCACTGACATAGGTGGATCGGCCCTCCAAAGTTAGTGGGGGTCGGTGATACATTTGGACTCGATTGGGGCACTCTAAATGGGTCAAAAAGGGATTTTTCAAAATTTGACCCTACGGGACAAAATTAAAAAATTGGGGCATTAGAATTCGTTTTAGAGGTATTGTTCCTCGGGCAAAGTTTCTTCTTTTGATCCCTAGAATATGATTTTCACTGAGCAATGGGCGATTTTTTTTTGCCTCCCCACAAATCGACCCGGCCTACCATGCATGGTCTTGATTTTTATTTTATAAAGGGCTTGAACATGAACTTGATATTAATCACACTCTTATTTGGATCTAGATATTGATTTACAACTTGATGTTCATCTTAATTTTGGTTTTGATATTTATTTGAATCTTAACATTGGTCTTGATCTTGATTTTGGACATTTATCGTTAATAATTTTGCATTTATCATTCCCGATTTTGATTTTGACTTGATTTTGATTTTCATTTTCATTTTGATTTTGCTTTTGGATTTGGTTTTGCTTTTGCTTTTAATTTTGCTTTTGATTCTGATATTGATCTTAGATAATACTCTTGATATTGATCTTCTTCTTAATATTGATCTAAATATTGAATTTGATCTGGATATTGAATGAAATCTTTATCTTGGTCTTTAATCTAGATATTTATCTTGCTCTATATCTTGTTTTCCATCTTGGTCTTAATAAAGATTTCGATCTAGATCTGGATCTGTATCTACTTGTAGATATTGACCTCAATTTCATCTTGGTTTTGATCTTTATTTTGATCTAGAAATTAATCTTGATCTAATTTTGATCTTGATATCGATCTTAATCTTGATCTTTTTCTTAACCCTTAACTGGTACACCTCAAAAAAATTACACTAACAGTACATCTGGTCCCAAGGACCACAACAACTAAAATGCTAAGAAACCACAAAATTTATTAGAGATCCATGTTGTGTTTTTTAAGAACGTCTTAAATAAAGTTTTTTTTTCTTTCTATTAAGAAGAATTGAATTTGGAATTGAATTATTAGAGAAATATGCTCTTTTGTTTTTTTTTGTTTTGGTCCCACAAACCAGGAGTACCAGTTAAGGGTAAATCTAGATTTTTATATCATTTTGACATTGATCTTGACTTAAATCTTATTTTACAGCTTGATCTTGATATAGATTTTGATTTTAGCCTGGATTTAGACCTTGATCTCATCCTTACATGGTCTTCATCTTAATCTTGATCTTAAGCTTAGTCAGTACGGATCCTGTTTTGCTTTAAGTCTTCATGTTTATTTTAATCTTCCTATTCATATTCATGTTCATGATCAATAAAAAAATAAAAGTAAAATAAATATTTTTATATGCATATAAATTTTAATCTTCATCCTGATATTCATTTTCATCTTCACCTTCATCTTGATCATATTCAAACATTTATTCATATTCGAATTCACTTTCTTATTCATATCCAAATTTATATTCAAATTCATAAAATATTCATATTCATAGTGATATTATATTGAGAACTATTTCTTACTTTCCTTCCTTCCTTCCTTCCTTCCTGCCTTCCTTCCTTCCTTCCTTCCTTCCTTCCTTCCTTCCTTCCTTCCTTCCTTCCTTCCTTCACAGCTTGCACAAAAAGGTTGCAAAAATGTCGCAAAAGAGTCGCCAATACAGATATAAATCGTAATTGTTTACGTAAATTACAACTGAAAAAGCAGACATCTTACGCTTATTTTGTATTAGCTTAGGTTGCAATTAGGCCAAAATGTGTTTTAATAATGTTATAAATGTGTTGTTGCTACAAACTTAAGTTGTACGCCACAAGATGAAACATACTTGAAACATCCACAAAAGTTTTTATTTTGTTAAAATTCAGGTAAAATAACGTGAATGTAGCAAAAATATTTTGTTTTATTGAAGTTATTTTTTGTTATAATGACAGATTTTTTAACAAGGAATTAGTACTGATGACATAAATAAATATTCCTGATTGAAAAAAATAAGTTCTTAAAAGGTTTAAAAATGTTTTGCGTACACAATTCCTTAATATAATTTTCATTAAACCAGTGATAAAAGTGGTTTTTTTGGAGTGTATTTTAAAAGTCAAAGAAAAATTGGAATGTAATAAAAAGAAGTGAAATGAAATTGAAAATATGAAGAGTTATACTCTAAAATTTTACAACAAAGTTCATTTTGTCGATGAATGTTTGTGTTTTACCTCTAGAAAACTCACGCTACACCCAAAAATTAAAAAATTTTTAAAATAATTTGGAAATAATATTTAGAGTTTTTAATTTCCGCGTAATAATGTTTTATATATATCTAAATATAAAATAATAAATACTAAAGAAAATCGTATTTAAATTTATTCCAGTCAAAATTCATAGTGTAGAAAAAAAATCAAATATGGCAAGTATGAAGTTTTTGGACACTTTTTTCCAAAGTTCTTGCAACTGAATAATAACCTCAATACAAAGTTCTTTCAACTAACTAAATATCAAAAGTTGCTTGCAACAATTTTATTCAAAACTACTTGCAACTGAATTATAACTCCAATACAACGTTCATGTAACTAATTACATTATATAAGTTACAATAGTTTTTTCTAAAGTTCTTGCAACAGAATAATAACCTCAATACAACAGCATAAGGTTGCAATTATTGTTTCAAATGTTCTTGTAACTGAATAAAAACCTTATTTCAACCTTCTTGCAACAAAAAAATTCTCATAATTTCACAATGATTCATTGCCATTCAACCAAAAATTTGTTCAATTTGGTAGTCTCGTTGAACGCTGAAATAAAACAAAAATGGATTACATGGTAGTAGAAGCCTACACGAAGAAATTAACAAGCAACACAGAATTTTTTGTGAACAATAAAATTTATATTTTGCTTATGGCATTTTAGTGCGTTACAGCAAAATTGGAAACATTTAGTTGTAGTGACTTCCCTATAACTTAATAGAAACATCTTCAAGCCGAAGTTTTAAATATTGGCCTTTTCCACACTTGGTCAACCCAACTTTAACTCAAGTTGCTAGCCTGTGTATTTATACCGGAACCTTCAGATTAAGCAACTTGCATGCAACAAGTTCTCGACCCATTCTCAACCTGTTCAACGCAACGCGGCTTTCCGAAATTTTCATCGGTGATTTGTTGCATCAGTTTGTTCGTTTTGTGAATTCAATTATTTGTAGTGCAGTACGCTATATATTAATCATATGAATAAGTTAATTAATTGTTTTATTTATTGTAATGCTATAATAATTACGTTTGCATAATGCTACTTATTTCATTTATTAATGCTTTTTCAGATACTTGCACATGGTGCATGTCTTTTGAAGCAAATCTGAAAGCATTCGGTTTAAAGTTGCATTGCTTTTCAACTTTTTCGCTGTTGCTTTGAAGTTGCGTTGGAATTGCGTTGACCAAGTGTGAAAAAGACCTTAGTCGCATCTAGGTTGCTAGCTCGTTACTGTAGTTGTTACAATAACAATACACAAAAAATTTTTTACAGGTGCTACAAAAAAAAAATGTTGTAATAATGTTAATTTAACGTAAAAATTGCTTATTTTTTCAAAACTTTATGAAACATTTTTACAAGTGCATTTATTCCTAAAATAATTAACACCGTAGTTTAACTTATGTGCAACAAAACGAATGATTTGTTACAAATTACTTATTTAAAACTTTAATGCAACCCATTTGTGACTAAATTTGTTTAAAAAAACTGGAAAACCACCGAATTATAACATATTTTTGTTACAAATCGAAATATGTGCTAGCTGGGTGCCTTCCTTCTTTCCATGTATCAAAATTAAAGATAGTTTTTCTCACCAGCTGTTGTCAAAGATTTTAATCAAGTTTAAATATAATTAAACACTAATGTGCATCTGAAGGCTGCCTTAAACAGGCCATTGATGTTGACTATTGTCAATTTATGCTAGTAAAAGTGTAGCTGTTTATTTTTATTTTCAATTCTGTTTTAAGCATATTTATCATTACTAATGAAATTTGTTGTTTGCTTCAATATATTTATCTTATATACTTTATTTAAAAATGAATACACTTAAACACCTTCGTCTATGGAACCAACGTTAAAAACTTTCAATTTCGCTAATAGAGTGATTCAGCAACTCTATTCAGCAAAGACCAAATAAATGATTTTTTTATAACATAAATGTATTTCTTTAGAATACAAAAATAAAGATAATACTAAAAAGTATTTTTTGTTTGCAACAAGTATCAACATTTGTATTCACTAGATAACAGCATATCAAAGTATTTATAGCTCAAAATCTGTGCATTTTGAATATAAAAGTACCTCCCATCAATTCATCAGCCGGGAGCAATAAATCGAAACAAAAATACTATTAATGCTTTATAAAAGTAAGAGATATTCGCTTAATTTTAATTTATTTTTTTTTATAACTTTTTAATTCATCGACTTTGGCATTTTTCTTCATGCATCTTCATTAAAAATACAAAACTGATGGCTGATTACTTCTTGCATCTTTAAATATCAAGGCTAAAACTAAATTATAAACATGCTTGAGTAAGAGACCAGTCGGCCAGATATATTTTATATATATCTATATCATATGTATATAGACAAAGAGAGGGACGCATCTCGCGCAAACGACTCGTTTCAAGTGGCAGCGATGATACAAGACAAAGCCAGACAAGTTTTAACAAATTAGCCAACATCTTTAGCAGCTTGCTGAAAACACTTGCAATGCAAATCTAGCTGACAACAACCAGAAGGCAAATAAAGCTAAAGATGCTGTTTGCAGTGCTATTTTGAAAATAACAAAAATGCTTGAACCAGCTACTAAATGTCAAATCAGAAAACTAAGTAAGATGATGATTACCAGTAAGGCACAATTTGTAACTGTCGCTGAAGTCGTCGATGCTGCCGTTCCACCGAGTGTGTTATGAAATCCACAATAGAAAAAATTTATTATGACAAAAAACAGCTTTGCTGCAGGTTAACTTGAAATTTTTTCGTAAAAACAACAAAAGTCAAACTCATTGTTTAGAGTTTTAGTTGCAGCATAAGTATATGGGTTCGTTGGCCAGCACTGTTTTGTAATACACAAAAAACGCATTTTATAAAGCAGTTAACCCACACAAATTAGGGGTCATTCCCTGAAGCGGATTTCTGTTAATTTTTTACTAACCGTAGACAAAAAATGCATACTCTTCAATGTCGAAGGCACATTTTTATTCACATTTGTTTTTTCTCAACTACAACGCATGCGTTCCGTAATCAGCATTTATCAATTTGTGGTTGCACCACAAAAGAAAATTCCAAATTGTTCCAATTGATTGGGTTCCATTGAGCTTAAAATTATATAAGTCAACTCTAATATGGCCTTCAGAGCTGCGGAAGTAGTTTTAAGTAGCTCAATTCGCGGTTAAGGCTACCAAATCAATAATTGGTATATTATTCAATGAAGCAATAGTTATGATTTTTCATGGTATTAAGCTTCTTTTGCTGTCATTTCAAGATCTATAATGATTACTATTTATGACATCATTCATATTTATTGTCGTCTTTACACCAAATGAAATGTGCTCTCAAGGTAAAAGTTTTGCTAGCCCAGAAAATAGAAGCACTTAAGAATGTATAAAGACAAAATTTTTAGCATTTAATTGATTTAGATTAGTTATTTATTACTAAAAAAACATGTGCCGTATTGGAAATGTTTTGAATTTTAAAAGATAGATAGTATTTTTTAATGTGATCATTTATTCCATCAGCTTCATCATTTATTTTTAAGAATAATGCTATAATGTATTTGACTTGTGCTGCAATGCACCATACCTTTAATACTTAAAAACACTAGTATTGCCTATGGTCGAAAAACGGCCAACTATCTGGTTCAACTATCAGTGAACCAAAATTAACACTAAAGTAGCGAATGTTAAGGCACTGTACCGTAGATTTGAGAAAACCTACGCTAAAGATGCATAGCGTAGATGCTTTTTTTGTAGCGGTGAAGATTGTGTAAGTGGACCCAAACACAAACATACCCTTTACTGCTATCGCATAAAAATTAACACAAACTTTGTCATTCCGTAGCTTCACTGGAAGAACTGCTTTGCAAAAATTTCTACAACAGAGTTTATGTCCCCTCCGAATTAACATCGAGAGGAGTAAAATGTATGAGCTGGCTCTGTTATTAATCCTACCAACATGTCTTTCAAACATATCCACCCCTTTCAGTAAGTGTTTTGGGACCTCTACAAAAAACTCTATTACTGAAGAAAATTGCCGAAAACAGTTCATAGCTGTTATTACCCTTGAGGTGATTCTTAGAGGAGTCAAATGTATAATTATGTTTGCATCTTCAACATTTCTTTAAAGCACCTCATGTTTTCTCTCATGGTTTAGGATTTTTCATAAAGCAAAATTAATTTCTTTTTTTAACGCTCATATTTATGATCATAGGTCACCAGTCCAATTTTGTTCATTGTCAGCAGTACCTTTTAAATGCTATATGATTTAATGCTAAATGTACGACAGCTTTCGTTCTTCATGGTACTAAAATATACACTTTTTGCTTTAGCTTTTGATTAGTAGGAGATATTAAGGAAATTTGTTCACCAAAATTATTTGGAAGCAGTTTTACTTTAGAAAAAATATTAAAACAACATTTTGGAAAAATTGATTTTCGCCAAAAAAATTAAGGCCAATGCCCATTATTTTTAATGATAGAGACTGTTTAATGAGTTTTGTGTCTAAACGAAGTTGTTTTTGCAGATAAATGATATGTCATATGAAAGAGTGTGAGAAATTAAAATTTAAAAAAAAAAATAAAACAAAACCAACTTTTGACCTATTTTTGGAGCGAATATTGAATATTTTAGTGACTTTTTGAAAACAATATATAACAAAGAATTGGTGAGGTAGCGTTAAATATATTTTAATTTTTCTATAGCGATTTAATTGAACTTTTAATCAAAGAAAATTTGAGGGAAATCGGTAATAAAATGACGAAGATATATGCTTGCAAGATCAAAACATAAAACTTCAATAGTTTTTTTATCATTCTGAGGCCTTGCCTTAAGAAAATGTGTTGTACTAAGAAAATCTGACATTTTCATATTATCGCAATAGTTTTGATGTCAAAATAGCGGAAATTTCTTTTTAATACACTATCTGTAAGAAATAATACCCAAAAAGCTTCTATATACCGGTATTTTTTTAATCAACGACTTTCGAGGTATCGGAATAATATTGATGTCAAAATAACGGGAATTTTTAAAATTTACTATTTGTAAGAAATTTCACCATTACAATATATATTCACACATGTCACATAAAAAAGATGCTTATTGTAGGGTATCCGTAAGAGTTGGCGAAAAATGTCTGAACTATTTTTTGCATATCTTTTCAATGTCTAAAATTTGTTCTTATTTCATGTTCTTGCATCTCTTATAGCTTAGCTATTATTTAAGAAATTCTCTTTTTACGCTCATATTTCATGTCAAAGGTCACCAATCTAAAATCTCATCATATTGAGCAAGCCTCCTCATCCACACCTTTATCCGATACATCATTTACCATTCTACCTCTTTCTAGCCCTGAGATCCCCTACTTAAATTAATATAAACTTTCAACGTTAATATTTCCGGTCAGAGGTCATCAATAAAAAATCTAACATGGTTCGGTACATCTACGCTGCAGTTCCTTTCGAATGATATACGTTTATTGTCCATATTCTAAAATAAATATTAAAAAAGTGTACGACAACATTCGATGTTTGCTTATTAATATATAAGATATGTAAGGTCTTAAAACTAGAACATATAAAAAATTCTAAACGGCACACTGCACCACAACTTCAGCACATCACAGCACAATATCTGCTTTTCTGAGAAAACTAAATACAGCGTAGCTAACTCCATATAAAAAACATTAACTAATAAAAATCATAAAACATAGAATAGACTTTCCTAAATATGACACGTGATAGCACAAATCGGGCCCATTTTTTTTTTTTTTTAATAACAAATCAAAAATGGTGGAGTCAAACACAAGATGGAAATGCTTCATTCTTAAGAGCTTTGAATATATTTCCAGAAATTATTTTTTCGAATATGGCTTTTATATAGCTTTTTTGTAAAATACAGCTTGTGGGCAAAAATAAGAACACTCAGAAACTTCAATACAATCATCATTCATAAAGCAATATTTCCCATTTATAATTTATTAAATGAACTAATTTATTTATTACATACATTTTTGAAACATACATGCAGCATTAATACATCAAACATTATACATCATACATTCAATTTTTTACAATGAGCAACATTCAGCATTCATCATTAATCTGTTATTGTCAGGGCTCTGATTTTGATGACCTAAGTAACTGCAAAAAATGACCTCAAAATAGCAAAAAATTACCTCAAAATTGCAGAAAATGACCTAAAAACTGACAAAAATTACCTAAAAAAGCAAACAATTGCATAAAAATTAATAAAAAAGTTAGCCTTGAAAATAAAACATTACTAAATTAAAATTTATTTTATACTAGCATATCCTAAGTTTTTATCTAACACTTGTTTCATTTTTCTACATACCCTTTCGTCAGTTTCACCACGCGCACAGCTTTTTTTCATCGAAGTCTATAAACAAAGCTACTCCTTTGTCGAGAGGTAATGTTTTTGATTGAAGAGACTCAAATTTACATTCTAAGATTTTTTAGTACGAAAAAAAAAAATTATTTAAAAATGACACTAAAATGATCGTAAAAACCGAAAAATGCTCTAAAAATTAAAAACGTCCAAAAATGAGAATAAAATAACTTAAAAATCTAGTAAAAATGACCTGAAAACTAAAAACAATGAAAAATGACAAAAAATGTCCTAAAAACTTTGCATATGTGGAATTTAGCAAACATAAATGAACGTTTTAAATAAGCAGGAAATGTCTTAGGGGTCGTCCATAAACTACGTTACCAATTTAGGGGCGGGAGGAGTTGTGAAATGCACTACGATAAGTAACGGTAGGGGGGGATTCTATGGGGGGAGTCTATTATATGTTTAGATATTGTAACGTTACCAAAAATTAAAAAATTCGACGAAAAACCTCTAATTAATAACACAATCATTTCAAAAATTTTAACCTTACATGTTTATGTTTGATCGTCTAAGTTGATGGTTAACTTTTGTTACAACGATTTCTCCCACCACCTTTTCCCTCGACACAGGAACCTTTTGGTATTCCTTCACCACCTCAGCACACGTCTGCAAAAATTTGGGTCTTTGCTTTTGCGACAGGCTTTGACGTTAAGGCCTGAATGTTCTTGATCAAAGGAGATACCGTATGACATCTACTGTCCTTCTCAGAAAGAAGAAATCGGTTCAAGGTCGTGTTCTACCTGCGGCTTGTATTTCGTTTTTAAAACTTCTATGAATTGCCCTAAGTTTGTATTATATCGTTTATATTATATCGGAATAAAAAATACTATTTAAATAAATATTTTCAGAAAGCATTTACACAAAAACACAGAACTTGGTGCAGCTCGGGTGCAGCCTTTAAGGGTACTCTGTCAAAGACCAAGTGAATTTCTTTGCGTTAGAAATGAGGATTCACCTGAATGGGTCGACATAGAATCCGATGAAAAATTCTTTTTTGAAGAATCCTCAACAAAGCTACCAGCTTCTTCTATCCCAGTGATTGAGAGCATCGAATCTTGGATAGGAGATGGAATAGCTTTTACAGATGATATTAATTATTGATTTTTTTCCAATTGTTCCTTTAATATATCTAGTCATACTAGTCACTAATACTAGTGAAATTTGTCAGAGCTAGTTAAAATATATAATCATTCGAATGAATTAATTTCATATGTCACGTTACTTTATGGGGGGAAGGGGTTTTGAAAAGCACTACGAAAAGTAACGCAGGAGGAGGGGGGTGAAAAAAACCGGAAAATCAGTAACGTAGTTTATGGACGACCCCTTAGAAGCAGCAGAAAAAAGATCACATGTCATCGAAATCCTAGCCCTGGTTATTATGCATCTTATATAACTCATAGTTCATTATTAATTAATTGTTCATTGTTGATCAATCATCACTTGCGTTACGTTAGCTCATCATAGGTTATATAGGTTAGGTTGAGACGGCAGCCGCTATACGTTCTCAAACTATACACAAGTACCACGGCTCACTTAGACCAATAAGGCTTGATGAAGCTTGCAAGACGTTTGGCAAGATTTGTCCTTGACAGGTCGTCAAGCTCAGAAACGAAGAATGACCCTAGATATTTATGCCTTCTTCTAGCAAGCGCGGGACAGGAACATAGAAGGTGGGAGATGGTTTCTTCCTCCACCTCGTCCCTGCAGCTTCTGCAGAAGTCATTTATAATGACTCCCAGTCTGGAGACATGTCTGCCTATTAAGCAGTGCCCTTTGGTAACGGCCACTAGCGTGCCTATCTCTGGTATTGCTAAGGAGAGAAGGGCTCTCAATCGCTTTGTTGTTCTGCATGTTGAGAGTTCAGCCCATCTTGAGTTGGCTTTAGATGTGGTGTACTCATTAAGCAGCATTTTGACAATTGCCATCGGGATGCTCGGTGAGTTCCGAACCATTGAAGTCACCGATGTACCTTTCCCAGCTAGCTCGTCTGCTTTTTCATTTCCCCGTACGCCCTTATGCCGAGTTACTCATATTAAGCTGATGTCAAAAAAATTTGACATTTCGCCTAATGCAGTACGGCATTCTTTGGCTACTTTAGAGTTGATGGATACTTGCTCCATCGATTTGAGCGCTGCTTGGCTGTCCGAGAAAATATATATTTCTCATTTAAAATAACATTCTCTGAGAGCCATGTTGCAACTTCCTTAATCGCCATAATTTCGGCTTGGTAAACACTACAGTGATCCGGCAGCCTACGAACTTAGGATACCCCTAATTCTTTCAAGTAGACCCCATACCCGACCTTGTCATTTAATTTTGACCCATCTGTATAGAATTGTAGACACCCTGGTTTCCAGGGCGCGCCTTTATTCCAGTACTTTCTAGGTGGAATGAGCGTGCCTTAGTTTTCATCAAAGGAAAGCAGTGGTTTACAGTAATCAATCCTTGGTGGAATGAAGTTGATTGTGTAGAATATGGATGCGTGTCCTTAGCCCAGGTTTTTCTATACTCCAGTTTCCATTAATCTGACCGCCGAACTAGCTGCATGTTGCCTAGCAACCAAGTCGAGCGATAGAAGGTGGAGTAAGGTCTCTAAAGCCGCAGTCGGTGTTGTTCTCAGAGCACCGCTGATGCAAATAGGTGCCATTCTTTGGACTTTTTGAAACTGGTGACCTTGTGCAAGGCTGGCCACCATATCGTTGCTCCGTATAGAAGTATAGGTCTGATGACCCCTGTATACAGCCAGTGAACGATATTGGGGGAAAACCATCTTGTCCCTATAGCTTTTTTGCAAGTTTACAGCGCAATTGTCGCTTTCTTCGTACGCTCAGAAATATTAAGTTTCCAGCTAAGCTTCCTATCAAGAATGAGTCCTAGATATTTTGCATTTTCCGATAAGGGCAATACAGACCCATTTAGCATGATTGGTGTGACAGACAGAATTCTATGTTTTCTTGTGAAAAGGACCATTTCTGTTTTGGCCGTATTTACTCCCAGACCACAGGGTTTGGCCCAACGCTCGAGTTTGCAAAGAGCTCTTTGCATAACGTCACGTACGGTAGTGAGAAATTCGCATCTGACTGCAATTACTAGGTCATCAGCGTATGCTGCCACTACACAGCATAAATCACACTGTGCACTTTTTGTACCCCTTTTTTATCAGAATTTGATAATTTTAACGTTTTCCACTTAATTTCAATATGACAAATCTCGTGGTAACATCCGTTTTGCCAATCTATAGAAAACTTTAGAGCAAACATTTTTTTATTACTCCAAATATGCACTCATTTGCATGCTGATAACTCTTGAACCGTTAGGATTTTCATTTTCGTTTCTTCAGCAAAATTCAGCTATTATTCTAGCCAACAGCTTTCCAGTGTGTCTTATCACGTGAATTTTACAAAAAGTCTTGCTTAAAGTCAAACAAAAAATGCAAACAACATTGCGTATGAGTAACATTATTTGCTTTAAAGGTTTGAAAGCGGGCAAGACATAGCTATGTGGCTTATTAAAGGTTTACAGACAGTTTTAAACGATGTTATCATATATATTTGTTCAGCAAAGTTGTTGGCTAGAATAATAGGAATACCTTTGAAGACGAAACCAAAATGAAAATCCTAACGGTTCAAGAGTTATCAGCATGCAAATGAGTGCATATTTGGAGTAATAAAAAAATTTTTGCACTAAAGTATTCGGTAAAGCGGCAAAACGGATGTTGTTACGAGATTTGTAATATTAAAATTAAGTGGAAAACGTTAAAATTATCAAATACAGATTTTCGTGCAGTACAGAGTTATATAACATTACTCATATAAGTATTATTTATCATTCATACACTCACGACTCACGGTCAAAAAAAAAAACCCGATTAAATATTCTTTTTCTTAAACTGTTACACAGTTTGCCGAAATCTACAAAAAAAAACACAACCAAACTTTATAGAAATTCTTAAAGAGGGACATGTTGAAATTCCTTCCCACCTGATTTTACCTCTCAATTTCGCCACAGTTTTTTCAATTTATTTTTAAAGTTGATGTGTTCGAATTTTGTTGTGCCGATATTCATTGAATGTTTATAGCCATTTGTCAATTAGCCACTTGGGTTTGTTTTTTTTTGCCTGGCAATAAATTTCATGGGAAAATTTCAGTGAGAGAAATAGAGTTTGTTTTACTTCATATGAAAATGAAATTTTAAGCCCGTGCGTTTTACAAAATTAGGTCACTTACATAAAAATGTGTATATTTTTGTATACATTATAAATGTGTTATCTTTTGGCAGTATCTATCTATATCTTTACATTATTACTTGAGCAATATTGTCTCGATTGATGATACACATTCATTTTTCTATCCAGCAACCTCTGGTGTCCCTCAGGGTAGTATTTTAGGCCCTTTGTTTTTTGTGCCTTATATTAATGACATAACACAATGTTTTCATTTTGTAAATTATCTTCTTTTTGCTGATGATCTCAAATTGTTTGCGAAAATTAACTCCTTTGGTGACTCGGCTTTACTGCAAGCAGATCTGGACAATATCTTTGTATGGAGTATCCGCAATGGGTTACCTCTGAACATAAGTAAATGTTACCATGGAACTTTTAGTAAATCTAGTAATATTATCTTGACTTCTTATTCAATTTCTGATATACCTCTTCAAAGAGAAAATACAATTCGATACCTGAGCGTCACCTTTGATTCCAAATTTACCTTTGTGGAGCACGTAAACTTCTTGCTGCCTACAGTTTTTTCCCTGCTTGCCTTTATTCGTAGGAATAGTCAAGAATTTAAAGATCCCTATACATTTAAAGCACTCTACTGTTCTCTAGTCAGGTTAAGATTAGAATATGCTTCTTTAATTTGGAACCCTTCAGCTACAATTCATTCGTTGAGGCTTGAAAGAGTTCAAAAAATCGCTACAAAGTACTTGCTTTATTGCACTAACTTTAGATTTGACTTACCCTCTTATCATGTGCGATGTCTGTTGATGGGTTTAAAGACTCTCGATATCAGGAGGAAAATAATCTCTTTAATTTTCATCTATGATATAATATCTAGTAATATTGATGACCCTATGCTTTTGAGTTGGATTCATTTTAATATACCACCAAGGCAGTTGCGTTATTTTAAGCTATTTTTCATTCAAATCAAAATCCATCGAACGAATTATGCCTTAAATGGGCCTATAACAAGGTCTTTATGCTTATATAATGAATTATCATCTAGGTACTTGTTTGATTTTTCAATGTCGAAATCATCTTTTAAAAATATTGTTACTATTTTTTTTAACATAATTTAAGCTTAATTTTCTTTTTATTATTTTTATTATGATTATTTTATTAATTGTAACTTAATTGTTATTTTCTCTAGTCTGTTAGGAATTGAATGATCCATAGACTGAATAAACTAGACTAAACTAGAATTTAACTTTAAAAGTTGTACCTCCGAAATAAAAAGATTTCTGAAATTAGAAGTTCCCGATTCACAAACAGCTTCTAATTTCTGAAGTTATCCTTTATATCATTCTTATTTCGTCATTCATGGTGCACCATTCTGCAATCATCGTTCATTGTCTTGTTCTTGGTTTTGATTTTATTATTATTTTGAACACAGACTTGGTCTTGATCATTCTTTTGATCTGAATCTTAATCTTAATCCTGATACTGATCTTAATCTGAACCTAGATATTGATCTTAATCTTGACGTGTATCTTCTTTTTGTTGATTTTGATCTTAAGCTAAATCTGTTTTGTTTCTTGTTTTTGGTCCCAATCTAAGCCTTAATCCTGATCTTAATCTTGATCATAACTTTGGTTTTGATCTTGATTCTGTTCTTCATATTCACTTGCATCTGGATTTTTATCTTGTTTTATTTTGATTTTCATTTAGACCTTTATTTAGATTATAATCTTATTTTAACTTATCTCATCCTCATCTTGGTATATATTATATCATCTTGATTTATACCTTGTCTTGGTTTTAATTTTACTTTTAATTTTGGTCTTGATATTGATTTCAATCTAGAACTTTGCTTTTATCTAAATTTTGGACTTATTCTTGATTTTGATTTTGCTTTTGATATTGATATTGTTCATCATAGTCATATCTATCTTGATTTTTCTCTTGATCTTGATCTAGATTTTGATAGATCTGATCTTAATTTTAATATTTATCTTAAACTTTTTTCTTGGTCTTAACTTCGATATTGAGCTTTATCACACCATCATCTTGGTTTTGATGTTGATATCGATCTTGTTTTTCATATTGATCGTAATATAGTTAAGGAATCTAGATCCTCATCACATAGATCCTCATCACATTATTTGGTGAAAATATGTATTCATCTTTATTCTCATACTGAAAGTGATATCATTTCATATTCAAAACTGTAGTCATATTCGTATTCATCTACCCTTTCATGTTAACATTCATATTTACAATCATGGTTGATTCAATAAGAGCTTCCTACTTTGTTTTCTAAATAAAGTGCATTAAAATCAATGTATTGATGCAAATCTTTATTTGGAATGATAGTTCGGATCCTACAACTCAATGTTTAAAAATTATTTAGTTCAAATGTTGCCCACGACTAGCTCTTAAATGGTCCATTCTGTGGATTTCGACAAAATTTAAAATCGTCGACGAATCGATTGTTCACGGTTTTCACGAACACTCTCTGCTACTGCAGCAATATTCTCAAAATTATGGGTTCTATGCACTCTGGTTTAATGCTGAATGTCCAATGGTGTAAAATTGGTTCGAAATTTGGTGATGGCTTGATGGTTTGGACGCTTATAACGACCAAAATGATGTTGAAGAACTCTATAGCATTCTCTAACTGATGACTGATTTTGGTAGTAAGTTTCCACAATTAATAAGCATTGTTTATAAGTAAGTCTATTCATGAGTGAGTCATATTGAATACTGAACACAAACTTCATATGGACAAGTCATTTGATACATAACAGCTGTCAAAAGAACCCAGTTGAAAAAGGGACCTCTTTTGGATCATCCCTTATATTCATATTCATATTAATATAATATTAATATTTATTTATATTGGTATTTATATTCATTTTCATGTTAAACATGTTCATATTTACATTGATATTACATAAATTTTAAATTTCTATTTCATATTCATATTTATTCATATCCATATTTATATTGATATTCATGTTAATTTTTATATCATATTCATATTAATTCGACGCCTGACGAAAAAAGTTGTACGGGTCGGTTCATCAAAATAGTCCTTGGTTTCTATGGTGATGATTCCCAAAATATTTCGACTCCAGTAATAGCTAACTGTGAGCTGGAATGGTTTAAAATAACCTAAAAATATTGCCTGCGTGGTAGTTTAAAAAATAAACTGTTTTACATTTTTGCATTCGGATTAAAGATAATGCTGTTTTTCATGAATTTTTTAAACTTAATTTCACTAAAATTAAAAAAACTGAACTATTTATAATTAAAATAAATATTTTAAAATAAGCATAAAAAGAAATTTAAGAAAAAATAATAAAAATATGGAAATTTATTTGAATTTTTAAAGTTTTTGTATTGAAATAAGATAAAAAATATAAAAGATATACATGAAACACAGCATTACCTTTAATCCGATTGCAAACATTTACAATTTTTTTATGCAAATTGAAAGAGTTTTTTACGCCTATGTTTCTGACAGTTTAATTTTTACAACTTTTACACTAGCCAATATTTTTACAAAAAACTTCATTTTTAGAGATTATTTCAAACCATTCCAGCTCACGATTGGCTATTGCTAGAGTCGAAATATTTGGGGAATCATCATAACATAAACCAAGGAATATTTTGAGGAACCAACCCGAACAACTTTTTTTTCTATGGAGCATGAGGCGCTTGAATGTATATAGTCCTGGTGTTTAAGTAAACAAAAGACTTAAGACACAAACCTGCTAGAAATCAATATTTTAATAATCTGACTTTATTTATTCACAAAAATTTAAAAGTTGTTTTTTTCGCAGTAAAAATCAAGCTCTTTACTCAACTTGCATTTTTTGATATTGATATTGCCCGATTTTCCAATAAAAATGATGGAATTACTTGCTTTTTGGTTTGTGGTAAAAACACTTTATTTCAATTGTCATACATGTTTTTCAACCTAGTCAGCTTAAATATAAATGTTGTTGTTATATTTATGTAACTGTCTTATTTGTTGTAATATTTTTTTATTGTTTACTTACTATGTTTGCACTGTTTGTAATTATTTTCGTAATTTTTTTTTTTTCTATCTTGCAATCAAAACAAAATTAATAAGAAAATATTTTGCTTAACGTAATGTATTATTTTGATTGCTTGTTTTTTTTTTGTCTTTTTTTCACCAACAAATGAAATAATAAAAATCAATGAAATAACCAGGCACTACAACTGCATAGATAGCTTAAATACAGCTTCAAGTGTTAACTGCTGATTGCACACTCTAGCCGGGCGTAACCTAATTTTTACTAATCAAGCTGATGATGTTGATTGAGGTAGATTGTTCGAATGGCAACAAAAAACAAAACTCCTGCGGAAAAATTGGTTCAACAACTTTTGAGCCATGGCTTGGTTGGTTTTACTTTTTTATTGTAACTTCAAAGCACAAAGTAGGTGCGCAAATTTGTATATGGATTTTATTGCTTCTTAAGTTGTTTTGATTGATTCTTTGAAGAGTGCTTGCTTCATAATAATTTTTGTAGATGATATGTCAAAATCTGACACATATTATATTTTTTGTTAACAAATGGGTTTTTTATTTTTCTTGTTGGGGTTCTCTAAAATTTGCTTGTTTAAAAATTGGTTTTTAATAGCATTGTTAATTTTGGGAACCTCCTTCAGAAGTGGTTTTTACAAATGGTGTTTGTGGGCTTTTGAAAGAAGACCAAATGAGTAGCCTCGATTGCAATAATTATCAAGCGTTGCTGTTGTAATCGTTTTTATTGTTTTTTTTTTTTTATTTTAAGTCTACTCAACTCATTGCAATTCAGGTAGCTCGTTATTTTTATTTCTTTATTATATCTTTTAATGATGTCAATTTGGAGGATATTATGTAAATCTAGTAATTTGGTAAGCATGGTTTCAGATTTGTATCATTAACCTTAATTATGTGTTTATTTTTGCAGGCATTTATTATGTGTGAATATAGCTAAAGATTTTGAAATAGTAGTAAATGTCTAAGTTTTAGTTTTAATTTTGAAACAAAAGATTTAAGCGACAAATGTGGGTGATGCGAAATAAAAATAAATACAATATCTTATCGCCTTGATTGGATATTGTTTTGATTGGATATTAATAAGGATCTATTATGAAATTGATGATTGACTTTTTTTGACATCGATTTATCATACAAATTTACAAAAAAACGCATTGCGAAAATGAACACAACATTTTTTGTGTTAAAAATTTTAAAATAAATTAATTCATTTTTTATACATAAAAACATCATTTTGGGGCATTTCCAATCAGGGTGCGTAAAGCAATAAAAATGCGCTCTCGCTCTTCTGAGTTATCTTTTCTATAAGTTTATCATTTTATAATATTCAGAGCGTATGCGTATAAAGTATTCACTCTTCTTATTCTTCACTCTTCTGAGAAATTTTAAAAGAGCGACTTTGTGTTGATGAGAGATGTTGAGTTTTCATCGCTCGTGATTTTTGAAATGATTAACTCATTGAATCGCTCGCTTTCATTTGATGCGAAACTTTAGTTAAGCACTTTGCACTTAGTAAATTGAAAGGATTTAGATCAATAATATTAAGTATTTTTCTTAATAATACATCTCATTACAAAAACTTAAAAAATCATTATATTTTATGAAATTATAAGAAACTAAGATAAACAAACAAAAAGGAACATTTTAAAAATGTATTAAGTACTTTAATATTTCATTAAAAATGCATAAAAATATAGTTCATCATAAAACACGTATTTATTTTTAACTAACAAGATCACTCGAAATAAATGAGCGAACGCAAAAATTCCAATGAAATGAGTTTTTCTTTGCAAAAACTTGCAATAACTTGAGAAACAATAAATGAATAACAAAGAGAACGCGTTGTTCAACTGAGTTTTTTGAGGAGCGCAATCTACGTGCGAATATTATGAAAGAGCGAAGAAAAAGTTTTGATCACTCTGAATATTTAACATAAGAGCGCTCAAGTTTTTGTTCTTCACGAATGAGGAAAACAAAGTGAATCGTTCGTCAATTGAATAATATTGATGAGGAGGTGTGCAATTTTTCAATTGAGAGTTTTTGCGAACTCTGTTTCCAACTCAAAGTGAACTTCAGCCTTTCTTCTTCTACAACAAAGAAAATACTTTTCTATAGTTAAAACATTAATATTCCGATAATGTAAAGTTATAAGAGAACACAAGAGAAGACACTAAAACTTATCTTTTATGTATACATTTGTGATGCAAAAATCAGTGGATAAAAATTTAATGCTTAAGAAAATTAACTATTTATTAGTAGCATTTTTTTTTTCTAAAACGTTACTGCGCTGATGCACTTGTTTAAATTAAAGCAACTCAATAGCGCAGTTAAACAAAATTGTTCTTGCTTGTTCTCCATTCTATGTTCAGTCGCATGCGTTGGATTTCAGAAGTGCAAGCAAGCTTTCCAGCATACTTTTCAGCATACTTTCGGTTAGTACGATGTTGAACTGAAAAACTTGTTCAATGCAGCCAAGCTTACAACCATGATTAAAGAGTTAAAATGTCAAAATTTCGCGCTCTTTATATGTCGGTATATTTAGTTGGCGTGGAAATTTGACTTTCAACAATATTCTTCAAATAACACATTAAACATGAAAATATTAACTTTTACTGCATTTTATTCACGGTCATCTTTTCGATGAAATACAGTGATGTACAGTGATATACAGTGATGTGCAAATAAATGGGGACACTTGTATTTTTATATTCAAAGCTGCATGAATTATATACAATGTGCCCCAGATAAAGCATTAATTCCCTCGGGTGGTGATTCTCCTTGATTAGGCGAGTAAGGAAATGCATGGATGAGGGTGACTCCCTTCCCCCTTTGGAAGCTAGACAGGAAAAACCAAAAAATAGGTGTCATTACATTTTACTCTTTTTTTAATGTATCTCTTAGCCTATTTCCAACTCCAGCCGGTTTACAACTTGTTACCGGCTTTTTAAGTTAAACTTCGATAATAAACATCTCGAATTTTAAATACATTTTTTGATAATTTTTGTGATGTAATACCTTTCTATGATCAAATTTTCTACTGACTTGGTTTTTGATCTTGCCATAGTACTTGAGTACTCAATGCAAACATAACTACTTTTTCATTTTAGATTGCCACACGTAAAACAGTTAGCTTTTAGTGTGGTACAATTAGAAAACGGCTTTTGTATCATTGGTTTGAAGATCATGTAATCTCTTTTTCAAGATGCTATTGACTTTGGAGATCGGTTAAGAGTTACATTAAATATGGAGTAAAATGTAATGACACCTATTTTTAATCTTCTCTAGCTCATAAAGGGGGGAGGGGATCACCATCATCCTTATATTTTCTTACTTACCTAATTAAGTAGAATCACTACCCGAGGGAATTAATGCTCTATCTGGGGCACATTGTGTATAATTCATGTAGTTTTGAATATAAAAATACAGGTGTTCCTATTTCTTTGCACATCACTGTATATACAATTACTAAAGTAACATTGTAAAAGAACAGAGTGACAACGCTAAAAAGGAAGTGAGAAGAAATGGAGCCATCACCATAAAAGGCATTTAACAGGAGGCAGAGGGGAGGGGGTTGGGGAGGCAAAATATAGACGTACTAAGGAAGATATTAAGAATAGAGATTTTAATATAGCTGGTATGAAAAAAATAGATTTTTAGCCATAACTTTTGATTGGAAATAGATATTGGGGCAATTTTTTCACATAAATTATTTTTGAGACATGTCTTTTTTGTAAAAAAATTAAAAACAAAATTTTGGAAAAAATAAATTTCGTGAAAATATCAAAGGGGGTAGGTACCCTTGTTGTTTTGATGACAAAAACAGTAAAATAATTTTTGCGCTTAGCTGGAAGAATTTTTGCAAGTAAATGCTATGTCATATGAAAGGTAACCAAATGTGCAATTTTTAAATTATTTCATTTTTACAACAAAAACAATTTTTGAATCATTTTTTCAGTAAAAAGTCAATATTTTTGACCTTTTTTGACATAATCATAAAACATAGTAATACTGACTTAACGCTACAGTTCAACCTATTTTTGTGTAGTGACTTTATTGAACTTTTGAACAAAAAAAATTTGAATGAAATATATTAATGGGCAGCGGAGATATTTGCATCGAAAGACCAAACTTTGATTTTCATGTCGTTTTTTTCTCATTCTTAGGTAACGACGTTTTATGAAAAAGTCGTTGTACTGAAAATTTCTCCAATTTTTAATGTATGTGAGTGTTTTTGATGTCAAAATAACAAAAAAATTTTAACATTAAATACGCAAAAATCTCCGATACTAAAAAGTATTAAAATAACAAATTTACCGTTAGTTGAAAAATTATGGAGGAAGCGTGGCAAAAACTAAGTATGTTACATTTTAAGTTAGGACACACATAATATGTATACCTAGTTTGAGCGAAATCCGTTGAGCCGTTTAGATTTGTATAAAGGCCAAACAAACAAATAAGCAGAAAATGAGTTTTATTACTATAGATAAATTTTTGTTAGTCATATTTTGAAAAAAATTCATAAAAATATTATATTTTTAACCGAAATAAATCTACCCAGCCCTTAAAAATTTTTATCAAAAATTGGCCCTGTACTTTTGGAGTTTACATGAAACAACAGATTTTCACTTAAATTTTATATAATAGTATAGATATGAGACAGGGATTACATTGGTTGCATTGCTTCATTGAGTTAAAGCACTTAAATGCGTTCATTTGGGTTAAATAAAACTAACGCAATGACGCAGTAAAACAAAATGTTACTAGTTTTGTTCATTTGAACGTGTACACTTCATAAAGCAAAAATTTTTAATAATTAATTGGAAAAATAATGTTACTTGTAAGTAGCAATGAGTTATGAGATAAGAAAAAGTGAATTTATAAACTTAAATTTTATATGTTACTTGGAAATTACGCCATGACGCAATTGAGTTAACGCATTTCCTTAATTGAATTAAAATGTAAAAAATAATAATAATTTAAACATGGATAACATTGATAGCGTTGCTTTAATGAAATGAAGCATGAAAGTGCTTAACACTTAAGTGCGCTGATACACTTAAATAAAATTAACGCAATAGCGCGGTTGCACAAAATGATTCTCACTTTTTCAGTCGAGTGTATTGAATTTAAAAAAAGAATTACACTTCAAGAAGTACACATTTTTTGTGGAACAATTATGTTAATTGAATAACTTTTAACAAATTGTAGGTTTTAATAGAGATAAGAAAAGGTGAAATTTTTAACTAAAACTTTATATTCTGCCTAGAAAATGTTATTCGTACATTTGCAAACTACGCCATGAGTTACGCAATTGAGTTAACGTGCTTCTTGAATCGATTAAAATTTTACTAGTTATTATTAATCAGGCTTGATACGTCATAGCATACTTATCTATCAGTTTCATAGATCTTGGTGTTGTTTTTGATACTAAATTTTCTCTAATGTCTCATTTTGAATTTATCATTCTCAAAAGCTGTTTTATTCGCCATTAGTCATCAGTATTTATCCGTCATCAGTCTTTGTCTTTTTCGGACCCTTACATCTTTCAGGATCTGTATATAAATCTTTGAAAGTTACTCATTTTAAGACATAGAGTTATATTAACTTCATGCTCCTATTTTTAAAAAATTAGTCATATTTTTTCCAATGATTATGTCTGGTAATATTTATTCTCGTACGATATTTTAAAGCTAGAAATTATAGATTTAATCTTAACTAAAACGTATTTTAAGTTTTAGAGTTGTATGACAGATACCGCACTTTCAACACTTTATCCAAATAAAGTATAAAATATAAACAATATTTTCTTTGAACTTCATTTAAACTTTTACTAAACCAATGTTCAAACATAAGATTAAGTTAAAAAAGTCAATGCAAAAAATAAACAAAATTAAATTAAAGCTACCACTACCTCCCATAGATAGATAGATAATTGAGTGAGGAGGGAGCTACTCACCTAGTTACTGCAGCCTCAAGGGCCTATTGTAACTAACCTGTATAAGTTAAAGTTCAACCTTAATCTACCATCTAACTACCTCCCATACAAAGAGGCATTATCTAAACGGTACAATATCTAAATGTCTTAAAAAAAATTCAATTGGGGCTTTGTTATTTTGTACATATTACTCAATTTTTAATAAAATTCCTTTACTTGAATAACGGCAAAATCGAATAATATCGGTCACCTACCTCCCATACCAAGTGATGGTCATCAAAGTAGAAACACCTTCACAGATTTTAAAAAATTATTCCATTACCTTAATATTTTGCACATAAGTTTTGATTTTTAATACGTTGCTTTAATTTGACATTTTGAAAATTCTGATAACCTATTCTCACTGCAAAGTAACATCATCAAAGTACTAATACTTAAATAAAACTTTTACAAAAGTAGCCATTGACTTGAGATTTTTTACAAAAGCATTTAATTCTGGTAGCTTTATTTTACTGAAACGACAAATAAAATATGTAAAAACCACGCCCACCTACCATAAAAAGTCAAGTTATAAATATGCTTAATGCTTTTCGTGTCGAAATATAAAAAGTAAATTAAATCTTAACCAAGTGTTTATTTTTACGACGACTTTTATTTAACAACTTTTGCACAATTTCGTCAAAATTTTATACAAACTTTTGCTACATGGCATTTATTATGTTTGCTGCAGTTTGCTACAACAACAACAACAACAAAGATTTTCGTTAAGCATATCTCATAACATGCCAAAAAATATTACGACGCATCATAAGATGCGCTCAGCTGTGTTTGACGTAGAAGAAGACGTTCTTGCGCTACGTTATGAATGGCCTAAAAATATTGCTTGACAAACAATTTTGAAAGTTGTTTGTTTCAACAACGCAATTTTTTGTTTGTTTTTTTTTTTTTGTTACTCCAAACGAACTTTGGTATTAAACCGCTTATCGATGAAAAAAGGAAAATTCTTGCAACAACTTTAAGTGCCAGTTGTTGTGGATTGTAATTAAAAGCTATTATTGTATCGGAGGTATTGCGTAGAAAATTGCAGTAACTGTGACAGCTAAGGTGTATAAAAAAAAATTGTAAGACAAAAACAGAAAAAATACTGCCGTTGAGTGTGTTAATTAAATCGTTGTATTTGATATGATTTTGTTTGACAAATATTTTTATTCATATTCATACAGGTTTTTATGTGATTTTTACAAACATTTATTAATGACCGGAAAGCACGAAACCTTTTTTTATGCATACAGTAAATTACAGTGGGTGCAAACACTATAGCAACAGCTTATAAAATTAATTAATTATTTGTTACAAAAATACGTCTTAATACGTTTAAATAATGAAGTTTTGTAATAGTTGCTGATGACAGTCTTAACAATATTGCAGCTATATAAAGAAATTTATTGCTTAATTCTACTACAACAATTAACATTGTACATTAAAAATTGCAAAATTACATTTTTTATTGTCTTGCAACACTAAAGCGCATTAAAAATTGTCTTTAGTTTAAGAAGCAAACAAAAGACTTAAGCAACGAACCTGCAGTTGTTGTCGCCGTTGTCAGCGTCTTAAGCTGCTGTTAATAGTTTTTTAATTTTAACAATTTTAAAAGCCACACAACAACGCCTAATACACACTATTAAAAAGTCATCTTAGCCAACAACAAATCAATCTTTAAATTTTTGTATTATTTTTTAATACTATTTATTTTTTCGAACCATTAATTAATAAAAACTTCAGATTTTTGTTTTATCTCTCACACACACGAAATAGTTATTAAATCAAATGTGCATAAATTGAGCTGGTTTTTAAGCAGGGTTCGTTGTTGTTGTTTTTGTTGTTGTCAGTGGTCAGCAGCAGCTACTGGTCTTGGCTGCAGACTATTATCACTGCTGCAGCAATTAGTTGTGGGATTGAGCCTGTGCGCTGCATCAAAAAATGCTGAAAATGTTACAATTTTTGTTGTTTTTTTTTTTGGGTTTTGCTGCAGAAGCCAGGGTGGGGCCATAAATGCACTCATAAATTCAGTATGATTTTATGGTTGAAAGTTTTGGTTAAATAACTTTACTAATTTGCTGCTTTAATTAAATTTTTTTTTTTTTTTTTTGGTAGTGCGGAAATATTTTCAGTATTTTTACTAGAAAAGTTTAGGCGTAGCTTAAATTATGATCATATTTTCACATAAATGATATTAGCAGTTGTGTTACTAAAATGCACCTTAAATTGAAGCAAATGGTCTTTCTTAAAATAAAAATTAAATCTAAAGGCTGTTTTAAGTCATTATGTTATGCTGATGTTAGAATTATTTCTAAAATATTTAAGACCTGAATTATCCTTTTTGTCACAAAAACAATCAGCTTAACATGTTTCCTTACTTAAAAAAATGTTTGTGTGACAAAAGTTACCGCTATAATTATAGTAAAAATAAGCTGCAATAGCTTAAAATAATTTTAATTAAATACGCTAAATCACAACTGGGTTTAATCAAGTGATAAATGCTAGGTGGAAGGTAAGATGCCCTTTATTTTAAGGATCTGATAAAATCTTCTGAAGCCAGTGATTTACAATTTTTAGAAGTCAAATTCTGTTTTTAGCAATTTCTAGACCTTGGAACTGCCACCTTATTTTAACAGGTTTGTTCGTTTTTACAATGACATCAAAAAGACCTGCTCTTAGCGGCGAAACCTCTTGTCTTAAATAAACGTTATCCGAAACCTAACATTGAAGCATAGAAATCAAATGGGTATTAAGTACAAATGGTTATTTATTGACCTTTTATACATCCTGGCATCAAGTAAAATGTTCTTTGGCCAATAACAATATATCGTCGATATAATTCTAATACCTCGTAACCCATTTTGTTTGGATTTTGAGGATATCTCATAGTAAGAACTGCGCTGAATATCAAAAAGTTTTTCTTATAAATAAAAAAGTATTGAAGTTTTTAATAATTTTTAAAGCTTTATTTATTTTTTTAATTACAAGTTTAGAGCTGACACATTTATTATTTAGTTAAAAAAAGTTTATAAAAAGTTTTAATTTAAACTGTTTAGTAACTCTGACGTATGTAAAGGGTGGTTAAATTTTAAGGGCCGAAGTTGATGTTGAATAAAACACAAATTATTTAGAAAATTAGTGTCATTTTTTTTAATTATGATAATATTGGTATGGTTTAATTATGTATAGAACAAAATATCAGCCAAATGATCGCCGCGACCTCGGCGGCACACCTACATCCGAAATTTTCAATCCAAATTTTCAATAACGCTGAGGCATAATTGAGGTTCAATGCCGTTAATGTGCCGAATTATCTCATCCTTTAGCTCTTGAATTGTTGCTGGCTTATCAACGTACACCTTTTCTTTCAAATAACCCCCAAAGAAAGAAGTCCAACGGTGTCAAATCACATGATCTTGGCGGGCAATTGACATCGCCACCACGTGAGATAACACGGCCATAGAATTTGTCGCGCAAAAAAACCATTGTTTCGTTAGCTGTGTGGCAAGTGGCACCGTCCTGTTGAAACCACATATCGTTCACATCCATATCTCCCAATTCGGGCCATAAAAGTTCGTTATCATCTCACGATAGCGAACACTGTTCACAGTAACTGCCTGAACGGCCTCATTTTGGAAAAAATACGTGTGGCAAATGATGCCGCCAGCCCATAAACCGCACCAAACAGTCACTCTTTGTGGGTGCATTGGTTTTTCGACAATCACTCTTGGATTATCATTCGCCCAAATACGGCAATTCTGCTTATTGACGAATCCCTTGAGGTGAAAATGTGTCTCATCAATGAAGTTGATTTTCTTCGAAAATTGATCATCCACTGTTGCCATTTCTTGCCACCATTCTGACCATTGACGACGCTTGAAATGGTCAAGAGGCTTTAGTTCTTGAGTCAATTGCACCTTGTAAGCATGTAAATGCAAGTCTTTATGCATAATGTTTATCAACGACGAGCGTGAGAGGTGCAATTGTTGGACACGACGACGAGTTGAGGTGGACGGCTCTTCAGCCACACTATCGCGAACAGCAGCAATATTTTCTGCAGTATGAGCTGTACGAGCATGCACTGGTGTTTTCACATCTCCTACAGACCCAGTTTGCGCGAATTTCTGCCCGATTTTTCTGATTGTACGCACATTTGGACGATTAAATTGACCGAAAAAATCACGAAGTGCACGATATGCATTTTGATTTGAACGTCCATTTTCATAATAAGCCTGAATAACTTTTACGCGTTGCTCGATTGTGTACCTTTCCATGGTTCAAATTGAATTAGTCTCAAATTGAGAAATGTGTGTCGTTCACATTCAACATAGGCCCTTAAAATTTAACCACCCTTTATATGTATATTGTTATCTGAGCTCCACAATTCGATATTCGTTTTTTCAGCAACACTAACGTTAATTGTCATAATTAATGAAACCAAATCAGCTGTTCAAATTGAAATTTGAACCCCCCAAATCTACTGGATCCAAACTAAATTTTGTCACAATTGGCTACAAACTTATGCGCCGTGGTTAATATACTCAAAAAAATTAAAAGGTGCACTTTGCTTGCACTGTATCCTCTTTCCACCGTTGTAACCGTTCAAGCCGTTTTAGAATCACTCGTTATAAAATCTTTCACAAAATATAAAAATGTGCATGAATATTGTAGAAGCCACGCTTCGAGTCAGCGGCACATAGGATCAGCGGAAGCAGCTCACACATTCATGACCGATCTGCTTGTTGATGTAATGATGCTGACTGGTCACAAGAAATTACTGGAATAAAATAGAAAGGTTTTGCCTTTGATTATTTCGGTTATACACAAGAAATTATAACCGAAATAATCTTATTACTTGCCGGTTCGTGGAAAAGATGAACTTTCCAATCGTCCAGTTGATTAAATACTTTATAACTTTATCAACTCTAAAATGATCCTTATATCTCAACTCATTAAAATGATCCTTACAACAGCGTGTTTATGCCTTTGAAGCGTGCACAGAAATTTGGTGCAAGAAAAAAAAGAGAAGCTGAATGATGAAATTTTAAATAGCTTTACTAAAGATTCGTGCTGATAAATACTTTGATTTCTGCTTTTGTTAAATCGCGTGTGATTCCATATAGTTTGGAATTTATTTTAATTTTTTTATCAATAAAATAATTTTTTTATCAGCTACATGAAACAGTATTTGCGCGCCCCCCCCCCCCCCCCTGAGTAAAATCCTGGCTATGCCCATGAATGCAGTTGTCATGAAATTTAACACATATTTAAATTTTTACGTTCAATAAGATATATATTTTACATCTATTTATCGATAACATTTATTTAAGAATAAACGCAGAAAAGCTGAAAAATTCATGCAGTCACGAAAGACTTCTTTTGATCATTATAAACAATTCTTTTAGCATGGAAACTTATGGGTTTATATGTATGCTTTTGGGTATTGTGAGTTTTTTTTTTGGTTTTTGGATTTGCTATATACTTAAGAGAAAAGAGTGCTGTAGCACGAATAGTTTAGAAAAAATCGCAAAAAAATTCTAAACAGCTTATACAATTAGCATTAAAATTTACATTTAGGTATTTTTTGGTAAAGCAAATGCTTTGCTTTTATTTATTTTGATATATGTGTCTTTAAAACCAGAAGGCGCTGTAGAACAAATTTTCCAAAAAAATCACAAAAACTTCCTAAAATGCTTATCATACCAGCATGAAAATTTGTATTTAAGTCATTTTAGGTACAATAAGTATTTTGGTGCTATTTTTTTTTATGTATTCATAAGACTGTAGTACAAATCTCTTCAAAAATCGCAAAAAAATCCTTAACTACTAATTCTTTTTAGCATAACTAAATTGTAAATCAATGTTTTCGGGTACGATAAGTATTTTGGTGCTATTTATTTTGCTATATCTTAGATACCAAAGGGCAAGAAAAAGAAAAAAATTCCGAAGAAAAAAATGTATTGCACACATAAATTTGCATAGAATTAAAAAAAAAGTTTAATTAAAATTTTTTTCGTTCATAAAATAAATATCGATCGAACATCCAAGAGCAAAAAAAATGTAAACCAAAATATTTTGTTGAAATCAGATCGAAACCCTAAAACATGTGGCAGCTTGACTTTTTTCTTTTGACTTACGAGTATTTACTTCAGATTTGAAATAAATTATTCCGGAATTGTTCTAATTTACAGACAAAATTCACTACAAATTTCTAGGTCCACCCTTACACGAGGGCCGTTTCAAAATTCCGTGAAAAATGACACAAGGAATGAATTTTACGGAACAAAAACATTTTATTTCTCAATATAGTCTCCCTTTAGCTAAATACACTTCATCTAATGTTCCTCAAATTTTTGATCCCATTCGAAAAATACGTTTTTGGAAGCTCTGTTTCGGTCATGAATTTTGCCATGGGAGCTGGGCATGTGTATACGCGTGCATTGTCTCCTTTTTTTCCTCGCCAAATGGAGACGTTTCTCTCTCAAAGCGTCATTTAAACGGTCCAATCCGTCTGCATAGTATTCGCCATTGATCATTATTTTCGGTGGAAGGGAATCTATATAGATTATACCGCGTTTATCCCAAAATACTGTCGCCATAACCTTTCCGTCCGATAGCACCGTCTTCGTCTTCTTCGGAGCACGTTCAGTTGGTGAAATTCACTGTTTCGACTGTTCCTTTGTCTTTGGTGTGTAGTGATGGATCCATGTTCCGTCCACGGTCAGTAATCGATGGAAAAATCCTTCTTATCTTTGTTCAACATCGCCAAACATGCCTTGGAATCAGTCACACGATCGCGTTTATGGTCGAGAGTGAGCAAACGCGGCACCCATCATGAGGATAATTTTTTCATATCCAAATGATTTCGCAAAATGTTCCACACCCATTCATTTGAGATGCCCACGGCCTCAACAATCTCGCGCACTTTAACTTTGCGATCGGTCAACAAGATGTCGTGAATTTTAGTGACCATTTCTGGTGTCGTGACCACGTTTGGGCATCCAGAACGTTCGGCATCATTTGTGCTTGTAGGACCGCATCGGAATTCAGTAAACCACTTGTGAATTATTCCAATCGATGGTGCAGAGTCCCCATAGTATTTATCAATCCTTTTCTTGATTTGGCTGATGGGTTTTTTGCGCAAAAAATAATGCTTGATGAGCACACGAAATTCATTTTTTTCCATTTTCGCCAAAATTTACAAGATCATCTGCTTTCAATGATTGCCAAACACAAACCAAGCAGTGCAGCGAGCTGAAATTTTGAGAGTAGTCTATAAAAAGATGGTAGTTGACAGGATCAGTGTTGCATTTAAAGTTACTACGCGAGAAATTAAAAAATTCACTAACTTCTTAAATCGCCCTCGTAAGTGCACCATATTCAAAAACATTCTTTTAATTTTTTTAATTTTATTTATGTACGAGTATTTGCAGCTTTTTTTTTGTTTGTTAAAAGATTCAAGACAACAATTTTGACTACTGTTGAAAATTTCTGATCCATTGTACATTAGTTGCTTAGAAAAACTAGTAGTGAATTCTTTTTTTTATTTTTTTGTTTAATTTACATCGATACTCATTTATAAGCTATTTTATTATGCTTTAAAAAATATATATAAATAAAGAGCTTATACTTATACTTAAAAGATAAACCTGTCATTTCTTGTGTGCTTCAACGAGTTCGTGGCTTAAGTCTTTTGTTTAATTTTCATAATTTCTACTGTAGCAATAAATTAATAATTTTATTGATAAATCATAAATCTTGGTCTTAGTCTGGATTCTAGAACGGTGCAGTAAGCTTTTCAAATGCAGCTTCATCCTCATTCTGGTTCTTTAAATGATGCAATAAGAGAGATTTGTTGCTACCACGCAACCTTAACCGCAGCTAACTACTTTTTATTACTATCCTTATTAACTTATTCAGTAGAAATTTATATGGCAAATATAAATATTGTCAAAGTGCTGATTTGTGCTAGCAAAAATTACAGCAACAACTATACAAAATAACCTAGTCAGTTATTGCAACAACCTTTAACAACAGCAGTCTGAGCTATTTGGCGCTATGCAAATCGCCAGCAGCGATGTTTATTAACCCGTTTGATTGAGCAATCAAAGTAGAAAAAAAAGCAACAAATAACAATCATATACAATAAGGTCAATACAACAACACATGCAGTTTTTTCATTTTTGTTGTTGTGCTAGTTGTGGCAAAATTAGCAAGAAAAAAAAGTCATACAAAAATAATTATTTGCCAAAAAACAGCAGCTGTTGAAAAGGTTACCAATTCAAAGAAGTCAAAATTGAAAATGCGAAAAAAAGTATGCTACCAGATTTGTGTTCAGATTTTTGATGACCATGCGTCCCCAAATAATTTTTTTTAATAACAACAACTATGTAAACAAAGTTCGAATTGCAACATCATAACAACAATCAGAAAAAAATTGTTATAGAAAATGTTTCTTAACGTTGCTACAAGTTAAGATGCCAAAATCAGCAGCTAATGAAGAAGATGCTGGCTTTAAGGAGCCATTATTGACAAATAGCAGAAGCTAAGGTTGTAAGTAATTTGAAGATGTAAGAGCCAAACTGATAAAAACTCAAAAAATCTTTATAAGCTTGGTCATAAATCTTGAAAAATTTATTAATTTAAGTCTCTAATGGCTACAATCAAAATGCATGACCTTAAACCGCACACTGCAACTCATTTAAAATAAAAAAAATATCAATTCCATCTGAGGCTCTGAAAGTTATGTAACAACTCAGCCTATCCATCCATTAGCTTCACTTTACTTCAGCAGTCAGCAGCAGGTGAAGATATTTGCGGCAAATGCCTTTTGACTCAAGTGCAGCAAACAGTTTTTCGGCCTACCCTGATCTAAGCTGTCTAGGGACCTTTTTTTTCGTCAGTCATTATTCAGTCTTAGCAATTGTTGCTTATGGTTAATTGCTGTTGCATACTAAATTTTAGTTTTTTTCCCTGTGTTGCTTTTAAGACGTTCAGCTTATTGTGGCCAACACGCATGCGCAACTTTAAAGAAATGGTGTTGCTGCATTAGAGATATGAAGGTTATAAATATGACGCTGATGAGTTGTTTGGGTAAATATTTTCATTTTTTTGCAATCAACGTTCGCTTTGGTTGAACAGACGTAGTGCCTCATCGAGTGCTAGAGCACTCAGCTAAGATCTGTGTGCTGCGATTGAGACAAATTAAATGAAGACTCGGCTCAACTTAATGTACTTAAGAGAGTGAGTCTGTCATTTTTAGTGGAGTGGACATATAAAATGGGATATATGGGTTGCTCGCTGTGTTAATAATATTAAATCAAATGCTGTGGGTGAAGATGGAATATCTATTAAATTTATAAAAATTATTTTACCTTTCATCCTAAGCCCTTTGATACACATAATGAATCACTGTTTCACAAGTTCTTGCTTTCCTGATGCGTGGAAAGCAGCTACAATCTTTCCTATAGCTAAAAACCCTAATGCCTGTGAACTGTGTGATTTTCGTCCGGTAAGTCTTTTGCCAGCTTTATCAAAAGTATGTGAGTCTCTCATGGCTGTACAAATTTCCGAACACATTAGAAAATTTAACCTTATTTCACCACTTCAATCCGGTTTTCGACCTGGCCACAGCTGCTCTACAGCTGTTGTGAAGATCCTAGATGACATAAGATTATCATATGATATGGGGCATATAAGCTTGCTTTGTCTGTTGGACTTTTCAAAAGCATTTGACTCTGTTGACCATTTATTACTATGTCAAAAACTAGAACTTATTGGAAGGTCTCAAAAAGTAAAGGTAGTTTGTCTGCTTTTAACCATTTATCCTGTGGAGTTCCTCAAAGCTCGGTACTTGGTCCGCTTTTATTTGCAATGTTTCTTAATGATATTTTTTAGCAAATGCCGTCATGTAACCATGCATGCATATTAGGGCGGGTCAAATTTTTTTGGTGGTCTGGCTCAGCGAAATTCGTAAAATACATGTAATTTCAAGACTATTTCTCCACTACAGCATATACAAATTCTGAAAAAAAGCTGTGCGGACTTTCGTAAATAGATTTTTTTCTCAATTATAAAATATGAATGTATGAAATTTGAAAGAAGTGTATAAAATGTGTATAAAAAAGATTATTTGTGCTGTCATTTCTAAGGTAAATTTGGGCGCTGAATCTGAATCTGGCATTAAAAATACATTAAATCCAACTATCAATAGAAAAAATCGTGATTTTTTATCAAAATATCGTGATTTTTGGTCAAAAAATAAAAAAAATGTTGGAAAATTTGGCGCTGAATTCAAATCTCCCATTTAAATTACTCCAATTCTCGTTTACTATTTAGTACTATTTAGTACCAATTCTAGTACTCCAAGTCTCGTTTGCTCTCAGTTTTGGGCCTTTTTTCTCTCGATTCCATCGATGTCGCAATAAAACCACTTTTGTGTTTTTCAGTAACGTGTTTGGATGCTCTAGTCATCTCTTGGACATTTCGTTCGGTGCTTTGAATGTGGCATGGTATTTCGACGTTAATCATAACCTCATCAGAATCATAATAATCTTCAGTCAAATGTTGCAATGGAATGTCTCTTGTGTATGGCGGCTCGTGTAGAATATCATCATCATTCAAATCTATCATGTTGGAAAAGTGGGTGCAGTCAAAATTGATTTTCGGTTTTTTGTATTCTCTCAATGTTGTCCGATCGAGATCACTTCGGATATGTTTTATTTTGTCGATTGCCATTTGACGTATAGGTTTCACATTGTGACAAACCATTGCTAGCAAAACATTTTCAGAGCTAGCAAAGTAGCAATTGGCTGACATTACACTATGAACAACGGAAAGTAAATTCGGTGGCAGATAATTCGTCCATTGTATAAATTTGAAGAACAAAACACTTCCGTATGCCATTGAATTGTAATATTTAACGTTGAAGTACATTGGAATGTACACTTTCATCACGTATGTGGCCAAAATTCGCAAGTTTTTTGACGGTTTGTCCGTAGTTATGTACGTACGTAAAATTCGAGCAGCTTTTGTTAACCACCTAGCATGATGTATTGGTCCCAACTTGATGTTTGCTAGATCAATTGATACTGAGCGAGTTGAAATCGCGTTTGCTAATTTGAGAAGATTTCTTGCATCTGTTGAGAAAGAACGTTCATCAAAATCTGGTGATGATGGTGGCATATTTTGGAGTGAAATTATCTCAAAATTATTGACAACCTGAAAAGCAGAATTTTTTTTTTAATTCGTTAAATTATATAATTTATTTACTCAAAATAATCGTATTTTACTTGTATCGTATCGCAAATGCCTAAAACCGCTGCTAATCGTCCTGTTGACGTAGTTGGCCCTTTCGTGAAACTTTTTTCTAGTGTATTGTATAAATGACGAAACGGTAACTCATTGAAATGCAGCAAACATACACTCCAATGTAATGGCCTCTGTAAATGTTGTTCGAAAAGTCTTATTATACCACTTCTAATTCCAGTGTTAACAGGTTCACCGTCAGAACAGATAGCTACCAAATTATCTAATGACAAGCCGTTTTTATCAAAAAATTCAATAAGTTTATGCGTTTTTGCTTCTGCGGTTTCTTCTTCCACAATAATATAGCCCAAAAATCTGGAATCTGGCTCTCTTACAACAACTATATGCGGTTCTTTAATTTTGCGTGTATGAATTTTATTGTTGATAAATTCGGTAACTAATGTTTCGTCTGTTCTGCCATCGAAAGCAAATGCCAATAACGTGGAAGTGTCTAATCGTTTTTTCAAGACCTCATTCCTACAACGATTGCGTTCTCTTTGAACTTTATTTTTATCGATAATTAACGTTTGATCATTTTTATCTTTTACGCTTAAATCTTTCAAAAGTGCAGATGCGAGTGCAGCCGCAGCTCTATTTGATATACCGTATCTATCGCATTCCATAGCAAAGTTTGATAAGGTTACGTTTTGCATATACGGCCCTCGAACAGCAGCTGGAGCTGCCACTCCTTCTTCAAATTCAAAATCCATACTACTTGCACCCATTGATAATTCAGGTTGCCAAATCACCTCTGATCTAGTCACTTCTGTAGTTGTTACTGTTGTTAAACTTGGTTGTGGTAGCGTTTGAAGAAATTCAGTAATAGTGACATTTCTATCTGTCATCTGGTCCACAAAAAATGTTTTCATGAATAGTGCTAGTGGTGTATTTTGACATCTGCAATCCGTTGTTAATAAATTGCAATTACATGTTGAAACCCAAAACAAATTTCCTAGCAAACCACGAAAATCAACAAGAACATCGGGTGATTTGGATTTGTTTTTTGATGCTTCTCTATATTGAGCCATGAATCAATCGGTCTAATTTGTTGCAAATGGATTTTCTCTGAATAATTGGCGTTGGAAGATTATTCCAAATTTCAACAATTTTATCCGCCACATGACGAGTAATTGATTGGAATGAAATGTGTGGGTTGTCTTCGAAATAGTGCTCTTGCATGAAAAAATAATGTAACAAAATATCGCCATACGTCGGTAGACGTTCAACGTTCAATTCTTTCGCTTCACCAAATAAAGTTTTATCATGCTGCAATATTGAAGTTATTTTACGGTCCAGCTCGGGTTGTGATGATGACGGTGAGGTTTCCATGATATAGCTTGTATTCTGAAATGTAATATTAAAAATAAAATATTAAAAATAAAATATAAGGAATTTAAATTTCAAAGATTTTATGATTCATAAAAAAAATAATTTTGAATACAAAGGATAAATTTAAATGTGTTTACCAAGAAAATTAAAGATAAAATAATTTGGATTTTAGAATTTAAAGGAAAAAGTTTATGATAAGTAATTAAGACAAAAGAATTTACACAAGCGTGTTAAATATAATTTTACTAAATGAATTTCCTGCCATAAATCAAAATAAAACGTGTTTAATATTTAATCAAGCCTTGAAAATGGGCTTACATTTGAAATAAAGACAATTTTCCAACATTTTTTTATTTTTTGACCAAAAATCGCGATATTTTGATAAAAAATCACGATTTTTTCTATTGATAGTTGGATTTAATGTATTTTTAATGCCAGATTCAGATTCAGCGCCCAAATTTACCTTAGAAATGACAGCACAAATAATCTTTTTTATACACATTTTATACACTTCTTTCAAATTTCATACATTCATATTTTAAAATTGAGAAAAAAATCTATTTACGAAAGTCCGCACAGCTTTTTTTCAGAATTTGTATATGCTGTAGTGGAGAAAAAGTCTTGAAATTACATGTATTTTACGAATTTCGCTGAGCCAGACCTCCAAAAAATTCGTCCATACAAATTGACCCGCCCTAATGCATATGCTGATGATCTTTAGCTGTACTTGTCCAAACCAATTGATCTTATTGATGATTTATGTATTGAGGTAAATGAAGACATGAGTAAAATAGTAGATTAGGCTAAAGCTAAT
Organism: Dichetophora obliterata; assembly: GCA_963920525.1. NCBI lineage: Eukaryota > Metazoa > Arthropoda > Insecta > Diptera > Sciomyzidae > Dichetophora > Dichetophora obliterata. The sequence goes on along the minus strand of OY986437.1, from coordinate 198,125,338 downwards.
CAGCTTAATCTTGACCCTCTTAAATCATTTGTTCTGCCGATTTTTAAGTCTAGATACTCTTTCTCTGAAATACCAGTCATTTTTCTGAATGGAATCGACTTGAAATTTATAGGTAAAGTTAAAAATCTCGGTTACTATATTAACTCCTCACTTTCCTGTGAAGATCATATAAACTCTGTTGTTTGTAAAGTTTACTATAACCTACGGAACCTGAGGAGAACTGCATCATTTGTGCATGTTGAGACTAGAAGAAAGCTAGTGTTTCAACTCATAGTGCCAATAATTTCCTACTCAGAAGTTGTATACAGTAAGCTTGATTCTAGGTCAAATCTTAAGTTACAACTTGTATTTAATAATGCTGTCAGATACGTTTATTGGACTTAAAAAGTTTGACCGTATAAGTCATTTGAGCAATCGAGTACTTGGTTGCAATATTTTCAATTATTTGGATGCTAGAAACTGTATTTTTTTGCATAACTTTATTTAAACACAAACTCCTAATTACTTATTCAATAAGTTACAGTTTTGTAGATCGACCAGAAATATGAACCTTATAATCCCTGTATACAATTTTTTGAACTCCAACAGACTCTTTTTTGTGAACGCTATCAGAATGTGGAATTCGCTACCTTCAAGATTCAAAAGTATCTGAAATAAGCACAACTTTAAGCATGCAATATTCCAACACTTTTCTTGATACTATCTTTCGTCTATTTTCTATTTTATTAATGTTTTCTTCTTCATTATTTGGTAAAGTTTCTTAAAAGGAATTCATACATAAGTCTAAATTAAATTCAATTATAATTTATTCTTAAAATTTAAGCGTATAACTAAATTGAATTTCTTGAGTCAAATGCATTTGTTTGTTGATTATAACTTAAATTTAAAATTTAAAATTTAAAGTTAAATTTAGTCGCTGCTTACAATTTTTTTTTTAATTTAAAATAAGTAACTTAAAATTTTTTTTATTTATTTGTTGGTAATAACTTGTTGTTATTCTTTGATTTCTTACTGCATTTTAAAGACTTTGTCTTATAACTATAAGACAAAGTATAAAAATAAGTAACTTAAAATTTTTTTTATTTATTTATTGGTTATAACTTGTTGTTATTCTTTGATTTCTTACTGCATTTTAAAGACTTTGTCTTATATGTGAACATGATAATTAAATTAAATAAATTAAATAAAATATCCCCAAGCAATGAGTGAGAGTAATGCACAATCAATACGCAATATTTATTTATGAGGAGATATAACATATTCTTTGCAGTATTGGCCACTTAAGGCTGTATTTAGCATAATTAAAATGATCCAATTTACAGGGCTGTAGTCCCATGACCAAAACTCATTATATCTACCAAATCGCTTGAAATAAAAACTTGCAATTTGACATACACTCGCGCTCAAAAAAAAAGCCGAGTTAATAATTTGATAACTATATTATTTTTCTTGAACTGTAAAACAGTGTGCCAAAACCATAAATAAACAAGCACATCCAAACTTTATAGAAATTCTTAAAGAAGGATATATTGAGAGTCCATTGCACTTAATTTGACCTCTCAAGGTTTTCACAATTTTTTTCAACTTATTTTAAAGTTGAAGTGTTCGAATTTTGTTGTGTGTTGGAAATGAAAAATAAAATTAGTTTTTTTTCAATAAAATTTGACATAAAATAAGGCTATTTAAAAAGATTAGATGAAATAGGAGCACGGTTGCCTCCTCAAATTCCCACGAAAAAAACCTATTTCCCACAATAGCAAAAATAAAATAACCACGAAAATTCTCATGGTATAAAATTGAAAAAAAAACCCATCGTAATTAAAAAAACCACAAAAAATCCCACGGACATTTAAAACAACCACGAAAATCCCACGAAAATAAAAAAAAACCACGAAAAATCCCATTTGCATTTAAAAAACCACGATAAATCCCATTTGTATTAAAAAAAACCACAAAAAATCTCTCTTCTATTAAAAATTACCACAGTAAATAACACAGACATAACAAATTGTCAAAAATGAAACAAAAAATTTTAACTAATTTGACTAAACAAAAGAACGTCGTCTTTCATCGTCTGTGTTTTATTTAATCTTTTAGTAATAATATTCAATAAAAAATATTTATTTAATCCACCTTAAGCTTGTATAAAGTTTACAAAAAGAGTTCCAAATTAGTTTTTAGTCTTTAAAAAGCAAAACACAATCACAAAATTCTTCTTTTTAACAATTATTGCTCAGCACGCACCGCATCAAAAACAAAATTCTTATCGACTGAAAATTCGATGAACAATGAACATTTCGACAGTTCGATACTCGTTGATCGATAACCAGCGAAGATTACATCGAAAGCAACTCGTAATAAGGGCCCATTACAAATCAATTTTATCATTTTATATATTGATAAAAAATAAAAAAAATTCACTGAAACATATTTTCTCAATGCATGTTATTATTTCAAGAGTGAAAGAACTTCCCGCCAAGCCAAAGTTAATGAATTTGTTGCGAAAATCATATAGGTTGAGACGATTTTGACAATGATCAAAATATGAAAAATTTACACTTTTATGCATACTTTTATACATATTTTAACTGCAAAATAAAAATAAATCCTTCAAAACAAAAAAAAATTCCCACAAAACAAAAAAATCCCACGTGAATTAAAAAAACCACACTCAATTAAAAACTCCCATGGGAATTCCCATTTCCCACGGTAATTAAAAATAACCACAAATGGGATTTTTCCCACAAAGGTGGCAACCGTGAATAGGAGCGTTTGTATGGTAGCAAACATTAATTACATAGGAATCAGTTTTTGACAAAAAAAAACGTTAAAAAACTGCCGTCATTTAACAAATCTTAACCGATTTCGTTGTTCTTAAGTTTAAAGGAAAAGCATATTCACGTGCAATTAATTTTTGTGAAAATGCAAATGGCATTAATGGAATATTATTTAGTTAAAATTTATAGAAACACCATTTTTTTAAGTTAAAAAAAGGACAATAAATTGCTTGGCTGCACGCTTCATTTTATATTTTATAGTTTACGTCAAATTTTTTTTTTTTTGCAATAAGCCAAATGGCTGTAAAAATGCAATTAATGTCGGCACAACAAAATTCGAACACTTTAACTTTAAAAATAAGTTGAAAAAAATGTGACGATATTGAGAGGTCAATTTAATTGCGAGGGACTCTCAACATGTCCTTCTTAAAGAATTTCTATGAAGTTTGAATGTGCTTGTTTATTTATGGTTTTGGCACACTGTGTACTTGTTGCCTGATATGACAACGAAAAAAGTTAAAAAGCATTTTGGCACATGTCAAATCAATCAAAAGTTATTAAGCATGGAGTTGAGTCGCAACGGTGTTATTGCTTTTTATATGGCTGGAAAAACAAATAGGAGCATCGTAACAGAGCTTAAACATTTAAATACTAGCTGATATACCCGGTGTTACTCGAGAGTCATTTATCTAAACATTTTAACATACACTCCTTTATTAAATGTTTTTTAATTTCTGGAATAATGAAAAACATGTTGAATTTTATTTGTACGCTACAGTTAGAAAGGTAATTGAACGAACTTTCATCCAAAAAATTTTGAGAAATTTTTGTTGTTGGTGGTTCCATCGTTTGCGGTGAGCTAATTCAATTCAAAGAAGGGAAAAACATATTTTAAAAATTAAAAATAATTTTTATATTTACTTAATCTTAAAGCTAGCAAAATTACCTTTTCAACAATATAAAAATTATGGTGGGGCTCAATGCGTCACTGGGGCTCAATATATTAAACTTTTTAACAAAAAAAATTTTAATGAAATATATTAAAAACAGCGGAGATATTGGCATTAAAAGTAAAAACTTTGATTGTCATATATTTTTTTTTCATTATTAGCTATCAATGTTTTATGAAATTACGTTGTACTAAAAATGATTGTACTAAAATTTATATTAGCGTTTTTTTTTCATGGGAGATCAGGATCATATCATTGCATTTGCAAGCAAAGCAAAAACAACAAATAATCCAGCAAGTGAGCTAGACATTTAAATTGATCCCATTCTATGTTTTTTAGTGTTGAAAGCGCAACTGTAGAAGTAGACAACACGTAGCCGTTATTGACGTCTAGATGTCGCTGCGACTGAAAAAACTGGCAGTACTGCATTATTTGACATTTTAAAAGTTTGGTAGCAATAGCATATTCTCAAAAAATTTCGCAAAACTTATCTGCTAGCTACATAAGAACATCAGATATTCTTCTGTTAGCAGAAAAAAGCGCTTCCTGTCTGTTATCCCAAACGTGTGGGGTTAAATTTGAAGAAACTTGTGGTAGACATCATTCGGCTATTCACCGCAAGGTATATAGTTTGTACCCATAGTACTTGCAAATGCGGCGCCATCTATCTGTCAATTTAAAGCACAGATCAAAACATATGAAATAATTGTGCTAACCAGATGTGCATAGTTTTATTATATCGCCATATAGCTGAAACTGATTACATGAAAATATTAACTTTTACAGCATTCTTATTCACAGTCATCTTTTCGATGAAATGGTGATATAAATAAAGCATTAAAAGTACCATTGATAAAGAACTGAGTGACAACGGTGACACAATAGTGAGAAAAAATAGAGCCATCACAATAAAACAAATTTAACATGAGTGGGGCGGGGGGTGGGGAGGAAACAAAGCTAAGTAGATTACTATAAGGAAGATTTTATATAAACCAAAATGTTCTTAATTACTCTAGACCAGTGTTTCCCAAAGTGTGTTCCGCGGAACCCTGGGGTTCCACGAAATAATTTAGGGGTTCCGCGTGACAAATTTTATTTTATTAAAAAAACAAGCATTTTTTCGGAAAGTTTACATTCGACCACCAAATGTAATTTAAAATTTTTAAAAATGGCGACTGAAAACACAAGCATAAACAAAAAACACAATAAACAAACCTAAACAATAATGTTTCACTCTCGCTGAGTAAGCGAGTTTATGTTCGATATTGTTTGCAAATTATCATGGCTCACGTTTGGCAAACTATTTGATCGACTAGTGTGCGCACTCCCATAACACGTCATACCCACATGGCAGTCTGCAGATAGTTGCCAGACAAGTGGACATCTCACCTCTTATATGATTTTTTAGTTGGGTTTGGAGAAATTGATAAGTGTACGCACTTTATAGGACACCATGCAAAGCATAACAAACTAAACAAACAATTAAATAACAAAAGAATTGCTTACCAGTTTTATAAAAATTTTTACTTAAAAAAAATTATGAAGATTTTTTAAAAAATGAGCACATTTTTCCATATAAATGACTTTTCTACTTTCAGTCGCCAATCGGGAGCATTTACCCTATTTTAAATTCTATGATACTTGGGGACTTACATTTTTAGAGCATATAGAAAATATTTCCGTTTGACTCGTGACTCTTAAGCGGTATCTACACGATTCAACGGCTGTACCAATCTGTGTTGTACGTACGACCGTAAATTGGCGATTTCTTCCATTCGACACAGCGTTCACACAATACAATCGTCGCAAGATTGTACCAACCGTTGGAACAGCCGTTGTATCGTGTAGATACCGCTTAACCCGATTTTCATTTTTAAAAACTAATCTAGTGTGCATAGGAAACGGCACACGCTGATTTAAAAAATATTTAATTGGTAACACCCAGTCAGCGAACGGTTCTGTAGAAATCAGTTAATTTTCGTAGTCTGATCGTAAGGCTGTTACTTTTTAAGTGAATTTTTTTAAGTAAACAAAAGTAATTTTTTTTATTCCTCTTGTACTTTTATAAATCAGGTAGGACTATAAATAGTTTTTATAATTTATTTATTATAGTATGTAATATATTTACCATTTTTGTTTCTATAAACAAGAATTGCCCTTATAATGGATCGATGGTTAAAATATGGGTCGTTAAAGAAAAATGACGTTGTTAGTAGTAGTGCAGAAATCTCAGAATCTACAGATACAGGCATTCTGGAACCCGCAATGCCATCAACTTCCAGTTCCGTACAGCTACAGCCTTATCTTCCAACTCTGCCATCTTCCAATTTTAAACAGGTGGTATCAACAAAAAGACGTAAATATGATTCTAGTTACCTGTCGTTTGGATTTACTAGTACTGGTGACGAGGAGGCTCCAGATGCGGTTTGTTTACTTTGCAACAAAATATTGGCAAATAGCTCCTTAGCACCAGCAAAACTACAGAGACATTTGGAAACAAATCACCCAACAGATAAAGGCAAAGATATTTCTTTTTTTGAAAGAAAACTTGAAAGCCATAATAATTGCAAGAGTTTTATGGTACAAAAATTCAAAACAGATAATCAAAAGATTACGGAAGCGTCTTATAAAGTATCTTACCGAATTGCTCTTGCAGGCGAGGCACATGTTATTGGTGAATCACTTATTAAACCCTGTGTTCAAGATATCGTTTCGTGCGTATTGGGCGAAGAGTATAGTAAAAAAGTTGACAGCGTGTCTCTTTCTAACAATACTGTTAAGAGGCGTATTAACGATATTGCCGATGACATTAAAATAGAACTTATTTCACGGTTGCAGGCGTGTAACGCTTATGTATTACAACTAGATGAGTCCACAGACGTTTCTGGGTTAGCAATTTTGCTTATTTTTGTTCGGTATGATTTTAATAAAAAAATTGAAGAAGATTTGCTTTTATGTGAAGATGTGAAAATAAACGCCACGGGGGAGAAGATATTCAACTGCATTGATAATTTTATGACAACGCATGAAATAAACTGGGGAAAATGTATTGAAGTTTGCAGCGATGGAGCAAAAGCAATGACAGGGAAAGTGAGTGGTGTTGTAGCACGGATTAAAAATGTTGCAAAAAACTGTAACAGTACTCATTGCATTCTTCACAGATATGCATTAGTAACAAAAAGGATTTCAGTGACATTTAAATCTGTTCTAGACGAAGCAGTGAAGATTATAAATTTTATTAAAAGTAAACCATTGCAATCACGTATTTTCACAGCCATGTGCGAAGATATGGGAAGCCTTCACACCACTTTACTTCTTCATACGGAAGTTAGATGGCTATCACGTGGTAAAATTCTTGTGCGAATATTTGAATTGCGAAAGGAACTGTTAGCATATTTTATTGGTCATAAATTCGAATTATCAGACAGATTAAATAACATGACATGGCTATCTACACTTGCATACCTTGCTGATATATTTGGAAAATTGAACGAAGTATGTTTGGCTCTGCAAGGAAAACAAGTCAACATATTACAAGCAAAAGATAAATTGGTTGCCTTTTCAAGAAAAATACAATATTGGATATCAGCTGTGGAGAAAAATAACTTCGAGTGTTTCCAGACTCTTAATGATTTTCTTGAAGAATCTGAAGTCGATTTAGACATGGAAATTCGTGATGGTATAAAAACACATCTGTCCAGTTTACAGCAATCACTCAGTGATTATTTTCCAAGCCTACAGAATCAAGATAATTACTGGTTACAAAATCCTTTCAAAATAAAAGAAAAACCAAAAGAACTTCATTCCATGGATTATGAAAGTTTGATTGAATTGAGTTCGGATACACAATTAAAAGCCAAATTCGCAACCGTTTCAGTAACAATATTCTGGTATGATGTATTCGATGAATATCCAAATTTGTCAAAACAGGCTATTCGAATTCTTTTGCCGTTTGCAACCACTTATTTGTGTGAAGCTGGGTTTTCCAAATATGTTGCGACAAAAACCAAATATCGGAACAAACTTGATGCTGCACCTGATATGAGAGTTCAATTATCAAACATAGCGCCCAATTTTAGGAGAATAATAGAATCAAAAAAGCAGCTGCATTCTTCGCATTAAAGATTTTTCATTTATTTTGGTTTATGTTTTGTATTTTTATAAATTATTTCCATGAATTCGCTTTTTTAAGTTTTATCTTATTCAATTAAATCTGATATATAAAAATAGTACTTGTTTAATGTAATATATCATTAAATTTTGAAAATTCGTTTTTTTTTTTAATATTTAGGGTTCCGCAATCATTGGCAAAACATTTTAGGGTTCCACGACCAAAATAGTTTGGGAACCACTGCTCTAGACACACAACTGCATTCTTAGAGATAAATGGGGACGTTCAAATTGTATAGAGAATTTTAAAACAAAACTCAGTTTTATTAATAGTCTGGTATGAAAAAATAGATTTTTAGCCATAATTTTTGATTGGAAAGACATATTGGGGTAAATTTTTCACATAAATTATTTTTGAGACTTGACTTTTTTGTAAAAATATATAAAGACAACATTATGGAAAAAATATATTTCGTGAAAAAAATCAAAGGGGTACCCTTGTTGTTTTTTTTCAAAATAAACCAAATAAATAGCCAGATGTGCAATTTTTAATTGATTTAATTTTTACAACAAAAACAATTTTTGAGTCATTTTTTGAATAGAATGTCAATATTTTGAACCTTTTTTGACATAATTATAAAACATAGTTACACTGACTAAACGGTACAGTTCAACCTATTTTTGTGAAGTGATTTTATTGAACCTTTGAACAAAAAAAAAATTGAATGAAATATATTAATGGACAGCGAAGATACTTGCATCGAAAGACCAAACTTTGATTTTCATGTCGTTTTTTCTCATTCTTAGGTAACGATGTTTTATGAAAAAGTTGTTGCACTGCAAATTTATACAATTTTGAATAAAGAGGCCTCTATCCAGCTCTCAAGTAATTACTTAAGAAATATTTGAATATATTTCTTAAGTAGAAAAAAGTAGTATGAAAGCAAATTTGACATCTCCCAAAAATAAATAATTTATTTTTATTTTGGCAGAATATTTTTTCAAAAAAAGCTGTCGAGCCGTTAGCTGATTTTTTTTTGGGTTATTTGTATGGTGATCAGAGATTCGAATGAGAACATTCATAATTTTTGCCATTCGAATAACAATCGCCATCAGCTACAATCGCACACAAAAATGAATGCATTCATACGGCTCAAGCTCATAAACAACGGTTTGCGAATCAGTGCGAAGGTAGCATACAGGCAATGAAGACATTTGGATGCTTCGCTTGAAACTCGAGTATCTGCTGCTGAATGAATATGCTGTCATACTTCCCTGCCGTTCTCTAGCAGCGCGTTCCTCTTTGTGCTGTTTGTTTCCGTTGAGTTAATTGTTTGCGTAGCTATTCATATTTTATATCTAATTAAATATCTGCGACAAATAGGTCCATTTACTTCAAATCTCGCACAGCAAATAGAGTAAAGAAATATTTTTCAACACCTTCAGATGCTTTCCGTTATTCCGCCAGCCACGAAATGACAATTCAATAAATACGCACGATATAATCTCGTTAGCGTTCTTTACTTTGAGAGTTGCAGTTAATATTTTTTTTTGGAGCGAATGGACATAAAAGCATTAATTTTCTTGCGAATGGTATTTATGTCTTGCTTTGTTGTGCATTCTTGTGTCGTAGACGTTTTTATCACGCTCTAACGCTATGGCATTTGCATCCACAGCGATTGGCACATGCATTTGCGCAGCCTTTTATTTTTGCAGTTGTAAAGGTCCTCTAAATTGTTGAAAAAGTCTTATCTAGGTACTCAATCGACACCTGGATAGGGCGAGGAGAGTGCAAAAAAAGTGGGTGAGTGTTTTTTTCTACAATTTGTTCGTCGCAACTTCTACTAATTACAATACATTTTCATTTTGCAACGACAATACGTACCTCATGTGGAAACTCCACTTAAAAAAAAGGCTTATTTCACGAACCGGAGGAAAAACTGAAAGAATCCAAAGTTGTCTGCAGTATGTACCTAATAAAGAAGCTCAAGATTAATTTTTTTCAACTCGCGATCTCTTAAAAACAGTGCTCATGGCTCTCGCCAGGACCCTTCATTGGAGTTTCCCTTTTTTAAATCTTAGTTTTGGTGCATTTATGCAATGGAACGGGTTAGCATTCTATATTATCAGAATAATTCAGAAGAAAAAAGCATTCGCTTCTTCCCAGAAAAAATGCATGTTAAGTTGACTAGGGAATAAAAGAAAACTATTTTAAGGATGTAGTTAATTCTTTACACTATCTTCTATTTTGTTCCATTGGTAGCCCAGGCAGCCTAACTTTTACCATATAATGCTATGGTATCTAATTGATACTGCTGGACTAGGATGCAATTTAAGTTTACGAAACAAAGATTTTATTCAAGGATTTTTAACAAGGACTTAACATACAATGTAACCGATTTTAAAGATTTTTTTAATTAATGGTATTATATATAAGAAAAAATGGATTTGTGAGGGTATTATTTATTTATTTATTTATTTATTTATTTATTTATTTATTTATTTATTTATTTATTTATTTATTTATTTATTTATTTATTTATTTATTTATTTATTTATTTATTTATTTATTTACTTATTTATTTATTTATTTATTTATTTATTTATTTATTTATTTATTTATTTATTTATTTATTTATTTATTTATTTATTTATTTATTTATTTATTTATTTATTTATTTATTTATTTACTTATTTATTTATTTATTTATTTATTTATTTATTTATTTATTTATTTAATTATTTATTTATTTATTTATTTATTTATTTATTTATTTATTTATTTATTTATTTATTTATTTATTTATTTATTTAATTATTTATTTATTTATTTATTTAAGTAATCATAAGTGCAATAAGAGCTATGCTCTTTTGTAGTACAACATAAATGCATAAATATAATTAGTTTACATTAAATTTAATTAAAATTAATATTAAAATTTAAATTAAAATGAAAATGAAAATGAATAATTTTATATTAAAAATTTGAAATGAAAGTTAAAGTTAAAAACTAAAAATGAAGTATAATACAACTGTTTAAAACAGAATCAAAAATAATGACCTTAATTTTTAAACAATATTGGCTTTATGCTATTTTTTTATTTAAAGAATATAAAAAATAAAAAGAATTAAAGTTAAGTTAAGATTGAAAAAAGTTTCTGATACAAATAATAGATAAAGAATAGATAACATAGAGAAGTAAGGAAGTGAAAAGCTATTGAGTAGAGAAAAATGAAAAGATAGATTGCCTAAAAGGACCTCTCCCAGTGACCTCCCTAAGTCATCTTGGCAAAGCATTCCACAACCTAATGGCGTTAATGAAAAACAGGTGGGAAGAGTTTAATGAGTTGTGCCTCGGAACTATCAGAACATGGCTTCTACTTGACATACAAAACTTAAGTTATTCATGCAGATAGCAAGGAGTTTTCCCATGGATTAGTTTGTACAGGTAAATACAGTTTCTAGCATTTAGGTAAGCAGTTATGTCGCATCCTAGTATTGCATTTCGGAAACGAGACAAACGATCGTATTTTCGGAGACCATACACATAGCGCGTGGCGTAATTAAATGCAATTTGAATTTTTAACTGGGAAGATGCGCCAAGTTTACTATAAACTATGTCTGAAAAAGAAATGATTGGTAAAATTAGCTGTATGACTAATCTACGTTTAATTTCAGTAGGAGTGACACTAGCAGACATTCTTAAGTTTCGTAGGACATAATAAACTTTTTGGACTATACTATTAACATGGTCTACACAAGACAAAGAAGAATTAATGTAGAAACCTAGGTTTACTACTTTCGACACCACAGTCAGTTTGCTATTACCAATAAACAGATCAGGGACATCAACGACACAAGTTTTACTTTTACATATAGGAAGAACAGAAGCATGAACAGATGCATTCCGGCAAACAATAAAGATGTCGTTTATAAAAATTGAAAATAACAGAGGACCTAGTATAGAGCCTTGTGGAGCACCACTTACTACTAATTTGCATGACGAGGATACCTGACCAACCTTAACTCTTTGCATTCTATTACACAAATAACTAGACATTAGATTAACAGCACTATCACAGAACCCAAAAAGATACCTAAGCTTTTGACACAAATAACTATGATTGACTTTATCAAAGGCCTTGGAAAAATCAAGTAAGCCGAGTAAAGTCATAGAGCCGGCATCATAATCGGGTCGAATATCATCAAGAACCTTTACTACCGCTGAGGAACACCCATGCCCTGCCCTAAAACCAGACTGATAGCGGGATAGCAGTTTTTTCTCAGAAAGATTTGCTAATTTGTTGAGCCATAAGTTTTTCACATACCTTTGACAATGGTGACAGTATACTTATAGGCCTATAATCATTCGCACCAGATGGATTTTGCTTTTTAGCTATAGGTGTAACGATGGCAATTTTCCACATGTTGGGAAAGGAGGATGTTATAAAGCAATGATTTATAATGTGCGTAAGAGAAGTTATTATGTGAGGTAGTAAAAGTTTAAAGAATTTGATGGGAATGCCATCTTCTGCAATTGCATTTGATTTTATCTGCATAACACAGTTTCCAACATCAATTTCACTAACCATTTCAAACTTAAAAGACTGTGGTATAGTCAGGTTGTCACTGGAACGCATAGAGGTATCATTAGAGGTAGAAAAAATGTCAACAAAAAATTATTTAAAATCTCAGGATCTTCATTGCATTCATTACGATTTTTATTACATAATCCGTCTTTTTATGTTGTTCCACAACGTTTTCGAATTAAGGGATAAATCTAGTTTCTCAGAAAAAAATCGTGTTTTGGCCTGTCTTACTAACAGAACAGCTTCATTTCTAGCCAAGCGAAAAGATTCCCAGTTTTCAGGAGATGGTCTGATTTTCCATATTTTCTGTAATTTGTTTCTTTTTTTTAATGCTATTAGACACGTAATGGGTGAACCAGGGACAAGAGTCATTTTTCACGGTTGTCGTACGTAGCGGTACATGTTTGTCAAAAAGATATGTCATCGGTGCTAAAAGAGACCTAAGCTTATCGTTTATATTATGGTGAAGCCAACATTCATTGAAAGATAACATTGACACATCGAGGAACAGGGACTGATAGTTAATATTTTTAAAATCACGGAAAGAAAAATTATTAGAAATTGCATTACGAGACAAACTAACATTTAACGAACAAAAGATTAAATCGTGGTCAGATAGAAAATAGAGTTGATCGAATAGAGAAACTACTGAAAGATCAGAAACAATAAAATAATCAAGTAGACTAGGAGTGAAATTATTGCAGTACCGCGTGGGTACAGTATCATTTACAACTGATAGCCCTACTGTCGATAAATGATCATACAGTAAAAACTTACTAGTTTCATTGGAAATAATATTGATGTTGAAATCTCCACACAACATTATGAAGTCATAATCAAGAATACTGCTTGTTAAAGCAGAAAACAGAGGATCAACAGAGATCTATTTCTGTCATCAATATTTTCTGTATTTGTTATTGTTTTCCCTATTCCTACACGAGCATAGGATTTGAGTTTGCTAAATCTTTTCTTTTGCATGGATTGCATAAACTCTGCGTTACTTCTACCTTAAATGCACTCACATCATAATTTTCTTAAGCAATCACCAAACTATAGCTAAAATAAATATATCTGTAAAGATATATCTCACAACTTTACTTAAAGAAACATTGTCTCGAGCATATATTTCTTTTCATTCACAGTGTTTCCGTTCCTGATATTCATTGGAAAAAAGTATTACAATAAAAAATTTTTCTTAAGAGCTGAATTCACTTGTAAAAAATTTTGAAAACAGAAAATTTCTTTTTGATTACTTTTCATATTTTTATATGAAAAATATGCTTTACTTTTGAGCTGGAAACAGGCCTTATATGTTAATGTTTTTGATGTCAAAATAACAGAAATTTTTTAAAATTAAATGCACAAAAAACTACTATGGTAAAAAGTATAATAATAACAAAATTACCGTTAGTTGAAAAATTTCAGAGGGGGGCTGGAAAAACTAAGTATGCAACATTTTAAGTTGGGATGCACTTAATATACATATCTAGTTTGAGTGAAATCCGTTGAGCCGGTTAGATTCGTATAAAGGCCAAACAAACAAACAAACAGGAAATAAGTTTTATTACTATAGATTAAAGCACGAGAAAAATGCTATTAGAAGTGAATTTAAAAAAAAACGATGCACCCTAATGTAGTGACTGGATGTAATGGATGGTTATTTATTTATTTATTTTTTATTTATTTATTTATTTGATTCCTGCGCTAACAAGAGTTCACTTATAACTAGCGCTAACATTATTAAGAGTGGCAAACAGTTTGCATATTATTATTTATTATAAAGTTTATAAAGAAATATAATAGATAAAGAAAAATATTAGATAAACAAAATTTAAACAATATTTTAGCAGTGTATTTTGAAGAACATAATTTTATCATTAAAAATTAATTCATTTGTGCATCATTGAACAATATTGGAAAAATAAATTGTAAAACTAAATGGATGAAAAATGATTTATTAGTTTGTTTTTGAACTGCGTTGCGTTGGAAGTAGTTTGGATGTTATGAGGCAGTGAATTCCAAAGACTAGGTGTGTAAACAAAAAATTGTCGTTTGGACGAAAAATACTTATGTTTAGGCAAACTAAGATTTTTTCCGCGGTTAGATTGCATGAATTTTAGTTTTTCAAAGAGATATTTAGGCTCAGAAATATATATAATTTTATGTAACATGGTTAGAGCTCTTAAGTTAAGAAGGTTATCGAAAGTCATTCCAAAAATTTGTTTTGCAAACTGAGAGATATGATCGAATCGCTTAAGACCAAAAACGTAACGTGCAATATTATTGTAAACAACCTTTAGTTTATGCCTGTTCATAGCGTCACAGTTTGCAAAGATTTCACAGCTATATAAAAGTGTCGGGACAAGATATGTTTTGGCTAAAAGCATTCTAATTTCCCAGGGAGTATAATATTGGGTCGTCCAGAGCGTACGTAGCATTCCATAAGTTTTACCAATTGAGATGTTGATGTGATTAGCCCAGGTCAATGAAGTATTAAAGAGAATGCCAAGATTTTTTGCCGTGGGCACAATTTCGATGTTAGAGCTGTTAAGACATATGTACGGGCTATTTATCCTGTTGCTGGATGCTCTACTTACATTCAAGCATTTCGATTTGGTGGGGTTAAGGCATAAACCATTGACCATCGCCCAATTATTTACGTACTCGAGATCTTCATTAAGCTTATCAGTGCATGATTTTATATCATTATCATTAGGCAAGCAACTAATGAACAGTTGAACGTCGTCTGCATACATTTGTATATGACAATGTTGGAGCACATTAGGTAAGTCGTTAATATATTTATTTATTTTTTATTTATTTATTTATATTAAAACTGAGGTGTACAATAAGACTTAGTCTTTTTTAGTACTACAAATAGTGTATTATCAAGGTTGCACAAATAAGATATGTGTAAATAGTAAAATTAAACTAACATAAAAATAAAAATTTAAATGAAAATTAAAATGATTATGAAAGAATAAGGACATGTTCATTTGAAATTCAAGGCTAATAGCTTAGCTTAAACGACTATAAGAAGATAACATTGTAAATTATTTTTGATAATGGATTTTTATGATTAGGTATTATTATTTATTATTATTACTAAACCATAGCAATTACATTTTCGCAAAATTTTACAAAATAAGGATGATTCAGACTGATATAAAAGTACATAAATATAATTAAAACTAAGAGCAGTGACTCAGGAACCGCGGGATCGTCATACCCGACACTCCATAAGGGAATGCCCTGCGGCAATGAGAATTAAATTTAAGATTAAAATTAAACACCAGTTTAGATATTAATTTTGACACAAGAAGTTAAACTTTAAAAACTATATAATATAAGATTAAGTGCAAATTTCGAAAAAATTAAAACCAAAATGAAAATTAAATTTAAAATTAAAATCAAAAATCAGTTTAACTATTAATTATAATAAAATAAGTTAAACTGAAAAAGTATATATTATAGGTACATATTTCTAAGCAACAATTTTCTAAAACTTATAAATATATTAACTTATAGCACTAACATTGTTAAGCTGACTAAAGTAAAAGAACAGAAAAAGGTAAGGTAATGAAATATAGGAATATAGGAGAGTATAGAATTATTGATTTAAAGTGCTATAGTATTTAAATATTTCATGCTTAAAGTTGGCCCGTGAAGTTATTAGCTTTAGAGAGTTAGGTATTGAGTTCCACAGTCTAATGGTGCTGATGAAGAAAAACCTGCTGCTATTTAGATAGTTAAACCTAGGAACAATAAACCCAATTGACCGTTGTGACTGCAGAAAATGAAGTTTTACAAACAGATATTCAGGCATTTGAGTATGCAAAAGCGAGTGCAGAAATATTATGTTCCGCATGTTTAAATAATTAAGTAAACCACACCCAAGAATTTCTTTACTTCTTTGTTCTAAAATTAATTGTACGACTAGTCTACGACGAGTTTCAGTAGGCGTAAAGTTCTGAGAAATTCGTAAATGGCGTAAAGTCCCATATATTTTACCTATTGTGGAACTAATATGGTCTGTACAGGTAAGTTTAGAGTTAATAATAAATCCAAGGTTCTTAGCCTTAGGGACAAAATTAAGCTGCTTATCACCAATAAAAAGCGGAGGGATATCAACAAAGCACGAATCACTCCTCGCAATAGGTAAAACGTGAGTTTTTTTTTGGTTTATAAGGATCGAGTTAGCAACAGCCCAGTTATTTAACAACGCAAGATCAAAGTTCAGTCTGTAAGATAAATCTTCTAAAAGCCCGATTGGGCGCGAGAGGTGCAGTTGCAAATCATCAGCATAAGCATGTACAGTAGAATACTTACAAATAGAAAAAACATCATTTATAAACGCAGAGAATAGAAGTGGACCTAAAATGGAACCTTGAGGCACTCCACTTACAACCGCTTTGAGAGATGAGCTGGTATTACCTATCTTCACCTGTTGCATTCTTCTATCAAGGTAACTTGATATCAGGTTAACCGCAGTTGAGCTAAACTTAAAAAAAATTTTTAGCTTATGACAGAGAAGCACATGGTTGACGGAATCAAACGCTTTAGAGAAGTCAACAAGGCATAATAGAGTCAAAAAGTTTTGGTCATAAGGAATCCTAATATCTTCAAGAATTTTTACCATAGCCGTGGTACAACTATGTCCAGCTCTGAAGCCAGACTGCAAAGGGGATAAAAGCTTATTCATATTTAGATGTTCAGTGATTTGGTTGACCATTATACGCTCGAGGACCTTTCCTAAAGCAGGTAAAATACTAATAGGTCTGTAGTCGCTGGGCTCAGAAGCAGAACCTGTTTTTGCTACAGGCAAAACCATGGCAGTCTTCCATAATTCAGGAAAGCGGGAGCAAGTTAAGCAATGGTTCATTATATGAGTTAACGGTGAGACAATAAAAGGTAAAACTAATCTAACGAACCTTATGGGTAATCCGTCAACCCCAACAGCATTGGACTTAATCATCATTATACATTTGGCTACATAATCTTCACTCACAGAAGTTAACTCAAATGCGGCAAACGGCAAGTTACCAGACTGGACAGGCAACTCAACACTGCTGATATTGCCAGAATGACTAAGGTTTCCACTAGCCAAAAAAAAATTATTTAAGTCATCAGGATTTATGCAGCATTCAGTTGAATGTTTGCTGAAAACTCGGAATGTTTTTATGTTTTGCCATAATTGTCTCGAGCTAAGGTTTGGATTGAGCTTAGAGTAAAAAAACTTTTTCTTGGCTAGCTTAGTTAGATCATTCGCAGCATTACGAGCTCTTCTAAATTTATCCCAGTTATCAGCCGAGGGGCATACTTTCCATTTCGAGTGTAGTTTATTTCTGAGCCTAATTGCAGCTTGTATACGATTCGTGAACCAAGTCATCAGAGTTATTGAGAACTATTCGAAACTAATATAGTACGCAATGGGACATGACGAGCAAACAACCAATATAACTTGTCCATGAAAATTTTTAGTTTAACATCAACCGAATCATGAAACCAACAGTCATTCCATCTAACACTATATAGGTCTTCAACTAAGGCAGTAAGGTTAATTGACTTAAAGTCATAATATGAAAAACTAACAGGAGTATTTCTACCAAAGTTAACGTCTAGGGAACTGAAGAGTAAATCATGATCTGACATAAAAGTTATTTGATCGAATTTTAGGAGCAAAGAGATATCAGACACTAAACAAACATCAAGTAAACTAGGTTCACAGTTATGCATATATCGAGTTGGAATGCAATCATTTACAATATCTAAGCCACACAAGGATGATAGGTGATGAAAACTTTCAGAAGCAGAGTCATTACATAGCAGATTTACATTAAAATCGCCACAAACAAAAAAAAAATCATAATCAACAATTTTAGTAGATAAATCATTGAAGTATGATTCAAGACTAACAGAACGGTGAGGATTATATACACACGATATATATTGAAAAAAGCAAGGGTCCTAGTATTGAGCCTTGCGGCACTCCTCTACTGACTGATTGAGTGATCCAAAAGAACCAGAAACGTGAGCATATTTTGATCAAGGCTAACTCGAATTTGTTCTGTTACGTCTAACAATGCTGTTACACGGCCCCTATTTGGACTGAAACCTGATTGTTTTTCAGTGAGTAGCCGATGTTCCTGAAGATAATTATTTAGTTGTTTATGCATTAAAAACTCAAAAACTTTAGACATATACGACAAAATGGCAATGGAACGAAATTCATTATCAGACTTTGGTATCGGTATAATTTTTGCTTTTTTCTACTCAGCGGGATAAGTAGAGGTTGTGAAAATTGTGTTGAAGAAGTGTGTTAGGTAAGACAACAATTTTGGTAGTAAGGCTTTAGCAAACATTGGGTGCATATTATCAAGACCAATAGCATTTGATTTGATTGCAAGAAAACTTTCCAGCACATCAGCTTGCGATACACAAGCGAAACAGAATTCAGCAAACTATGAAGAGGGCTATTGATAATAGTGTAGTGGTTATTAATTGGAGTGGGAAAGGGAATGTCTATAAATTTTGTATGTATTTAACGCATTGCAGTCAACAGTTATGGGTGTTCTTATGACATTTTTGTTGAGACCAGTCTCACGGATCGTGTTCCATTTATCTTTGCTTCCTAAAGCGGATTTAAACTTTTCTCCAAAATAGGCTGTCTTTGCTTCCCTGGTTGTCTTAATAACATTTCTTCTAAACTGCTTGAATTGTGCGTGCAGTTCGGGTGTCTTAAACCGTTTCCAACGATTAAATGCGTTGTTTCTTTTATTTATTAATTTTATTATACTGCCTGAAAACCAAGGCGGTTGCCCGTGTTTAATGAATTTCGTTTTTTTTGGGACATGCTTTTCGAAAAGATACGTAATGTTGTCCATCAACAGACGTAATTGTTCGTTTACCGTGGTCATGTAGAAAATGTCAGTCCAGTTTAGGGTATTCAGTTCGGCGTTTAGAGCGAAATAATGAATGTTTTTAAAGTCTCGATACTCTATTTTTTGTTCATTTGTATCAAGCTGAAAGTTGTATGTCATGAAAATTAAATCATGCTTCGAGAACACGGGAGCTGAGATTTGGTCATATAGTAATACCTTTTCATGATCACTAATAATCTAGTAAAGTATTGCTATACTAAGTGTAGTGAGTGGGCACGATAGAATTAACTGAGGTTAAGACTAAAGCTTGCATATTATCATTTAAATAGCTTTCATTTAATAAATTACTATTAAAATCACCTGAAATTATTATATTTGTGTATGTGATGCCTAAGGTTTAAATTTTTTGCAGAAATGTTTCCGTAGGTAGATAACGAGGATGGTTAAAGTGGAAGTTTATAATTATTACCTACACTTGCGTAACATAAAGCATAATATTTATAACGCAGTAGCTTCTGTTAAATAGCCAAGTATTTAGTTACTGATGTCATAAGATAGATTGTTAAAAAACCTAGAGACAGTCGAAGAATAAAACTGCAGGAAATGTTTTTTATACACGCATGACAAAAATTTTTTTGTGCTATTGTCTGATACACTTATGTTTAGCAATATTATTCCAGGACCATGAGATTGACTTACAACTTTAGTATTCAGATAAGTTTTACAGTAAACTGCAAGACCACCTGCTCTTTTCTCAAAACGAACATTTCTGTACAAGTTGTAATTTTTAATGCCAAATTTTGCATCATTTATATCTTTACATAACCACGTTTCAGAGATGCAGATAATGTCCATTAAAGAGCCATCAAAAATATACTTAATATAATCTAATTTAGAGATATTAAAGCTTCGATCATTGAAATAAACAACATTGAAATCACTTTGTTGCTATCACAAAATATGAATTAACATTTTGTGATTTCATCAGCACCAACAGATGAATGACAGATGACTGAATCAAAACAATTAGAGAATTAGAAATATTAGAGAATTTAAAAAAATAACTGATAAAGTAAAAATAAAATAATTAAAATGTTTATTAAAAAAAACTTAAGTAATAAGAAATAAGCATCTTAATCAGCATCTTAATCGTTTTCAGTATAAGATCAAGATCTTTCTTTAAAAAAATACACCTCTGTACACTCTGCTGAGGATGGAGGTCAAGTTACTAAGGACGACGCCAAATCAATAGATTTGAATCCTCTATCACATTCACCTCTACACAGATAATGACACAATTTATATACGTTGCTCACGTGTTACTTTTTCTATGGTTATTTGTCAAAGTATATTCAATATAAATATCAAAAACATGAGCACTGCCTCGCAGCTGGTTTGACAAATAAACCTGTTGAAAATTCTCTACTTCTTAAGAAAAACACCCTTCATTATTTATTATCATTATTTATCGTATTGTATGCTATACTTTATGGATTTATTGACACGAGTTAGTTACTTAAGTCTTTTGTTTGTTCTCACACGCTTCATTATTTCATAATAACAAAAAAATATTAAAATTTTTTTATACAAACTCTAAAAATATCTCTTAGTCTTGCGCCTAATTTAAAATAAGACTCAAACTCGCCATTATATTATTCAATGCTGCTCTTTCTTTAATCGCAATAGTTTAGTTGTCAACTTAGTTCTCAGCTTTTGCTTTTAATATTGAAAAAAATGAATATGAAAAACTGTTAATATTTATACAAATATAAATAGACATTACAATTGTATTTGCATATATTTTAGCATAATTTTGCATAACTTTTATTATTAGAACACGTGCTTTCTTACATGCTGGAAAAAAAACATAATATTCGGAAAGATTAAGTTTATATTGGCGTAGAACTTAGCAATAAGTTTATATGGGTAATAATATATGCTGAATCTACCACAAGATAAGAAAGTGAATTTAATACGTTAAAACATCTTTTACTTTTATGGTGTGAGTTAGAACTTGTTAAGTCGGGTTTATCGATAAAAATTAACTTGTTTAGGCGTATATTTGCTTTAATATAACTAAACAAGTTGGTGAGAACAATAATCGCACCTAAAATCATATGTTGACAAAAAAAATTTACATATCTTCTATGAATGCCATTTTTATGTCACTGAACTGTACGAGTACATAAAAATTTCGACTCTAGTTAGATTGTGATTGACTAGAAAAAACCGCTTCAGCACTTTGTTAAAATTTTAGCAATTACCACCTTGAGTCTTAATATAGAACAAAAATCTTAATTTATCAGCTTCTTACCTAATTAAATATTAAATGTTTTGCAAAATCATTGATTAAATAATTCATAAACTTGGGCGTAAAATTTATATTCTATGGCCAAGGCCCTCTAAAATAAGTCATAATTCTTAAGAGTAGACAAGAGCTTTTTACTACTTGTTTGTAAGATTTCAAATTTTGTTTTGTTGTAATCACTTGGCTTTTTATTACATTTTTTAAGCTTAGTCATATTTTATTGTGAAGTTCAATTAAATTATTGTTGTTTTTACGAAAAAACAGTAATAATACAAAAAGCACTAAAGAAAACTTAACAAAAGTTCGTGTCTTAAATCTTTTGTTTATCTTAGAGCAGTTCATTCATTTTTTTATGTTTAAAGTCTTGTAGCCAATTAGTACAAATGAAAAATTAAAAACATTGTTAAGCTGAAGCGAACTATTGTTAACATAAATCAGTGGCGTACAGACAAAAACATTGACCTACTGTTCGACTTTGTTGTTGGTAAGAAGGAATGTCAGACGTTGTTTCGCCATCATGATTAGACAGTTCTGAGCGGAAGAATATAGATACAATTTGTGTTTAGACAAAATTTGGTGTTCAGACAAAATTTATTATACTTTGTGTTTGCATGTTATTTAGATTAAGAATCAAATTAAAACATTAGTGTTACTGTAACGCTGGTGCTTTATTAAATAAATGATTAATGGTAGCTGGGTTATATTTTTCAGCAGCTCAAGATCAAAGCTTAAACAATTTAAAGCAAAATTATTACATTTTATTGCTCACTAATACAGTTTATTGGTAAAAATATGACTCAAGGTTGCACGTTTCTACAATTTTTTTTTAACTTTAATAAACAATTTTTTAAACCTGTTCAAAAATTAATTAGTTTCATAAATTTTTTTAAATAATTTTGTTCTAAGAAAAAGCACACCCCTCAATTGCTATTAATTTATTAGCAATTTCTTAACAGCTGTGGAAACATTTTATATAAATTATTAGCTTACACGGCGTTTTAACACTCATCGTACCTAAAACCTTTTTATACAGATTTTCATGCTAATCGTATAATCGGCTTTGGAGCTTTTGTCGGTTTTAGCGCCCTCTGATGTTAATGATATATCAAAATAGAGCGCGGCCAAGCCCTCACCATATTTGAAAACCTTTTTATACAAATTTTTATGCTAACGATATATGCTGTTTTGTAAAAGAGTTTAACTACAGCGCCCTCTGGTGTTAAAGATTGATCAAAATAGATAATGCCAACACTCATCGTATCATATGAGCTTATCATATGAGCCGCTTAGGAGTTTTTTATTGTTTTCCCAATCGCAGTGCCATCTACTGGCTTCAATTATAAATCTATACTATTCAGGTACCTACTCAAAAACACACAAACAATTTCATCAATATCGGTCAATCCGTTTACGAGGAATTCAGTCACATATTCACGTACAGAAGTTTTATTTGTATAAGGATTTGCCGAGATTTGACGCCATTGGCTAATGAATTTCGACTGTTAAAAACGCTTTTTCACAGCGGCAAGCCAGCCAAATGTAACGAGTTACGTAACAAGTAGAAAGAAAAAATTTTGAAACAAAAAAATCAATTAAAAGTGGAGTAAACTTTATGATTAAGGATTTTAAGCGTAACGTTAAGTCAATTCAAGCAAGTTTGTCGCTTAAGTCTTCTGTTTAAGTTTCTTTTCTGCTTTTTTGCAATTTGTTCAGTAGCTTAACTATAGCATAATTTTAATAATTTTAGTGCTAGCTCTGTTGTTGCTGTTGTTTTTGACTGCCGTATCCATTACCTAATGCTGATCACACCTTGTAGTTGTGTTGTTGTTGTTCGCGTTTGTTATGATACCGCATCTACTTTGTTTTGGCGCCTTTGAACATGACAAATTTTCGTAATTTTTCTTTAGGTGTCTATTAAACCATGTAATGCAAAATCAATACTTATTTAAATTTGTTGCTTGTTGTCGTTGGTTTTATATTCACTTATTTTGTTTCGCTGTTGTTGTCGGTGTTGTCTACAAACAAGTAGTTGCCAGCATGTGGTGGCTTTAATTTTATTAAATCATTTTTCTTGTGTTTGCTGGCATAAAACGGGCGTGCCTCTGATAGCTCAAAGTGTTATTTTAAATACAAACTTAAAAAACAATAGGCGAAATTTTACTAGACTATGATTTGTTTCCAAATATTTGAGCTTTATTCATAGCCACTATAGCAAGTGTGATAAACATTTTTTTGCTTGCAGTTAAAGTAAAGAAAGTTAAAAAAATAAAAGTTAATAAAGCAAATTTTTGTAAACCTTTTCAAAGCTGGTGATGACAATAAAAAACAAGATAAAGGCAAGATAAAGACAAGAACATTTCTTAAACGATAGTGTCGTTATAACAACACAACATCTTTGCAAAAATTTAAGTATTTCTTTGAAGGATGCTCTTTGAGTTAGTTCAAATCATATAAAGAAATGCCTATCTTTTTTTCTTTATTAAAAAATACTCAAATATTCTGTAACTTAACGAACACAATTCAATAAAAAATTCAAAATTTTTTAAAGTGCTTCCTTAATGATACAAAAATAAATAAATAACTGAAGCTTTGAGAGCTGTCATAACCATATGGGCATTTCCATAGAAAAGACTTATTTTTGTCACGTACCGACAGACATTTTTTTGCTTATATCTTGGAACAGCACTTTCGACAGCTTTCAGATTTTAAACTTATTAAAGTGCTACTAACTATATTGCTGTTCAAAAATCAAAACAAAAGAAAAGAAAGATATTAGTACCAAGATATTAGCAAACAAATTTCTGTCGTTAAGTGACAAAAAGTAGATTTTTCTGTGGAAATGCCCATATGGGAATATTTTTCCCACAGAAACCTTTATATGTTCTTTACATAAAAATCCATAAAACCAAAATTTAATTTCTTTACGAATTCGCTGCTGCGTTTCGTTATGATTTTGAAATGACATTACGTTTTGATTTTGCTACCTGTGTTTTGTTTCTTCAGTTCTAAGGAATCCGTAACTATTTCGGAAACTTTAGGTTGCTGGTATATGATATGGTGTATTGCGACTTTTTTACTACTGTTTTGTACCTAGTGAATTTTACTAACCTGTGCCTTTTGGTACACTGTAACTTTTTACTATGTGACTTTTTTGCACCTTATTACTTCTGTGCTCTGTGATTTTTTTATCTTGTGACTTTTAGAACTTTTAAAATTTTCGTTCCCTATGCCTCTATGTACCTTAAGACTTTTTCCATTTTGCTACCTTTTAACTCCTGCTACGTTTTCTCCCTTGTGACTTCTTGAAGCTTTGTACTTTTTTAGCCATACCGCTTATTATGCCTTATAACTTTTATACCGTATATTCTTTTGCTATCTTGCAACTTCATATGCCTTGCGACTTTCTGTTCCCTACGACCTTTTTATTTTTTGGGGCTTTTTGTTCCTTGTAACGTTTTTACCTTCAGAAACTTATTAATTTTTTTACCATATTTTTCACCTTTGCGACTTTTTATGCCTTGCAACTTTTTGTAGCATTAACTAATCAAAATACCAAAATTCTTTCTGCCTTGCAACTTTTTGCTCCCT
This sequence comes from Dichetophora obliterata, assembly GCA_963920525.1. Lineage (NCBI taxonomy): Eukaryota > Metazoa > Arthropoda > Insecta > Diptera > Sciomyzidae > Dichetophora > Dichetophora obliterata. The sequence goes on along the minus strand of OY986437.1, from coordinate 198,100,135 downwards.
GTGAGTTTGTATCTTGCGACTTTTTTCTATTGCAAATAGTGACTTTTTGAAACTTGTTACTTTTGAAGCCTTGCAACTTTATATATCGTACGACTAACTGTTTGTTCAATGCTACTCCTTATACCTTGAGACGTTTTTCTCCTTGTCACCTCTGATATCTTGCGACTTTTTGTATCTTGTGAATTTTTGTCTCTTGCAAAGTTTTTACCTTTAGAAACTTATACATATTTATTGCGAATTTTTTAATACTTGCGTCTTTTTAAGCCTTGGGGCTTTTCATATCTTACGACTATTTGTTCTGTGTGTCTGTTTGTTCCTTGCGATCCTTTATAACTTCAGGTTTTTTGCCCTTTGCCTCCTTTGATCGATATCTTGCGACTATTTATGTCTAGAAGCTTTTTGTACCTTGCGAATTTTTGACATCTTACAACTTATGGTACCTATTAAACTTTTGTTACTTGCACTTTTTTTATTTTGCTACTTTTTGCACCTTGCGATCTTTTGGCCCATTTTTTATATCTTGTTACCTTTTTGTATCAAAATACTTTTACTTTCGCGATTTTTTTTTATCTTGCGACTATTTGTTACTAACGATTTTTTTATACCTTGAGGCCTATTGTATCTTGTGACTTTTTGTTACTTGCAAACATTTGTTGCTTGTGATTTTTATACCCTATGGCTATTTGTGACTCATTACTTTTTTTATACCGTAAGACTTTCTCTACCTTGTGACTTCTGGCACCCTTCACCTTTTGTTCCTTGCTACTTTTTGTACCTTGCAACATTTTATACATTGAGGCTTTTTATTCCTTGTGATTGTTTTATTCTTGCGACTTTGTGTACCGTGAGTAAGATATTGATAGATTTGAGAGACGGTGTGCATACGAAATATCAAGTAGATAACATAGACTTTCGTTACGTAATGTCACGTTGTGTACTACGTTGTGTAATGCCACAAAGCTAACTTATTTCAAACATTAGCTCCCAAGTGCAAGAGCCTCACATAAGAATTTTCACTTCAGAAATTGCAGTTGTTTTGAAATTCTTAAAAATGTTCTTAAAGCTTAACAAAAAAACACTCTATATCCCATTAGCACCCTGTAATATAAATTCAACTTCTCGGCAACTTATTTGAATCACAAAAAGAAACCAAGTTTTTTGAAAAAAATAGAAAAAGCTGTCTGCTCTGAATCCCTTAAAATCCAAGCTTGAAACGAAAGACTTAAGCAACGAACTCGTTTTTAAAATAAGCCACATCTTGCATAACTCTAATCGGCGTGTTAAAGCAAATGTTTTTTTTAATCTGCTAGAAGTTCAATGTCCCAAAAAAAGCCGCACACATGGCAACAACAACAACAACAACAAAAGCAGTAGCAGAAGTAGGCAACAACAAGTGGCAGGCTCACTGGCTGGCTTTGTTAGCTGTTTAGATGGCATGTAACAAAAATTGAAATTAGCCCAAGACAAATGACATTAGATGAACTCAGCCATAAAGAAGACATATGGTAATAAATGATGGCATAAGAAAAGCAACAACAATAAAGGCACACAACAACAATAGCCATTGCTATGCTTGTTTACACCGGCTAAGTTTTACAAACAGTGAACTCCTTCTTTTAGTTATTATTTTTGCTGGTCCCTATGGCAATATTTTTAAATTGAATTTTAGCTCCTTTCTATGCTCTTCTTTCATTTTTATTTAGAAATATATTCACATGGCATTTTTGTAATAACTTTTGTGAAGCCTCGTGATTTTCTTTTAAAGTGTCTGTCTCTGTCACCATAGTCAAAGTAATGCAAAAAAACTATTACAAATTCGTAGTGGTATCTTAAGTTACGCTTGTTAGCGTTTTTGCTGTCGTTAGTATAGTTAATACTGTCAACATGTTGTCAATAGCAATAAGGAAAAGTTGTCATGTCTTTGCGTTGCTTCTTTAACTTATGCGAAAAATTTCACTGCATCAAAGAAAAAAATTGGCGATTCCGCGTTGTGCTCATCTAAAGTAAACGTGCTGCTAGTTATGCTATAAATTTTTTTGATTAAATCTCTAAAAAAAGCGGTTGAAAACTATTTACAAATTTCAAGCACGTTTGAATTGGTGAATACGTTGCTTATTATGCAGAGCAAGTTCATGTCTAACTCGCTTGAGTATCTATCTTTTAAATATTTCTTGCAAAATTAAACTATATATTAAAATTTGCTGCCAATTATAGCTATATTTAATATAAAAATTTAAGGATTTAAAGAAATGGTCTCTTTTTTAGTTCTTAAAACATCAGTTTATTTTATGTAAATTAAGCAAATTATAATAATATTATCAAACTCTTCAATAAAGAAATATTTTTTTTTAAAAAACTGTTTGCAAAACAATTAAAATTAAAACTCAAACATCTACATAAATACGATCTTTTTGACAAGCTTCAGGAAAAAAACGAATATTATAAAAAGTCGTCATTTTTAGACGGTTCGTTGAACTGTTTGAAATTAACACCATGTGTAGCTTGTATCTAGTTGTTGTCAAGATTTTTCATATTTAAAAAAAGAATTTCAAAATTGATGACATTGCTGCTAAGTATTGGCTGTCAGTTCATAGCTGAAAAGAAATTAAGTGCCAACAGCCGGTAAATAAGAATTCTAAGAAAAACAAGGCCTTGTATTATAAAATTTTTGCTAATAAATATATTTTAAAAACAAATCATTCATTGTATCATTAACAGCCACTTAACGCAAATTGACGTTGACACAATGATTCCGCGAATACTTTTTTATATACTTCTAATGGAAAGCTAAAGTTCATAGATAAAGAAATTTTATAAAAAAGATTCTCTAAAGTTTCTCAGAAAAACAGCAAAATAGTAGCTATTTTCTACGTTGACTCACAAAAAAATAACTTTAATTGCCATTGGAATTAAATGCCAATCTCATGAAAAAAAACTTAGTAGAACCCACGTTCTGTCTTCGTTTTGGCCAACTGTCAAGTTTAAATTCAAAACTCCAATTAATTTAATTAAGATTTGCACGCCTCGCTTACAAACCAAACATCCAGCACACAAGGCAGAGTGCAAGGATAACTGCCCCAAGCCTAACTAAGACAGACGATTGCGACTTTGACAGAAAACATGGTCGCTAAGTCAAGTGTTTAAAAATTCTGCATATGTCGCTTGAAAACAGAAACTAAAACAAGCACAACTTGACAACAGCACTTAAGAACCTCATTAAGAATAAGAACTAAAAACTGTAAAAAAAAACCAATTCACATTGAACTTGTTTAATTTTAAACTTTACCATGTAACATGTTCAGAACATAGATCAAAGATTTTAAAAAAAAAATATTTGCTTGAAAGCAATCAACTTAAATTCAGCGTAGCTTTAGAGGTAAGAAGTAGTTCTAGGCCATTTTTTTTTTATTATTAATCAAAAGCTTTTAGTTTGTAGTTAAAAATCAAAATTTATTTAATATAAATTTTATCGCTTTTAATTGAACATAACAGTGCGATAAGCCGTGAATGTCGTCACTACGCGCCAAGCTAGCAGGCTGTCATCCATTTACGCACACATATTTCGTACACACTGTATGAAATGCATGTTGCGCCTACAATGGGTTCTTTGAATAGACATGCACCGCAGAGAGACGCATGCCTTTTTGCTCGTTTCTTTAATCTTTTGGTTTGAAAAGGTTACAAAAACTGCTTTTGCAAAAGAAGTTTAAGCATTTTCGACCTTGGTCAAATATTTCTAATAACATGTTCAATTAATATGAACTGTTTGAAGGCTATAGAAGATGTCAGTGGGCGTGGCTTAATAAATGGAGCAATAAGTGTTTTGTTATAATACAAAAAGGTTGCAATATTTAAAGTATTTAACTATTTTACGCACGAATTTCTTAACAACAGCGATTCTTTTGATTATTCTCGGCATCAAGTTCATTTCTTAAGTCTTTAGTTTGCTATCACGATACATTTTCGTGCGGTTCTTTTTAATCAATAAAAATGTAAGTACCATTGAAAAAAGTTATTTTAAATTTTTGTATGCTTATCTAGTACTTTTTATACACCAAAAAAAATTGTATTCTCAGGAATGACCGTAGAATTTAATACGATTAGATGAATTCCTGATTCTTTTGTAGCTAGGAAAAATAATTTATTTAGCTAAAATAAAGATAACTATTTTTGTAGGAAAGTCAAGGTTGCAAGCATGAATATGCTCTATTTAACATTAAAGATTTAATATAAAGTTGCTTCAGTTGAATGGTTGAAACCTTTTGTTTACGTTTCCGGTTTATAAACATATAGCAATATTCTAAGCATAATAGCAACAAAGAAACATGACTATGACAATAACCATAACCATAACCATAACCATAACCATAACCATAACCATAACCATAACCATAACCATAACCATAACCATAACCATAACCATAACCATAACCATAACCATAACCATAACCATAACCATAACCATAACCATAACCATAACCATAACCATAACCATAACCATAACCATAACCATAACCATAACCATAACCATAACCATAACCATAACCATAACCATAACCATAACCATAACCATAACCATAACCATAACCATAACCATAACCATAACCATAACCATAACCATAACCATAACCATAACCATAACCATAACCATAACCATAACCATAACCATAACCATAACCATAACCATAACCATAACCATAACCATAACCATAACCATAACCATAACCATAACCATAACCATAACCATAACCATAACCATAACCATAACCATAACCATAACCATAACCATAACCATAACCATAACCATAACCATAACCATAACCATAACCATAACCATAACCATAACTATAACCATAACCATAACCATAACCATAACCATAACCATAACCATAACCATAACCATAACCATAACCATAACCATAACCATAACCATAACCATAACCATAACCATAACCATAACCATAACCATAACCATAACCATAACTATAACCATAACCATAACCATAACCATAACCATAACCATAACCATAACCATAACCATAACCATAACCATAACCATAACCATAACCATAACCATAACCATAACCATAACCATAACCATAACCATAACCATAACCATAACCATAACCATAACCATAACCATAACCATAACCATAACCATAACCATAACCATAACCATAACCATAACCATAACCATAACCATAACCATAACCATAACCATAACCATAACCATAACCATAACCATAACCATAACCATAACCATAACCATAACCATAACCATAACCATAACCATAACCATAACCATAACCATAACCATAACCATAACCATAACCATAACCATAACCATAACCATAACCATAACCATAACCATAACCATAACCATAACCATAACCATAACCATAACCATAACCATAACCATAACCATAACCATAACCATAACCATAACCATAACCATAACCATAACCATAACCATAACCATAACCATAACCATAACCATAACCATAACCATAACCATAACCATAACCATAACCATAACCATAACCATAACCATAACCATAACCATAACCATAACCATAACCATAACCATAACCATAACCATAACCATAACCATAACCATAACCATAACCATAACCATAACCATAACCATAACCATAACCATAACCATAACCATAACCATAACCATAACCATAACCATAACCATAACCATAACCATAACCATAACCATAACCATAACCATAACCATAACCATAACCATAACCATAACCATAACCATAACCATAACCATAACCATAACCATAACCATAACCATAACCATAACCATAACCATAACCATAACCATAACCATAACCATAACCATAACCATAACCATAACCATAACCATAACCATAACCATAACCATAACCATAACCATAACCATAACCATAACCATAACCATAACCATAACCATAACCATAACCATAACCATAACCATAACCAAGCAAAGAAATTGGGAATAAAACCAAAAGTAAAGTAAACAAAGTAAAAATTTCAAAATTTAACCAATGAAATATGAACTTGGAATCGCAAATAATTATCATTGCTCTCAATCAGACGCGGATCCAGGCGGCTATTTGGGCTGAATTATCAAGTTTTTCAGTGGATTCTAGAAAAATGTGAATCAATTAAATATTTTGAAGTAAAAAAGACTTCTGGTACTGTACTATTTTGCATGACTACAGAAAAATAATTAAAAAAAAATAAAAATTTAAAAAATATTGTTAGAAGCTATTTAGTAGGGTGGTCCTTATTTGAGAAATTGTTGAGCACCCGATTTTTTTGTTCCTTTGCGTCTAAAAATAAGTCCCTAATTTTTTTTTACAACAACAATAAAACGTGCCGCTCGGAGCTTGAAGTTTACACAGAGGCAATACAACTGAGTGAGCATTAGGGCATATCGAATCACAATTTTTTCGAAATTCACATTCTTAGGGGTCTCAAAAGTTGCATAGGGTGTTCAAGATCTCCCAAAAAAAAATTTAAGCAAAAAAGGATGTCTTTCCCTCCCGCAAGGACAAAGTTGTTTTTGAGAAAACAGTAAAAAAATAACGATCTCAATGTGCTTTGTTTTTTTTAAGAAAAACTACATACGTCTTAAAGCAAAAGTAAATATTGACTTTCACTAACAATATCTTGTCATACGAGATGCTACTCTGGATTTTAACCATAGTGTCTTGAAAGATATTCGAATCTAAAGTACACTCGAGATAGCACAGAAAATAAATACTTTACCGCAAGAAATGGAATCCTTATCCGCCAAAATTTAAAAAAAAAAATATTTTAAAATAAAAGTGCGTTTAATTACCTTTCCATCGGTATTTGAAACTTAACATTCGGTTAAGAAGTGATTGAGATATGAATTCTAGTAAAAATCGATTTTCGACGTTTTTGCCGAATTTTGTCAATTTTGAGAACCCTGTAACTCCGCCAAAAATAACTCCAGCATTTTTTCCTTTAAACGAAGTTTTTTATTTCCTTCAATGATGCTTCATGCAAAATTTCACCCAAATCGGGGATGGGCATTCCGTAAGATGGTCATTAAAAATGGAATTGCTGTTTTATCTTTCTTTTCTCATATGAAGTAGATAATTTTTTGAATTTCTACCTGGCGGCACGTGTTAATAAAGTCCAATTTCTTTGAAACTTTTCATGCGTTTTTTTTTATATTGGAACAAAATAAAAAGGTGCTCAAGAAAAAGAAACGAAATTTGTTTTCTACATACAAATAAGGACCACTCCATACAAATATAGTATGAAGTATTTGATGAATTACTATTTGAAGTTTTAAGAAGATCTGGCAAAACTTATTTAGAAGATGAAAAATTTATTAAGAGGAGCCGACATTCGGATGTTAAGAAAAAACTGATTGATAATTTTTATATCAGAAATACAAATCAATTACTGATCGGTATTTTTTAAATCAGACATAAAAATTATTTCCTTATCGATATTTTTTCGATCAGAATTAAAAACCATTCCTTGATCAATACATTTTCGTTTAGATATAAAAGTTATTTTTTGATCAAAATAATATTGATTAGAATTCTTAACTTTACAACAACAAAACTCATATTGTATTTAGCAAATCTTCACATACATTTTTAAATGATTTGTTTTCCTAACAGAATATGCATATTGCTCTGGCAGAATTTTTAACAAAATATATTGCTCGTTATTTTAAAACACATCATGTAAATTTTGAATTCTGAAAGATTGATTTCTTCAAATGAACAAAAACTTTGAAGAAAATATATTTGGTTCATAAATACCTATATCGTTCATCAGAGTTCTACGAGCTTAAAATATTTTCCAAGCTTTTTTTTTTTGTCTTGTTTGCGAAACTTTTTGAATAGCATAAAACATAAAAAAAGTTAAATATCTAGAAGACCCACTGTACTTTTTGAAATAAAGTATTGATATTTTCATACCTTGACTTTGTTTTCATGAAAAAGTTGATAAATTATTCAAGTTTAGTCAAGGAAAGACTACTAAATGAGCAAAATCAAAGAAAAATCTACAAGCAGAATACCCGATGTGGCGCGGGTTTCCTACAACCGATGCGTCAACTTCATGTTGATGATGCCCATTGCTTCTTTCAACATAATATTTTTCAATCATAATTTCTATGCTAGTTCTAAAATTTTTAAAGTCGCAAAGATACCTGATAAGCTTTTTGAGGTTTTATATAATAGTAGATATAGAAGAACAAAACTTGATTTTTTATATTCTTCAATGAAAAAATAATGCATTTGCACTGCTTTTCACTTTTTAATTGATTTTGTTGGTCTTATAAAAAAATTTTGCCAGATTTTGGATCTTCTTTAAACTTGAAATAGTAATTCTTCAAATACTTCGTACTAAATTGCTTCTGTCAGTATTTTTTTTTAATTTTGGTTTTTTTAAATTCCTTTTTCTGTAATCAAGTCATATAAAAAAGCACTAAAAGTCTTTTTTACTTTAAACAATATTTTTAATTGATTCACCTCATTCACATGATTTTAGAATCCATTAAAAAAACTTGCTAATTCAAAGCATAGATTAGAGATTATGTTTAATTTATGACTTCCTTTATAGAGCAATTTTGTTTTTTTTTAATTATGTGCTTAACGCTCATTTATTTCGTGATTTCCATCAACATTGTTCTTTTACAAGTCCAGCGAGAGCAAACTCTATTTGTTTTTTTTTGCTATAGATTATACAAACAATCTTGTCAGCACATAAAAATAAGCTTATGTAATCACAGCGGGAGCAGCTATTCATAAGCTATTAACAAATTAAAAACACGCTAGCAAAAGAGTGGTGTATTCATGCAGGAGAATATAATTAATATATTTTTAATAATAATTAATTCTCTTGCCAATTTTGTGACAGCTAAATCTGCTCATTAGCATTTTAAATTTTCTTTTATATGCCTTCAAGAATGAGCTGATAAATTAGAGGAGCGTACATTTAAGTGATGGTGTCAACGTGTGTGTTAGCGTTATGCTATCAAAAATGTTGGCAAATGAAATTTGGCGCGATAGTCTTTTAATTAGCTAGAATCGAAAAAAATGTTTGATTGTTGTCAAAAAATTTCCAGAACATCAATGTTGCTGTGTAGAAAGCATGAATCATTCAAAAACACGCATTGCAACAAAAATTCAACAATTAATTTCCTTGAAAATCTTAAAATCAAAAGACTTAAGACACAAACTTGTGCAGGCTTGTAGCATTGTTTGATTGTTGTCAAAAAATTTCCAGAACATCAATGTTGCTGTGAAGAAAGCATGAATCATTCAAAAACACGCATTGCAACAAAAATTCAACAATTAATTTCCTTGAAAACCTTAGAATCAAAAGACTTAAGACACAAACTTGTGCAGGCTTGTAGCATTTGACTTTGGCTTTACTTCTGCGCCCTATTATGTAACGCAAAATACATGGTTAGAAAAACACACATACACCCTCTCCTCTAAGCACACCCTCACTTTTAAGGCGCTGTTGCACAGCTGGACACAATTGCTGCAGCAAAAATTCGGAGCATGTTCAAAAATTTCGGGTCACTCTTTGTGTTATTGGCTGAGCCTAGCTAGTTAAACACTTCAAAGGTGGCCCACATGATTTAAGCAATTTTTGCGACATTTTCACATGAAAAAAGCTAACATTTGCAACATTTAACTATGCTGTTTAGTTAGAAAAGCCGTCAAAATTTTGCGAAAAAAAATAATTACGTAGGCTGCATGAAATTGTCGCAACTCAAACAAGAACGTTGGCAGGGGAAGAAGGGGAAAATTTCCCCCCTAAATCTGAGATGTATTTTAATCGATAGCTTTTTTAATAATTTCTATATGTGATCCTTTTTTAATGTGTAGTTTTACCTTTTTCTTTGAATCTAGACCTGAAAAAGTTAAAAGCAAATCAATATTTTTAAAGCGATATTGTATAATTTTGTAAAATATTGTATACTGCTCAAACGAAGTTAGATATTGATATGATATAAAAACTTAGATATTGGCATGAAGTAGATAATATGAAAATTTTTAGATTTGTTGATTTTATATGATTTAAATACAAATTCTAAATGTTTGATAGTTGAAATCATACTTGATTTTAAATAAAAATTCTAGTTGTTTGATAGTTTAAAATCGTTTATTGAGCTTTTTATTTAATTTTTAGATTTATAATAAAATTGTGACATTTTCATGATTTTACAAGGTTATAATTTTTAGAGCTTTAGGTCAAGTGATTTATAAATACATGTGCAACAGAGCGTTCGTTTAGTATATAAATAAAAGTGAAAACATGGCTGTAATCAACGATGAGCGATGACCGATTGAATGGTGCACACATTTTTATCTATTCCAAGTTTATAACATAATTTAGAAAAATTTTCAAAACTCTTTTATTATAGGTTTGTGCATGTTGAGTGTTCATCACAAATTTATGGCAGAAAACCAGGAAAACATTCTAGTCGAAACTATTGACCGTTTTGCGGAAAATCCTCGACCATTGATATTCAAATAAGAAAAAAAAAAATTTTATATAATTTTTTGTATTATTTTGTTGAGTTTTTGTGAATTTTTGTCAATTTTTTTAAACCAAATTTTTTAACGATAAATTATTTTAAAATAAATTTAACCTGAATTTAATAAATGCAGCTTTATTTGATCTCATGGCTTGCGTTTGTTTGATATATTGGAGTGGGGAAAAAGTATTCCGCGTTTTTTTAGTAAAAATAAACAATATTTTATATAAAAAAAATGATTTTATTAATCAAATATTGTCCATTCTTTTCAACTACCTTCTGCCATTTTTGGGTTAAGACCATGATTCCTTTATTGTAAAATTCTGGGCTTTTATCGTTGAAAAACTGACGTAGATGGTTTTCGCAGTCATCTTTTGAGGTTAATTTCTTCCCAGCAAGGGCGTGTTGAAGGGATCGGAACAAACGATAATCTGACGGTACAGTGTCAGGACTGTATGGTGCATGCATCAAAACTTCCCAGTTAAGTTCTTTAAGTTTTTGTCGGGTCAATAAAGATGTGTGTGGCCTTGCGTTGTCGTTATGAAATACAACACCTTTCCTGTTGATCAATTCTGGCCCCTTTTTTTAATTTCTTGCTTCAATCGCATTAATTGTTGCCAGTAGAGATTCGAATCAATCGTTTGGCCAGGCAGTAGAATCTCATAATGGATGATACCCTTATAGTCCCACCAAACGCACAGCATCACCTTCCTTGTCGTCAATCCCGGCTTTGACACCGTTCTTGGTGCTTCCCCTTTTTTTGACCAAGACCGTTTTCAAACAGTATTATCGTACGTGGTCCACTTTTCATCACCTGTTACCATACGTTTAAAAAATGTCTCGATTTCGTTTCGTTTTAGTAGCGAATCACAGATAGAAGTTCGGTCCATTACATTTTTTGCACTAAGTTCATGAGGCACCCAAACATCAAGCTTTTTTTAAAACCAACTTTCTTCAAATGGCTTTAAACTGTTTTGTGGTCGATCTTCAGTTCCTAAGCGATGTCGTGGATGCTTACATGATGGTTTTCTTGAACCTTATCCATTATTTCATCGACTTTTTCGGTGATGGGCCGAGCGAGGAGCATCTTTGACTTCAAAATTTCCAGAACGAAATCGAACGAACCATTTCCTGACAGTTGATTGGGATAGAGTATCTTCACCATAAGCCTCACAAATCTTTTCACATGCCTGTGACGCATTTTTCCCTTTATCGTAGTAAAATTGTAAAATATGACTTATTTTTTCTGAAATTTCACTCATCTTTGCTTTGCAATAATTTTTAACACGATGCACCAATATCAGCAAAATGATCACAAATAATCAGCTGATTTGTCTTTTGTTAAGAGAAACAAAAGAGTTGCCAGATGCAGCTTACCGTTTCAATTTTATGACACTTTGAAATCAAGCGAACTCGAAAACGCCGAATACTTTTTTCCCAACCCAATACATAGTTGAAAATCCTTTTCCCTTATTATACTATGTTCACACACAGACTGAAATGCCACTTTTTAGCTGAAAAACATCTTTTAAAATAAAATTATTCACACTGAAAAATTTTCTTTTCATTTGATAGTCAATTTGTTAATACAAAATGCCCACATTCAGAGGAGTCAAATGTAATAGTAGCGATATTTTAGTGAGCGATGCTTTTCTATGAATGTGTTGTAACTCTAAACACCAGAAAAGTTGTAAATTATTTAATAAAGTTATTATAACTACTAAATTATGTAAATAATTTAATTACAAAAGCTTTTCACTCTAACTTGCTGCGTTCTTTCTGTGTTTATAAATTTATTAGGGTCAGCAGCATTTACCAGTTGAACATTAACATTTTTTTCATGTAGCATATAATTGCTTCGCTAGTTTAAATGACGCCCGCATCGTGATCAGATTTAATGAGCGCTCTTATTATTTTTCCATTCATCGAATTTTAACACAATAGTGGCCAACTGTTGACTTCGCTGAATGCGGCTAACATCAACAGACAGATGAAATGTCAAATACAAGCGACATCTTGGATTTTAGTAATAGATTATGACTTCACCTCAACAAACCGTCTGTTCAAAAACCATAAGCAGGGTTGTTTTTTAGCTTTTCAGAGTTTTTCACTGAAAATCACACAATAAGCAGATTTTCATTTGACATTTCTTCTATGGCGAAGAACTTAATATCATGCAGCTTTTCAGCTGAAAAGCCATTAATGTCTGAAAAGCGGCTTTTCGATTATATATAAAAACATCAGTTAATAAGACACCATACATTCATTTTGAACTGTTTTCATTGACTCGTAAACTTCATGAATGAAAGATATGGTAATAAAATTTTTATAGGGCCTTTCCCCCCTAGTTTTCATCCTACCTACGCACTTGAGCTCAAATAAGCTACGCTTGTTGCATGCACACAAATTAAAATGTTTTTCTAACTATTCCTTTTGCGAAATTATTTTTCGCCATTTTTTCATAAAAAATCATTAACTGTCTAGCTGCATAATTTATGTCTTTTTCAACTTTTTTAATAAATGTGTTTAACTAGCAATAACTTGTTTTTAGCTGATTACAACTGTGAAAATTTTATAATCAGCCTTATTTTACGTGTTCGGCCTAATTTAAATTTTATTTAAATGACGGCGATAAAGTGCGATAAGTTTGCTCGTATCTTCAGATAGTTGCATATTTTTATTTCTTTCTTTTTTTTTTTGGGTATAATCATAGCAATTGGGTGAGAACTTAGGCAAATTGTTTAGCTTACGCTGAAAAAAGTCCACAAGTTTTAAGATTGTAGACAAATGTATTCACATTTTCTCTAGCAAATTTAAAATTTTTTTTTTAATATTTAGATATATATTTTAAATGGTAAATTTGCTCTTACCTTGTCCAACAGCTGTTGTTAGCCTTATTGTAAAAAAAAATTTGTGTTTAAGAAAAAGGTTGTTAAACAACTTGGCAATTTGTTGTTAAAGTAACAGCAAATGTATTTCAAACATATCTAGTATTAATAATGTGTTGAAAAAAATTAACACATTTGTAGTAAATTTTTAAACATTTGACTTTTTTCCTGTTTACGAAATTTTTTTTTTAATTTATTGACTTCTCTCTATCTACTCGAAAACTACTTAATCGATTTTTTTGGAAATTTGGTATTGGAACTGATTAATGTTTGGGTCTGAAGTAGACTTAACTAGCAGTAAGAAACCTTCACAGTCGCGTATATTGACGATCGTCAATTATTCAAAGTTTTGATAAGTTTTAATATTTTGATGGCATCACTTTGTATGGAAGTTAAGCGTGATTTTCACCAACTTTTCCGTATTTCAAGCAGGGAGTACATTTGAAGTTTCAATATTAATTTGCAAAGTACTACGTCAATGAAGTAATTTTATTTAATAAAGACTTTTCTATGTAGATGACATCACTTTGTATGAGAGGTGGGCGGAGTTTTCATTTGATTATGCCAAATATAAAATTAAAATTACACTGCTTGACAAATTTCAATCTTTTTCAACATGACAGACTTCAAACAACGGATCCTAGTAGAGGAAACAAAAAAGCTTGTAGATGTATCGGCGTTTTAACCCATTAATGCTCACTACTAGAACCCGTTGAGTTTAGCTTTTGAAATTTTCAGCAAAAGCTTGTATTAGTACTAGACGGAAAACTCTGAAGTTTAAAAAAAATCGAAAGGATTTGGGTGTGGCGAAGCGCATGATTATAAACGCATAAGGGGTCTGTAAGTAGAGAAATAAAAAAAAAATTAAAAAATTCGAAAAAATTATAAATTGGAAAATTTTCATTTCGTAGCGTAGGCATTCATTCCACTTTAACCATTTAATGTATTTTTTAATTATATTTTCGTTTTTCTTGAAAAGTACACAAATAGGCCTTAATGTCAATTTTATAAATTTTTTTGGAAAAAGCATACTTCTGGCCTTCTCTTACTGTTGGAAGCAAAAGCTTTACAGTGGCTGAAGATTTTTGAGGAATTTTTAAAAAATGCTTTTATCGCCTATGATATATCATACGTTGTCATTAATGGGTTAAGGTTTACGTTTGGAGCTAAAGGGCCTTATATGTTAGTTACAGTATATGTTTCCGAGTAAAAATGGAAACCTCTGTGTTCGAGCAAAAGCTTGAACATGAATTAAAAGAAAAATTTCAAAAAGTTGTAGTCCGAACAACGGCCGAACACGGATCGAACAGTGGCAGTTTATTACAATATGCTATCAGTAAGTATGTACACACAAAAACAACACAAGTAGGACTAAATGTCCATAACAGCAGCATGCGCAATAACAAAAGTAATCACATTTTTTGTGACGACAACAACTATATTTATGTATTTATTTATAGGGGGCCAAATAAAAACTAAAAGTAAAAGTTTAAATAAAACAACAACGATGTGAGATATAAAATTCATTATTTATTTTAAAGCTACAATCATACCGTTATATATGAAATATCACATCACTTAAATGGCCGCCTCAGCTTTGCTGGCAGTGTTCCAAGCGGTGGGTTCAAGGTTTTCGATGACTCAGTCTAACTAATATGTGTGGAGTTATTGCGGCAGTAGAAGCCATTTAAGTAATGTGCTATTTCATACACAATGGCATGAATGTAGCTTCAAAATAAAGCCAAAATCAAGTTGATAACTCACACCGTTCTTGCTTTATTTAAATCTATTTTCATATTGTTCTTGTTTGGTCACCCTAAAAACCATAATGCGCTACGTATTCACAACTGATCCTGTAATTCGATAATATTTCGTTTAATAATTTCCACATGTTCGGCAAACGTGAAACAATGGCCGCATTCAGCGCCACAACAGTTGGCAACTGTTGTGTAAAAATTCGCTGGATGGTACAAATTTGGTAGCGCTAACTAAAACTGATAAATTCTATGCTAAAGGAACACAACTGTTTGCTTAACTGTCAGATGCTGTTACTGACGCTATTAAATTAATAAACGCAGAAAGAACGCAGCAAATTTAAGTGAGAAACCTTTGCAATTAAATTAAATTTACATAAAAATTCAATTGAATCGAACTTCTGACGTGTAGAGTAGCAAAACATTCAGAGAAAAACATCGTGAACTCAGGTAGCGCTACCATTACAGTTCACAACAGTTGTCTGCGCTGAATGCGGCCAATGCATGATGAAATGCCAATTTTACTGAATATTTTGACAGCTGAATGTCATTGAAAACTTTGACAGCTACTGAAACATTACAATTGAACAAACTATCATTACTTCCTGCTCACCCATTTATGTATATACTAGTTCGACCCTTGTACGGCCACTGTGTGACCCCGATTCAGCAGCTGTTGCAAAAAAAATCCTGCAAACGCCCGTCGTTCGGCCGCTATTCGACCCTGGTTTAGTAAACGATCGCTATTTGACTTGTGCTTAGCTGCTGTTTGGGCTATTTCAAAAGATTTTATTCTATATGAATATTAATTTTAGTTAAATAATTTTATGATCTATTAAATTATTACATGAATTAAATTGCGAGCTTGAGATCAAGTAAGTTTTTTATATTATTCATGTATTAATTTTATAAACATATAATTTTATTTATTTATTTGGTCGCTAAACCTTAACAGGCTTTAAAATTATGAAATAAGACATTGATAAAAATCGAGTACTTTTTAACCCTTTCATGCCCAATGTGGAGACATAAGAATATTGTTCTTATACGCTTCTAAGTCACGATATTTTAATGTTCTTGAACAGTGGTTTTTTTCATCATGTTGCCTTATGCGTTGTGCAAGCTTACAGCTATTTGTTCTATTGAGAGCCTTGAACGTGTACATTCAATATTCGTGTAAGGCTTTTAGTTAAAAAGATTTTATTTTTTTCTCATGTTGAGTAGTAGTTGAAGTAGAATCTGCAAATAGATAAAATTTTAATAACTGTAATTTGTTCATTGCCGAAATTTATACAAGTTAATATTGAAAAATTATTTATTGTCTAATCAGAAGAATGGTATTTTTTGGCAATGAAACTAAAAAGTTTTTTCAAAAATTCAATGGAATTTTAAACAAAAAAAACCTTAATATTTTAAATGTTGAAATTGGTCGAAATGGCAGTAGGACATTGAATAAACAGTTTCCAACTTTAAATTTCATCTTTTAATCAATCCGTAAATTACTTTTGATGCATTCGTAATGCGTACTCCAAACAATCATGCTTTATAGTTAATTCGTAAAAAACAAAAAATATTTTGTATAAATGCTTGCAACTAATATTTATTTTCTATTCGAAATG
Source organism: Dichetophora obliterata (assembly GCA_963920525.1). Classification (NCBI taxonomy): domain Eukaryota; kingdom Metazoa; phylum Arthropoda; class Insecta; order Diptera; family Sciomyzidae; genus Dichetophora; species Dichetophora obliterata. The sequence continues at coordinate 198,083,334 of OY986437.1, read as the reverse complement.
GTTTTACTTTAGTTCAAACAACATAAAATTGCTAATGATCAATTAATACTGAAATCATTTATTTCAAACATTAATTTTCTAAAAGCAAATACTGTAATTCTTTCAATAAAATAATTCAAGAAAATTAGCTCTGGAACTATGTATATCATGTATAATTGCATTACTAACTCAACACAGCTCAGCCAATTCAGCCACTTTTTTGGCAGTATTCTACTTCGTTATGTCATAGTTTAAAATATAAAGCGTTGTTATTCACCTGAAAATATTTAAAAAAAAATTATTTAAAAAAATTTATGTGAGATTTCGGATTATCCGACAATATTTATTCGGATATCCAAATATCGACTATATTTGCTCTTTTTAAAAATATTTGTCGAGTGTCTGTATTCGAATTTAAAAACTTCGGTACAGAAGTTTCCCAGTGGGTATTATAGCGAGTGCTCCGCAAAATAAGGCATGCTAGCACTGCTGTTATTGGCGTCAATACACCTTCCATGATTACTGCATTGATGAGTACTTCTGTAAGGCTTACCTTTTGAAGGTTCTGATTCTTTATATATTATTTTATATGAATAAAATTTCGAAAAAAAATTTCCAAAAAAAATTTTAAATACACTGAACAGTTTGTAAAAATATGTAGATTTAAAAAAAAAACAAAAAAAATTTTTTGTCCGAGTCGGGTCTCGAACCCGGGCTCTCGGGGCACATTACATATTGAGGTATTCGACCAAAACTCGACTATTTTCAACCTTACCATTTCCGATTTTGATGAAACTTTGTACACCCATAACCTAAGTCGGTGTAAGGTCTGGACATTTTTTTTCAATTTTTGAATGACTGGTTACCGAGTTATGGGTTGTGAAAAATGCAAAAAAAACCAATTTTTTTTCGTAGAGTGATTTTCAAAAATTCATAACTTTGGTTGTTTTCATGTTAAAACAACAATTTTAAATGCAATCGAAAGATAATCTCTCAAATTTTCATTTTGTTTCAAAAACATTTTGTTTTTGGTTTCGTGAGCTCGTTTTGTTTGCTGGGAAGATATCATGTAACACATTTTTAACGAATACTTATGAAACTTTTGATAAAATTATATTTATCAATAAGCCATAAACATATCAACCATACCATAAAACCTCAGGCTGCTTTAAATAATAAACTAGTAAATTAATTTCATCAATGGTCCATTTCTTGGTGCACTTGGTACGTTTGGTGCATTTTGTTTTTCTTCCATTTTCAGTCGTCAAATGTCAGCTGTTTAATAAGCACATGAAAGAAACCTGCTTACGCAACATCCAAATGCATTGGATCGTGAAAACCCTTATTTTGTTAGTGTTAAGTGAAAAAGCCATGAATATTTTGCTAGTGCTCTAATGCCACAGCCAAATGCATTGGATCGTGAATTCCGCTATTATTATACATATGGGCAAAACCCTTATAATAGTAAAAAGCGTATAAATTTATCAGCGTTATAAATTTGTATGGAGAAGCCTTTGCACAAACCACATAGTATATTTGCTCTTTGATTAAGGTGAGCAAACGAGGTGGCAAACTTATATGATAAAGCAACTGTTTTTGTTTTTGGAAATTCAATTAATTTCTTATCAGAAGCCGGCAAAAAGCAGGGAGAGGTAAGAGTTTGTGAATTGGAAAAAATGTAGCAAATATTAAATTCTTAAAATTTCAGAAATAATTTTGAAAATTACAACTTAACTTATTGACAACATATGCAGCATATGACAATATATTGCAGCTGACATATATGCTGCAAATGCACAATCGACAATTATAAACACAGCCTGATAAAAAAAGCTAATTGCTCAAATTATAATATTGCCACTTTGCAAGAATACCCTCATTATATTAAACATACATGAACAAAATATCATAACTTTTTAAAGTAGGTCGTTTAATGATTTTGTTTAAATAATTATTTGTTTGTCATTAACTTATTAAAACTAAGTCCGCAAACATTAAAAATTGCATGATTTGGAGAAAAGGGTAGTTTTCTGGGATTTTTCAAATAGCTGCCTTTATTGGCATCACCAAAATGGCAGAGGCACGATCTGCCAACGCAACATTAAGTTTTGCAAAGTTTTGAGGTCGTCCGTTTTGACACTTGTATCGTAAAGTTTTTACAACGCGGACCAAAGTACGATCAACGGCCGATCGACCTAACGCACTATTGAGTTTTGGGCATAAAACTAATGTTGGGATTACAAAATAGTACTTTTCGGATTAAAAATTTCTTTAAACCAAAGTTTGGATTAAAAAGTAGTCCACAATTTTAAAACGAGACAGCAAAAAGAAAATAGAGATATTTTTGAATATAGCAAGTAGAATAGCATAGGGTTGCTGAGTTAACTGCGAGTTAACTACGTGTTCTTAGGGCCAATTTTTCAGTGCGTGTTTAAACTCTAGTTTAACTAAACCGAGCTTAGGTCACAAAAATTGGAAGTTTTAACTCGGTTTTACTAGATATTTTAGCAACCGTTGAAGTTAAATTGACTTAAATCATCATATAATGTGTTTCTTTTTTGCCTAAACCGAGCTTAAACGTCCAATTTTGGTGAGTTAAGCTGAGTTTAATTTGACTAAAGTTTAAACTCATACTAAAAAACTGGCCCTTAGTGTGTGAGCGAAGTGCTCTAATTCTGAGCAAACTAATATTGCATTTTTTTGTAAAATAGATGCTTCTTCCGTAAAATTTTGTTTTGAAACTTCTGTTTGACGCTTAGGTGCGATATCATAAGGCTTTACTTAGTAAAGGCAAAAGCGATTCTATTCCATATTTTTGCTCTAAAAAGTCGAAACAAAATTGCTGTAAGACATGACTTGAACTATAAAACTTGTGGTGTCTTGCAAGGACACTAGCTTTAGTCATATCAATATTGGGTGGGTTCAAAAAACTGTCGTACCTACAATTACAGCCAAATATATTTTGCCAACCACAACCACAACACCAACAACTTCCGAGTTCAAAAACATTTATCAAGTTCAAGAGATACATAAAAAAAAATGTTCGCATAGGCTAGATATCAGCTTTTTTGTGATGAAATGACCTTTTTAATGGATTATTTTTTCATAACAACATTGTTACCAACAATAAACCAATGCAGAAAAACATGTCATTAACAGAAATCAGCAAGCAATTAATAAAATAACAGAATCAACGCGAAATATTTTTCAGCTGAATCATGTGCGAAGTGTTTTGAAACAAAAAAAGAACCAAAACAACTTGTTTTAAATTTTAACACATTTTTAGGAGATTTCAAAAGATTTTAACATATTTTTACATGCCGCGTCCAGTCACGGTTCATTTGCCTCAGCTAAAGTGGTTTTAGTCCCGAGCTAAATCAATTTATAAAGCAATATTAAAACAAGCCTTCATGCTAATAATCAGTTAAACAATATAATGGCGTCATCTATTTTAAAGTTGCTTATGAAATTAGTATTAATCTTGCTGTTACCTTTGAGTTTGGAACTTAATTTTGATGGTGGTTTTTTTTTTTTTGTTAATTGATTTCGCTGTATTTTTTCGTATCAGCACAGTACAATAAAGATTTGACACACGTCGCTACTTCCAAAAATACTAGGCTTTGGCACTGACACTAACTTGAACTGGCCAGTTGAAACGGAACCAGTTTGATTTTTTTTTATCAACTTAATTAAAATTGAGAGCTGTGATCACTCATCCACATTTTCAGGGTTAAAACTAACATAAACTTAGTGATTTGAAACAAGTTTGGAACACTGGAGGTCAAGAGCTGCCATAGTTTTTAACAGCACTGTTCAGTCGAGCAGTCACAAAAATGAGCAATATCAAAATGCATGTCATTGCAGCAGAGGCTCATTAGTTGGTTCATATTTGAAAATATGAAAAAAGTTAAGATAAAATCAATTTCACTTTTTCTTTTTATGTTTACCAAAGGTTTTCGCAATCGTTACACTTGAGTATTTTTACTGCTTTTTGATCATTAATTGTCATTAATTAAGTTCTTAATTGTTATGTTTTTAACGGTGCTTTTCTCTTTTACTAATTTTCTCTGTTTATTTTGTGTGTGTTTTTTTAGGAAGGAAGCATTGGCCATGGTATGGTTATTAAACCGCTGCCACATGAGCTCAGTCCGCATAAAGATCAAATGCATCATGTTATTTATAAGCGTGACACTTCAACTTTGGATCATATGGGCGATTTTGGTAAGTTCTAAAACAAAAACATCATAAAAAAAGAGGCCCTTAATTTAACAGCTTAACGTAACGAGCGCTCCTGTACTATATTACCCTTAATGCGGCACTGAGCTTAGCACTTAAGTAACTGTTTCCTTACGTTCTCCCGTTTGTTGCTTCTTGTTTTAAGTTATTTTTAAGATTGTAGTTGTGTAACGGCCATCGACGAAGAGCTAGACAATTCGCCCGGTGAAGTCACAAAGATCATCGCATTACACGCTGAAAAGAAGTGAAATTTTTTTATTTTTTTCTTCAGAATTAAATTCATCTCAACCTTGGCCGGTGTCGTTCATCTGCTGCACATGTTGTATTAATAAGAAAAAAAAACATTTTATATGTTTTTGGGTTTTTTTTTTTTTTTGTAAACGTCTTTTTCTTTAATGGTTTTTAGCCTTTCATTATGTAATTTAACACGCTATTTTGTGTTCAACAAAAATTTCATGCCATTTTAATTAAATAACCACAATTGGGTGGAGAGCTCCACTCAGCTTCTTTAAAGCCGGCCGGCTTAGTTAAGCTTAAAGGCAGTAGTGGCATCATGGACCTCGAAAGAGGTTTAAATTCGACTTAGTGCCATCTTTCGAGGTCTTCGTTGTTGAATTCAGACTTAGTGGCATGTTTCATGTTTCGTTACGAAGCTGTTGTGGCATAATAGAGTTTTGGACTTTAGCTCCACTGCCATCTTAAGCGGCACAGCATAGCTTATTCCTTACGCCAAGCACACAGTGGGACAATATCTTACAGTTCCATCTAAATATATTTTCTGCTCGTTGAATTTGAACCACAGAAACTTTTTTCATTTAAATATTCGTAGCCTATTGGTAACCCTATTAAATCAATGCATATAAATTAAATTGCGAGCTTTAGATCAAGTAAGTTTTTAAGAAGGCAACAACAACAACTCTGTATAGAGTCAATCACTCAGCTGACTAGACAGTCTGTTTCGGAAATCGCTACATTTTCCTCTTCAGAAGTGTTTGAGTGATTAAGCTGCGATCAACTCACTGCTTAAATTAGTATCCCTGTAGGACTTAACTTAAGTAGTCCGAAAAGTAAAGTTACTTTAAGGTAGATATGCACGGAGTAACTTTCATTTAGTTGAAAAGTCATCGAAAAGTAGTGAGTTGAGCGGCCACGAACCAGAATTTTATGGTTGTAGTAACGAGCAAAACAAAAGTCTCTTTTGTTTCTCCGTGGCCAGGGTTGTGGTTTGCTTTAAAAAACGACGCAATAGTATCGGAAGTGTAAACGTAAGATTTCTTTTTATACAAAACTAGTAAATACCCGCTGCTTCGCCTGCAATAAAAGCATTAAATACCATGTAAAAATTTTATATCTTAAAATGAAAGTATTTAGTTGTATTAAAACAAATTCAAAATATAAAAATTATTTAGGGTATTCACAAGGTGTGCTATCATGTCATATTGCCCTAAAATTGTACAACTAAAATTTACAAGATATATAAATGAAAATAAGAAATAGTTGTTTGATTACGACACTTCCATAAACATAGCTTTCAGAGTTGTAATATAATAGTACTTTTTTATATGGAAGGCAACAATAAAATGTTTAAACTAGTGTAAAATCTTAGGACAATATGACATTATCACATTATAGCACACCTAGTGAATACCCTAATTATGTTCGCTTTGTTTAATTATGAAAAAATAGTATAAATTATTAAGAAATTACTTTGTTTAATTTGAATAACTTATTTTAACGGTAATTGTTATGATGACATAAATTTACCTGGCTTTCTTTTTTTTTACTTTTGAAAAAGTCCTGCATAACAGCGTTATAAAAAAATGTGGGTACAAAATTTTTAAAATTTGTAGTCAAAAATGTAATTTTTTACATATTTTCTGAAAATAAGTATATTCTTCTTAAATTGTTGTAGTTAATCGGCCTTCTTCAGTTATTAATTGTTGTTATTGGGCTTCGGCCAAACAACAATTCTTCTTAAATTTAAAAAAAAAACCGATATAATGACATCAAAATTTTGGCGATATCTCCAAAACTATAAACTTTCTCAATGCATAACAATGCATTTTTGTATGGACAGTCGTTGATTAATAAAATTAACGGTAATTTTCTTTTCTTTTCGGAAATATTTTGTACGGATATTAGGTAGGTTTTAAAAAACCTGTTATTATGATATTAAAATTCTTGCGATATCTCAAAAGTATAGATTTTCTCAGTATAACTCATAAGCCTCAGCATGAGAAAAAATAAACGATTGAAATTTACAAATCGATTTTCATCCAATTTTCTTTGTTTGAAAGTTCAATTAAGTCAATTGGGAAAATGAGAAAAGGTTTACCGTTACCTCGCCAATGCAATGTTTTATATTGTTTTCAAAAAACCTCTAAAATATCGAAATTGTACTAAACAATAGGCCAAGAGTTGCTTTTGTTGTACATATTTTTTTTTAATTTTAATTTTTTTTTAATTTTCATTTTCCTTATTCTTTCATATAACATAATTTACCTGCAAAAATTGTTCTATTTTGACACAAACAGTTTCTATCATTAAAAATCATGTAAAACCTACCCCTCCTTTTTTGATGAAAACTAATTTGCTTAAAATGTTGTTATATTTTTTGCAATGTGTTACAGCTTAAAAACTAATTCATGTGAAAAACATTTTCAAATATAGCTTAAAAAATAATTCTGTGAAAAATATTTCAAACTATTCCAAAGTTATATACATAAATCTATGTTTTAATCTATTTCCTTATCTATATATTCATAGTTAACGTTATAGTTATAGTAGAATTTGTCCTGACCCCAATTCAATGAATTTTTTATGATCGTTTTGTGAATTTGTAAAAGTGTAAATTGACCTTCGAACAAACACATGCTAGACGATTCCGTTTGAAACATCAATGCATGACGATCAGAATTTTCTGATATATACAGCATTCTTATTGATGTATAGTATTGCCCGGTAGACGTTGTCCTGCCGCAGACCACCTTACTGCTATAAACGAATTTTCATGAAAAAAAAAATTTATATATTCGCCGTTTTTAGTACAGTTGCCGAAAGTAGCCGTATGAACTAAATTAACAAATTTTAGTCTAATAACACCAAAACCGTTCGAAGTATAACACTTTTGACTAATTCTGGGCGGTAATTTGGGTGTGGCAAGATTTTTTTACTGAAAACATCTCATACTCGAAACAATAGAATGCCAGAATCTCAGCTCAATTGAGCTTAAACCTAGTGCGCTTTGCTTTACTCTAAGCTTATCCCCCGAAAAGTGGACTTAATTAAAGAGGGTCATGCCTATTTTTAGTAAAGTTAGCGAAAGTAGCCGTACAACGTAGATTACCAAATTCTGGTCTCATACGACCAAAATCGTCGGATATATAGCATTTTTTGCAAAAAGTGGGCATGGAAAGTAGACGTGGCAAATCTAACATAGCATATATTATTGTACGATAAAGTTGGAATAACAAATCGTTTGATACCTATATCGTGTTCATCTGTTCAGTGGTTCTTGTGTGATTGTGGGGAAAAGCTGGCTGGCAAGGCTGCAAAACATAATTAATGCTGATAACTAAATTCTGGCAACTCCCCTCAAGACATTAACAAAGAAAATTAATTAACACTGTATGAAAGCAAGAATCTCCCTGAAAGTAAGGCTGGATTCACTGATCACCTTCAGCATGTTTGGAAATTTGTTTTCATATGAAGTTTTCGCTCAGAGAGAAAAATTTCTGCACGCTCTTAACTTGATTAACATTATTTTAAATCACACAAAAACATGCTGAAGGTTATCAGTGAATTCAGCTTAACTACACAACATGGCTGTCGTGTTATATTGAGAGATGCTCTCTCGACAAAGAGAGGAAAGCTTTGTTTGCTGTTATATTGTGGTGCTGGTTGAATGTAGGCATCAAATAAAATGCGTGATTTTGCAATAATTAAAGAATACATTTTTCGAAAACCTTGGTAAGCTATAACAATCTATATTATCATAGGAATCGAATAAAAAAACAATTATCAAAATCGGTTCAGCGGTTACCGAGCTTATTCTGGATCAAATTCGTGAGTCTCCTTTTATATAATAGTATAGATAACAGATCGATTCTGTCGCGGTAACGCTAATCTTATTACCGAAGAAATTCAACTTGTGGTAACTTTTACACCCTTTTGGTATTCTGCAACCCATGATACAATTATTTGACAAGGTAGCCACGTAGACTGACTTTTTTCTCACGAGCGGCGATGGGTAGTTGTCAAAATTAGCTGTTTATGCAATTAATCAAAGAAAAGTGAAAAAATAAGCGACGAATTAAGCATAGCTAGTCAATCGCAGCAAACTAAAAACATTCCAATAAACTTCGCGAACAAATTTAATGAATTAAAGAAGAGTTAAAAAAAAGTACATAGCTAGTCAACAGCAGCAAACTTAAACTTCTATAGCTACCTTGTCAAATAATTATACCATGTCTGCAACCAAGCGTTACCGAAGAATATTGTTACCAGAGATCTGCAACGGATAGCTTTTTTGCGACTCTGAGTATATCCGAAAAAAATAAGTACAAAAACCTACTCACCCTTAGCGCACGCAACTCGACTCATATTCTCTTCTACGAAGCTAGAATGCGGCGGCTCAAATAAATATGAGTATCTTAAGTCATGAGTCGGATCGGGAGAGATCGGGTTTTTTCGATTCATAAATACTTATGGTTGGTGTCGTGTTGCTGATACTTATCCTACTTGCCGAAATACTTACAATCGACACAAGTAGCCGAATCACTCGGCTCATCTGCCACAGATATGAAAGTGAGCGCAGTAGAGCGCAGCAGTAAATAGTGAGCGAGTTTCTTGTATTTGTTTTGTGCTATTTTTTCCTGAGCATTTAGATACCAACAGAAGTGTTATTCTTGTGTTGCTTTTTGTTTTTATCTTACACAGTGAAAGCTGCGCATGAGTTAAAGTTGTTGAGGCTTAAAAATAATACGCAGTTTCGATAGTATCGTAAGTGTCATTAATTTTCTGCAATCAGCAATTATTATTAAATTTGTAAAGTATTTTTTTTTTATTTTTCTGTAACCTGAAGTTGCTAAATCACATGCGCATATTTTAAATTAAACTTCTATTGCACGTGTTTACGTACAAGAAGCAAACACACGTGCGCCGCACAGTGGTTGAGCCCCATACAAAAGTCAATAAATAGATGGACTCATCGTAGATCAATTAAATTTCGTGTATTATTTGAAATTTGCTTTAAAAGAATACACACAAAAATATTTTTAAATCCGCCCTCAATCAAGCCTACCTCCCATACAACACAAATATTTAAAACACCATATTTTTTTTGTCTTGAACCAATACAAGAACCATTCTGTCAGAAATCTTCAATATATGTCTAATATAAAAAGTTTTTGCCACGCCCACCTCCCACAAGGAATTGTCCACTTCACGTGTTTTTCCCAATTTCAACTTCAATGAAGCGCAGCATCTAAACTGTTTTAATTAATGGTTTATAGTATTCAAAGATATTATTTGTTTGCTTTTTATAAAAACGGAAAAAAATCATAAAAAAGCTTAATGCTTACCTCATGCATTTTGCCAGAAATTGGCGCTGGTTGTAAATGTGATACTATCAACAGTTAAAAAAGATAATAGCATACTTTTTGGCAATGTGATAAAGTGAGCACAGATCGTGTAGCATAAAAACATGGCTTGCATATACGGAGAAAACTGTTTGCTAAATTAGTATAGTGGTTTATCAAAACTTGCGCTTGATTCTCAGCCACTTCAAAATTATGCTAAATTTCAGCAATAACTAATCAATATGTGCTATTCCAATTTATAATAATTAAGTAAATATTTGATTGAATTAAGTAAAAATTTGCTATTCCAATTTATAATAACTAAGCAAATATTTGCTTGAATTAAGAAAAAAATTTGCTTTTCAGTTTATAATAACTTAGCAAAATTTTGCTTGAATTTAATCAAAATTTTGCTTTTTCCTAAATACACTAGGAGTGATTGCAAATTGCACTAAAAAAGCTAAATTAGCAATCTTTTTCTTAAATCACATTGTGATTGAGCAAAGTTTTGCTGATTTTCTTTTAAGCAAAACATTTGCTTGATTCAAGCAAATTACTTTTCTCCGTGAACGTATTCTAATTCTGTTGTTTGGAATCAAAGAATATATATTTCACTTTCAGCTAATTGAAGATCTTTGAAGAGCATTTTTTGACAAGGGAATTTGAATATTTGAATAGTTTTGAAAGCATTTTATTGCGAAATTCATTTAAATGTTTCATAGCAAGCTATAAGATAATGTGAATGAATTTAACTTTTTACATATCACATTACTGTTTTACAAATTCAATTTAATTGTAATTACTTAAAAAAATTATACTATGCATTAACATAGCAAACTAATAAACTGAGAAACACAACACTATAGAATACTTAAGTACTCTTGTAGCGAGGGACTTGGTAAGACAGCAAATAAAGACTCAGTACAAATCTACTCGCGTAAGTTTGAAAAAGAGTCGTACGTTTGTTTGGTACGCTTTTCAATTAAAAAAATAATATTCTTTTCTTTTCAATATTTTCTGTCGTAATGAAAATTTTATTTTATAATTTTGAAATATCTCAAATAATTTTCGTTGAAATATAAATTATATTTTAAAAGTATTTTAAAGTAAAGTATTAAATATTTAAATAATATGACAAAGAGTGAAACTATATAATGACAAAAATTGCAATCGTTACACTCTGTAAATATATTCTAGTATTGCAAAAGAAGAATTATAACATTTAAACCATTTATCGTATTTAGTAAGTAAATGCTTTCACTATTTCCATTAAAAATTTAACGATTTTAAATAAAAAAAAAATACCTATATATTAATGTGGCACACGTAAGAAGTGATCGGTTAATAAAGAAACGCCTAAAAGCATACGAAAGAAAATGACTATAGTAATAAACCTTGAGACTAAACAAATCTATATTTTCTTCGAAACGCATTTAGTTTTTTCCAAATATTGTTCAAGGACGCAAAAAATTCTGTCAGTTTTTTTTAATCGCTCAACTTAAAGTCCAATTTATTTATTTACTAGCTAAAACCCGGCGCGTTGCTGCCACTCTCCCTTGTCAAAGACTCTTAAAATGTTATCAGTTAAACAGCTTGTCTAAATTGAGGTCGAATACTAAATTCCGGCGTTGTGCGACCTATAACTCTAAAGCTATTTGAAAGCACAAAGTTGGGTTGTAAGGGAAGTGCCACTCCCCTTTGCCCTACCATAAATTGGGTTATATAGGAGTGCCATGCCCCCTCTTCATCACCGCTAATAGAATGTAATCAATTAAACTGGATGTTGTACATGTAGGTCGAATACCGAATTCCAAAACTGTGCGACATATAACTCCAAAACTATTCGATAGCACAAATTTGGGTTGTATGGGAGGTGCCACTCCCCTTTTTCCTACACCCATAAAATTTTACCAATGAAACTGCATGTGTAAATTGATGTCGAATACTGAATTTCGAAGCTGAGTCACCTATAACTCCAAAGCTATTTGATATCCCAAATTTGGATTAAGTTGAAGGTGTCACACCACCCCCCCCCCCCCGACAAACTCTAAAAAATTTTATTAGTAAATCTGCATGCGTAAATTTTGGTCGAATACTGAACTCCGTCGCTGTACGACTTTGCACTTCAAAGCTATTCGATATCACAAATTTTCATTGTATGGGAGGTGCCACTCCCCCTTGATCAACGCTCATAAAATGTAATCAATGAAACTGCATGTGTACATTGAGGTCCAATACTGAATTCAAAAACTGCGACCTATAACTTCAATGATATTCGATATCGCAAATTTACGTTAAATCGGAGGTGCCACGCCCCTCTTACCAATGAACATAAAATTAAATCAATGAAACTGCATGTGTACATTGAGGTCGAATACTGAATTCCGGCGTTGTGCGACCTATAACTCTAGAGCTATTTGAAAGCAAAAAGTTGGGTTGTAAGGGAAGTGCCACTCCCCTTTGCCCTACCCATAAAATGTAAGTAATGAAAGTGCATGTATAAATTTAGGTCGAATACGGAATTCTTACGCTGCCAACCTATAACTTCAAAAAAATTCGATATTGCAAATTTGGGTTGTAAGGGAGATTGTCACGCCTCCCTGTCCAACGCCCATAAAATAAAATCATTGAAACTGCATGTGTAAATTGAGGCCAAAAACTGATTTCCAAAGCTGAATTCCTATAATTTCAAAGATTTTCGATAACACAAATTTTGTTGTATGGGAGGTCTAACTCCCTCTTGACCAACTCCCATAAAATTTCATCACTGAAATGGTACGTCTAGATTGTGGTCGAATACCGAATTTCTAAGCTTTGCGACCCATAACTATAAAGCTATTCGATAACACAAATTTTTTATTTATTTGTGGGACGTAAAAGGGGGTGTGGCATTTCTTCTTAAACCATCTCGTACTCAAAGCAAAGCCACTTACAAAATTTCAGCTCAATCAGACCAATAGTTTCGAAGTTTTTGATATTTTCTTAAAAGTAGGCGTAGAATAAGAGTGACCACGCCCGTTTGTGTTAAAGTTAATGACAGTTATAATACGAACTTATTTACCAAATCTTAATTTAATACGGCCAAAACTGTCTTAAATATACCATTTTTATTGATTTGTGGGTGATAAAAGGGGTGTGGCATTATTTTTTCGTAAACCTTTGCGTAGCAGTTACGAACAAACCCGTAGAAGGAAGTATCTAATTTGGTCCAGTCATTTTCAAGTATTAAGCATCCGAACAAATCACGATTCATTTTTATATAGACAGATTTGTGGGCGGTAAAAGTGGGCGTGAAAACATTTATGTATCGTGACTGCCTCTTGGAGTACCTACACAGCAAGTTTCACTATAAAAATGTGTAGAACTCTGGAATTGCCATGATTTCGAAAAAGTGGGCGTATATATATTGCGATCACGCCCATTGGCGTGGAAACCAATTTTTTGTACAGTTACTGTCAGTATTTCCACAAACCAAAGAACCAAATTTAAGTCTTATACGACCAAAACCGTCTGAAATAAACCATTTTCATTTATTTGTGGGCGGTAAAAGGGGGCGTGGAAACCCATTTTTAGTACAGTTGTCGACAGTAACCGTACATACCAAATTACAAAATTTTAGCCTTATACGACCCAAACTGACTGAAATATAAAATTTTTATTGATTTGGGGGCGGTTACAGGGGGGTGTTTCAATTTTTTTTCCTCAACCATCTCGTACCTGCAACAAATCGACTGCCAAAATTTCAGGTCAATCGTTTCAGTAGTTTTGGAGTCTATAGACATCACACATCCAGACACACATCGTTTTGCTTTTTATGTATATAGATATTGATTTGTGGGCGGTAAAAGTGGGCGTGAAAACATTTATATATAGTGACCGCCTCTTGAGGCACCTACACAGCAAGTTTCACTGTAAAAATCTGTAGAACTCCGGAATTGCCATGATTTCGAAAAAGTAGGCGTATTTATATTACGACCACGCCCATTTTCTGTACAGTTACCGACAATAACTATCTGAACAAAAATACCAAATCTTAGTTTTTTACAATCGAAACCGTCTGATATATATCCTTTTATTGGTTTGTGATCGATAGCGCAAATTTGGCTTGTATGGGAGGTACCACGCCCCCTCGTCCAATCGTTACCAAACCTCACAGGAACACTCTCAAGATGTGGCTTCAGTTTCCCTGAAAATTTCATAAAGATCGGTTCAGCGGTTTTGGAGTCTATACGTGATATAGCCACATACCCACATATCCACATACATACATCCATTTTTATATATATAGATTTAAAATATCGTCGACATCCGAAGATCATTATGTTTTATTCTGCTAAAAATAAATGTACGTTTTTTTGTCATATCAACTTTGCCTAAGAAATTTATTGTAAAAATAAAAATTTTTTTCAAGTATGCAAAAAACTTTTTCAATAATGCTTTTTTTACTTAAAATAAAACCAGAGTGCAATACATTTTCTCAATTGTTTGTAATAACTCTTGAAAAATATCAATATTTTACGAAATTTTTTCAAAATTTTTACATCAATCGTATTTTAAGGCGTCTAACAGAAGACCTATATATATTTATGATAAATATTTTAGAATCATGCTAGTTAGAATATTCTTAAACAACGCAAAGAAAAAAATTCACATAAAGAGGTTATCAGTTTTGGTACTGATTTCCAACTTTCAAACACTGTGCGCCGGCCTTTTTATTTTGTTTTATTTTTGTTTATGTCTAACAAACCAAAATCACAAGCGTTGTTATTGTTTTTTCTCCATAGAGTGCAACAATAAAATACCAAGAACGAGTTTTCGAGAAAAAAATCAAACAAAAAATGAGAGCTCACATGGCCTGTAGACATGTACTTACGAAAAGTGCATAAGCAAAAAAAAAACTAAATAGCGCTGAGAGACGTTGGCAGAGAAGGTAAAGTACTCAGAGTACACTCAAAATACATTCGGATCGAGCGCCTTTGTAATAAACTGACTCAACGCACTCATTAAAAACGGCTCGAAGTGGATCGGATCAATCCGCTCTGGAATATGAGAATGCACTTATACCCGAAGAAATGCTAATGAGCCGAATGCCTATGAGTATTTTACACATATTATTAAGTATGGATAGAGTTGTGAACAGCACGACACTCAGGTATGATTTGAGTATCCGAATTCTGTCGGATACTCATTGCAGTTCTCTGATTGTTACCATCTCTTTAGGTGGTAACAAGCAAAACAGCTGGCGTTTGTATAGCTTACAGCTGCTCTGAGTGGCTGCGAACAAAATTAACATAAGACTGCTGCTGTGCTGGCGCATGGCAGAATAACCAGGTAGGGTAAAGAGATTCACCACACCGACAGCTAATGTCAAAATCATGTCAAAATCACAAAATGCAGTGATGCCGTATCTTCAAAGAAAAATCCATGATTGCATCATTAAGGGTATTCACAGTTGCGTGGTTTTCAGTGTGGCTAAAAAACCCCGTAGTATTAATACCACACTTTACCAACCTGTTTTAATATACTTATGTTGTTTTTTTACATGAAAGCTCTACAAACCAAAAGTCTGATAGTCTTAAGTAGCCCAATGATATGTTTGATGAACGTGGTTTTTAAAGTTCTATAAGCAGGTGTTGCTTTATGTGTTTTTACAGCAGTTTGACTGTTACTTTGTATTTCGTTTGTTTTCCAATAAGCCAATTAGATTCGTTTGCTTTGTTTCGTTTGTTGTGTATGTGTTTTTTTGTGTGCATGTATTTTCACATGTGATGTAGGCTGCACATTTATGCGCACTGAGAGCGGAATCTGTTAAATATTATTCTTTATACTAAACTGGAAAACGGGGAAGTACAAGTTTTTATTTTTAAGCAAAATTTGAAGCAGCATCCTAGAATTTGCTAATGTAATAAGGTAGATTGGGCCATTCGCTATAATTTCATTGTTTCAAACAGTCGCGCTTTTGTGTTTTTGTTTTGTTTTTAAAGTAATATATATATTGAAATTATGAATTAAAAAAAATAAACAAAAAATAATGGGCAATAATAATTTAGCAAAAATAAAACTTGAAAATCACATTAAAACTTATTTGTTTCATTAAATATACATTTTTTTTCTTACTTTATCCCATTTACCTTAGTACGAATTCCCCTCAAAGCATTTCTCTCACAATAATAAACAATACTGAAAAGTGGCATCGCTAAAATTAATTTTGACATTAGCTGTCGGTGTGGTGAATCTCTTTACCCTACCTGGTTATTCTGCCATGTGCTGGCGTAGTTCGTTCTTATTTCCTGCTAAGAAAAGTCAATATTATTTTTAAGTTAGCAGAATTCAATTAATTCTTTGCACTTACTTCTTTTTTTACTTTATTTTTGTTTCACCACACTCTCACACAGAACTGCGAGTGCTTTATTTCAATGAGGTGAGTTTACGACGTTTGACAGCGTTACCGAGTGCACAGAATACCGATTGCTAAGACCGGTAACGAATTTCGGTAACAAGATTACTATTACCGGTAACGCACAGAATCGATCTGTAAATGGAAAAAAATGTTTTGGAAATATTTGTGTAGCGCCTATTTCACATTGAAGTGTTACATCTGTTGAACTTACCATTAAGATTAGGCTCAACTTTTTTTAACTGATTGATTTTTATGGTCAAGATAGGGTTTATTTTGAGACAACGGAGCTCAGTTAGTTAAAATACAATTTCCATAACTAGGATATCAATTTAAGAAGTCAAATTTGTATTAAAAATCCATTAACAATTCACTAATTTCTGGACACTTGAAGAGCACACCTTCATTTTATATCGTAAGAAAGGTAATGGAACGTGCAAAAGTTAAAATAATGTTCAATGAAATTTAAATTTTTTTAACACACTTTACTAAATATTGATCACTTTTGAACGTTATTGAAGACTTAAAAACTCATTTTTGAAGAACTATGTTTTTTTTTTCAATGGAATATAAATTTATTTTTTAACACTTTACTAAATATTTATCACTTTTATGAATTGACTACGTTATTGAAGACTGAAAAACTCATGTTTTAGCATTAAATGTAATAAAATTATTTTTTTCTGTTTAATAAAAATTTCCAACTGGTTTCATATAGCCAGATAAAAATCAGTCAGACTAACCAGAAAATATTTTAATATTGACTTGAAATTTAGTAGCAACTTTTCTTACATTGTTTTTGTAATTTTTTTTTATAAGGTCACACTAAATTTTGAGTCGACTTTAAAATATTTTTTGGTATGGCTAAATATTTTGTATTTTCACTAGAAGCTAGTTTATAAAAAACCATTTAAAATGTAGTCGTCTTACTCCTCACTAGTACGTAGAATGAAAGTAACCAGATATAAGCTAGTTTTATATAGACTGACTACTAGTTGGTTTCAAAAGGACCATATATAAACAAGTCAATCTGTCATATCGTAGGTAGTGCGTACTGGTGATTTTGCGGCCATTTCATAGAGAAAATCACTAGTTTTTTTCGAAGAAAATACTTTGTTTTGAAAGTAGTTTGTAATCGCTAGGGACCGGAATCTCATGCACTAAAAACATCCAATATATGCGCATATATATGCACCTAATATTAAGAAAATATGCACTTAAAATATGCATTAAAAACAAAAAAATTTGTCAATATTTATGACAAACAATTACATTAATATGCATGTACTTACCAAAAAGCACATAAAGCTCAAAAAAATCTTTGTAAATATTAGCTTAGTTTGTTTTCATTACTCGTTTCAAGCTCATGTTTCAACTTAATACGGAAAACAAAATCAACACGAACTATAAAATCAAAATATGAATCTACACTCATTCAAGTTCAAATTGAACTGTGCAATGTCGCTTGGTATGTTTTTCTGAGTTAAACCAACAACGAAAAATAAAAAAAAAAATAGTTAATATATTTAAAAATAGAAGAAAGTTTAACAAAATTATAATTATGCATTTTGCGATATGGAATCAAAACTCTTCTATTCCACATTAGCCAATCATATCTGAAAATTTGCTTATCGATCCAAACTAAGCAGACACAAAATGTTTTAACCAATTTTTTTTTCAAAGCTGAATTATGGTGACCGCTCTTGAGAATAATCGCTCATACTTATCTGGTTCTCTTAAAAGTGAAAGAGTAGATTTTTTATTCTATAGGCCTCATATATTCAATTTACTTCTCTAAAGATATTGCCTTGTTAGCAGAGACAACAAAATGTTTTTTCAAATAGCGATTTTAGTGAAAAGTACCTTAAATGTTGACCGAATTCTGAACACTGTTGCACTAAAAAATTTCTTGAATCTAAAAATCTTCCTATTTAAGACTTTGGTGTCCCAGATATCTTTCATTTGCACCCATTTTTTAGGTAGTTATTTTAGATTGATAAAAAGTTACGGCGAAAAAAACCGGTGATTTTTGGCGAAAAAGTGATTTTTTTAAATCAAAACCGCTGGATGACGGTTCCACCGATTTCGATATCCTTTTGGATTTAAGATCTACTTGAATCCAGCTCCCAGAATATGAGTGTCGAATAAATGTTTTTTTTTATCCACCTTACTGTTCATGTTGTGCAGAAAAATATTGAACGTGAAGTAAATTAAATAAAAAATAAAAACATTTTATAAAATATTCAAAGAAAACGAGAATTTTAAAGAAAATATGCAAAAAACATGCATTTATAGTAAAACATGCACTTAAAAAGAAATATGCAAAAATATGCACTAACGATTGAATGCCATTTTAAAGGAAATTTTCTGAATCGCAAAGATATTCTATTCATTTTCTTAACATGGTGACCACTGCAAACATGCATTTGCATCAGATTCCAGTCCCTAGTAATCACCTTAAAGTTGGGTGAAAGTCCTGCAGGGATATGACTTCGCAGATTTGGGAATTCATTTTTTTACACTGAGAAAAAAGCAATGCCCTAGACTAACTTTAAAACAAGAAATTATTCCAACGGGTAGCTGTGTGAAGTATCTAGGTCTTCATCTTGATAAACGTCTTACCTAGAGCAAAGCGCACACATTTAGAGATATCAAAGTTAAAAACATGGTAAAAAATCCAAGCTCAGTATACTATAGTTTAATTTAGCTGTGTCTTAAACCCACGTTCCTGAATGGAACTTGCTTGCATTCGTAATGATGCAAAATAAGCGTAACTTTATCAGCGACTGAGTTGGACGAAAGGATAAGGTGTTGGACCAGCACGTCAGAGGTAGTGTGTTCAAATGACGAAATGGTTAGAAAATTTTTTATTTTAGTTTAATTTAGCTGGGTTTCGAACTTTTTGGTGTTGTCCTATATGTAATCTAAAAAAGTTTAAAATTTAGTTAAAAATTTTTAACCGTGTACGAAAGGAGGCCGATAGAAGTAAATTCTTGCGATTTTCCAAGGCATTTAATCGAACTAGTGCCAAATCATCTAAAACTTAAACAGTGAGTTGGTCACAGCTTAATCACTCAAGACTACTGAAGATGAAAAGGGTAGGGTCTGTCTTGTCTGATTAAAAAAAATAAACTTTTACTTAACCCGAATAGACCGGGAATAGCTTTGGTGTTTATTCCAAAGAAAAAAAACTAAATTCATACCAATAGGCACTAAAAAATATTCCTCATACCAAAAATTTGTGTCCTTATCCTGGTTGCGGCAGAAAGGACCGTTACCATATGGTAACGCCAAGCACTACCTAGGTTTTTTCATTAAAAAAAAGTTCATATATATTTTAATTAAAACACTTTATTTGTAAAAAATTATGAAAGAATTAATATTTCTACATGGTTTTTATTATGATATTCAGCAAAAAATTTTTCGCAGAGGCCAACATCGTTCTTATTACAAGCTTCGTACGACCACTTCGCACAACGTCTTCTTTTTGGAGAAGGTATCACAAGATGATCTTGCCCATCGTAGCGAAGTGTAGTAAGTACAGAGTCTTCGTTATGCCGTTTCTTCGGAAGCGGAGCGCATCCAGTTCGTTTTGGGTTTTCACCGTAATGCTTGCAGTAGTAAATGGCTATTTGACGTCAAAACTCCAATTGACTCAGGCGACACCCTTTTCACGGCAATGTAGCTGCCAAGCGTTTTTACGCAAACGTCGAGAAGCCAAGTGAAAATGCTGATCCACCATTTTTTTCCTCGATATCCAACTCGATAACGGCTCACATTTTGATCCAAACGATCAACTCTGCATATATTCTTATTGTATTCTTTTACAATACATGGGCGTTGTACGTTTATTTTTTTTCTGATTTTGAATATCGAAGAGCATTGGATAACGGCTTAGCGCTGAAAGCTTTTGATGCAATGGAAACAACTGAATTGTCCAACCACTTTGTCAAATATATTCCAACATACTTCACAGCAACGGAAGTACAAAAACCACGTTTTTCTTTTTTCTTTATTCTTTACAACTTTTTTGTCAGCTAAAAGGCATGATTTTGGTACGCGAATTTTACGAATAGTTCCAGTGGCTGTATATTAGAGCACCCATGAAATATATGGAATGTGCAAAAGTGTTATTTTCTTCGCTCCCCGCTCATTTTCGTAGAGAACTAGACTAAAAAATAAGAACTGCAAAAAAAACTGGATGCGTCTACTGGTAAAATGCCAGTCGCATTTGACTCAAAGCCTCAAAAGCACACTTTAAAAAAGTTCAAAATATTTTTGATCTGTAACTCTTTTAAAAAGTGTTTAAAGTAGTTGGTGATTGGGACCTTAAATTTGAGAATAACCTGGCCAATAACAACAGTGTATAAACTTTTGACCAACTTGTATTATTTGTGGTAAAATCAACGTTTAAAAACAAGATTTTCGAAATTTTTTGAGCACTTTTTTTGCAAAAACGGTTGCCATTATGGTTTTCGTACGGATAAAATTATGTGCTTTATTTCGTTATAGAGATAATTAAGTAAAGTTTATATGAAAAATTTTTTTCATAAAAAATATTTATTTTTAGCGCCGAAAACGCGGTTCAAAGTAAGAATATATAAAACATTAATTAAAAAAAATTTGCGACAAAGTCTTGAAATTATGTGAACATCTAAATAATTTCATTCTCAAGCCAAGTAAAGAATAACTGCATGCTCAGCTTATCCAAAGTCCTTTAGTATTTCTAGTCGTACAGTTTTTCTAAAACATTTTTAATTTAAATATGCTTCGTTGCTAACGTAAAATCCACTTGTCATTTTTGTTGACATTTCAACAATTTATATAGTGATAGCATTATACAGAGAACTACAGATGAAGTATTGCGCATGTCTGCCATCTTTGCTGTGACGTGTAAGGTGCTCATTGGTATAAGCAACGTAGCCACAATTTATTCATAGGGTGTAAAGATTTTAAAATGTCGAAATTTTCTTAAGAAAACTTGTTTTACTGAAATGAAATATATATTGATAAATATATATAATATACTAATATATGCACATGTCTAAAATAAAGTAAATATATTTTTTAGTACTGTTAGTGAAAAAAATTTGCATATGTTTTAGGGGTGTTTTTTCCACTTTTTACCTCTTTACACAAAAAGCGGCTACGTTGCTTGATGTGCTTAACAGAATTTTGACAGTATCATGGTGTAAGAAATAGAGGTGTTAGTGAGTTTGACACTTCTCTCTCAAATTGATAAAATTATGTTTCCCCGCTCTTGTCAAAAACAGCTGATGGTGAATTGCAATGAAAACAAACTTTGTTAAATTCGTATCTTTCTGCAATTTTATAAGATTTTTACTGAAATCAAAGTTAAAATAAGTGATATGGAAAACAATAAAAAATATATGAGACGCTGTACGTTATGCAAAAAAAAAACAACGATGTGAATGCAAGACAATTTGCATGCTGGACAAAGCTTCATGTCGGCGGCACCTTCCAGCGCACGTTTCTGATAAAATGGCCAAAACATTCAATGACAAACTTAGAAAATCGGCGAAGACAACTGCAATAACTTTTTGTCAACACAACACAGCATAATTAAGTGCATTAAATATTTATTTATACTTAATTCGCACAATAAAAACTATAGCACATCATCTAGCAACTCAAACAAATAACACAATTTGACAACTATCAACATCTCCGCTCTTTCGCTCACAATTTTTTGACAGAAGCAAAGAAATTCATGATGTTGTCAAAAACTCACTTACACCTGGTTTTCTTACACCATGGACTGGGCTCTCATCACGTATGACGAGAATCGTTTGACGATATCGTTTCAACGATACTTTAACATCACGTAACCTTTAATTTTATGCATCGTCTAAACAATATCGTTTTGCTTGCTTCATGTATGGCAAACAACTGTCAAATGGTATCGTCGAAACGATTGCTTGGCGCGATAGCTAATTTGGTATCGTTTGGCTATTTTTCTGGTTGCAAATAATAAAAATAATTTTAAAATGTTTTGGGCGCTTGTTTGTTAAAGTGGTCCTTAACAAATAGATGGAATGTCGTTCCTGCACTATGTTTGCGACGTAATTGTGGCCCAGCTGCGGATGTTCATCAATAAAGTGTAGCAATATTTCCATTTACTTAGGTGTCGCTGCCGAATAATATATTTTCAAAACATTATCATCAAAACAACTTATTAAATATTCTTACATTTTACCTTAAATTTTCACTTTTGAAGCAAACAAATCCAAAAACAAATTCTACACAAAAGTAAATATCACTTTTGGCACTGAATATATGTTTTGCAGAGCCTTTCAAACTGTAGAAAACACAACGAGACGATAGCGATGGACTTATATGAAGCAAACTAAGAACGATATCTTCGGATAGCATCGTTAAAACGATAGTCGTTTTAAAAGTTACGTGATGAGAGCCCTGTATGTTCATTTTCATTTTGCTATCTTCGCCTCTTTTTGACATTTTCTTTTGAATGTATTCATCAAGTGTCACATTTGACGAGTACCAGATATGTATCAGATAAATTGTGAAAATGGAAAACAGCCACTTGGGAGGAAAATGAAGATTATCTTGCTGCAAAATTAATTGTTAAAAAATTATTAGTCGTTAGTCAATTATATTTATCATTGGCGCGGAACAGTTACCAAAGCACTGTTCATATTGCTTATTTACTCGTGGATTCGGACCTTGATAAATTTCAAAATTGATCAGATATCCGTTTGTTGTAGAAAGAGACCAAATTTTATACCCAAATCTTAACGGTTTTCCCTTTATAAATTGTTTACACCTGTGCTTTCCAAAATATGATATCATACTTTCATCATAGGACAAATTTTGTTCTGCATGGAAATTTTTCAACATATTTACTTTTAAATGGTCTGTGATTGGTCGAAGCTTCCACATTTTGTCTCCATCATGATTTGATGTTTTCGTGTTTACAAACTGCAGACAATTGCAGATCTCAATGAAACGGTCACGTCGCATGCTATTATAAACAAGATCATTCCTTAAATCTGTATCATTACACCACATATCCCTTATTCTTGTTGGACCATTGTATCCCGTGATTATCAGAATACCAAAAAATGTACGCAGCTCTTCAACGGTAATGCATGAGTTTTTTCTTCCTCGGAAAATTGAATATTGGTTGGATTTTTCAACAATGTACAGGATCAAAGCTTCATCGAAGAATTTTTCAAACTGCTCATGTGGGCTTAAATTACGGCAGTCTTGAAAATTGGCTTGCGGAAAAATTGGAATAAAAGTGGCAGGTTTGTCCTGTCTTGACCAAGAAAATTTAGTATCGCTGTTAGATGGTGGCAACGTGCATGTCAAAGTTCTTGGTGTTGTCTTTTGCATTGATGTCGACTCAGACATTGTGGTACTGTTTAGCAACCCAACAGACAAATTAGCATCCGAGTTATTCATTACGTCTGCTAAGACTTCAGCCATATTATCTTCTTCGTCATTACAGTCAATATCAGAAGATAAACGACGTCCACTTCTGAAAAGGATTTCGCAGTTCGATTTTAACTGAGCGACACACACGTTATCCGGGATTCCACCCTCGTCTTCTTGAGCATCGTCCTCGCCACTGATATCACCATATTACTTTTTCATGTAGTTCATTTTTTACTTTTGCACAACTTTTCTTTTTTAACTTGCTAAAAACAACCTTGCACTTTCAAGCGCAACACACAAATGACTTGTTGCTTTGCAAATCAAAAAAATATGTATATGTATGTTGCAAAACAGTCGTTTCCCCGTTATATTTTTGAATAGCCCGATTGCTACGATACTTTAACTGTTACTGTATTTTGCGGTACCATATGGGTGCGCCCGGTCTATTCGGGTTAAATTAAAAACTTAAAATTAAAACAAAATTTGATCTTAATTAAAATTTGATCTCTTGATTAAAATTTGACTTTTGGTATATGTATTGTTTTTTTTTTTTCTATTTAAACATTTAGAAGTGTCTGCATCAGATACACCATTCCAAATAACTGTTTGCTCATCTGCAGTCTTAACCTGATTTAATGAAACCATTTTTGTCAAAATCGTTTGCAAGGTTGTCTTGGGTTAATCTAGTTATAAGTCTTTTTTCGGTTATTGACCTAACTTAAGAAAGTATTTTTTTACAGTCATGTCTTAATGTCTGAAAAACTTTGTTTCTTTTTAACAGCTTTCATGGAGCCCGATGATGTGGCAACAAGTGAAAAATTGGAAAAATTGCAAAAACGTAAAATACGCTCAGTCAGTGAGACAATGGCTGAATTGACAGATGAGCTGGCCGTGGATATAGGAGTGGATGAAGCAGCAGCCGACGATGAGATGCCACACAAGCGCTCTAAGCGCTTAGCGCCTAATATCATCTATCCTGAAGTTTTGGTGATCGTGGATTATGATGGATATAGATTGCACGGTGGTGATAATTTACAGGTAAGCAAGAGCACTTTAAAGATAGGGCCAAAGCGAAACATAGATGCTTTCGTGTAGTCGAGCGTTATCAAAATAAAGATGCAGACCTGACCCTGGTGTCATTAAGCACACCTTCTACCAGAAGGTGTGTCGAATTAACAAAAGTAACCGCTTAAGTACGCATGCTGTCGAAAAGAATACATTTTTTTGTGCTTGCTTTTAAGAACATTGCTACTATCTGATGTTGTACATCAGCGACAGCGGCACGTTCTGCGGCACAACCGGGCCAGCCCATGCTTTTAATGGATTTTTTGCAAAAAAGAAAAAAACTTGCTTTGCAGCTATAAATCAAGCAAATTAATTTAAGTGTTTTTTTTTTTATTTGCTGTTTTTGTCGCTAAAATGTTTCTGTTGTCTTGCAGAAACTTGTGTTTTTTCACGCTTTGACAAGTTTTGTTTTACAATTTTCTTACAATTCACTGAAGTGTTTTTATTTTTTTAATATTTTTTTTGTTGAATATTTTAAAAAATGATTTAAATAAAAATATATATAAAATTCAAATATTTTTAAATTTTTTAAATTTTAAAACTACTTTTGCATATTTTTATGTAAAGTAGGTTTAAATTATTATAACTTTTGTAAATTTTTCAAAATTCTTGGTTTTTTAAATTTTTTTCAATTTGAAAGTATTTTTAAAAACATTTTTATAACATACTAAACAAATATTATTTTTTAACATAAAATATTCTTTATTTGTTAAAAATTTTAAAGTAAAAATTATATAAATTCATAACGTTTAAAAATTTTTAAAGTTTTTGCAAATTTGCAAATTTTAAGTTGTTTTTTATTAATAATGTGATATTTCTTCGACCTCTTAAAATATAAGTTTGAGTTATAATCGGGCTCAAGATCACTTTTTTATTGTAAGAATTTTTTCAATTTTTTTTTTTAAATTCTTGTTTTTGTACATAATTTACATTTAAAATTTTTTGTAAAACATTTTTATAATTAACTTAATACTATTTTTATAAATAAATTTTTTTATTTGTTGAACACTTTTGAAAAATCATTACAGCAGTAAATCATGTAAAATAGAAACATTTTTACAAATAGTTTTATTTACATTTGTTTTTATTGTTAATTATTTTTTTAAATAAATTTTCTTATTTTGCTGAAAATTATGTTATTGTATTTATATATTTATTTTTCTTCAAAAATTATTGAAGTAAAAAATTATGGTTAATTAATTTTATGATCTACTAAACTATTACATGGATTAAATTGCGAATTAAATTAAGTTGTTGTTGTTGTTGTTGCTCGCAATTTAATTCATGTAAAAAATTTGTTAATTAGAAACATATTCAAATATTTTTCAATTTTTAAATATTTTTGCATATTTTTGTTTTAATTTTTTTTTTTTTTTTTTTTTTTTGAGAACATTTGTAAATTTTATAATGTTTTTTGTTTTTTTTTTTAATTTGTATAATTTACTCAAGATATAATATTTTTTTAAGTACCATTTTTTTAATTGTTGAAAACTTAAAGAAAAATAATTAAAATAGCAAATTATGTAAAATAAAAACATTTTTAATCATTTTTTAGTTCTAAATATTTTTTAACATTGGCCGCATTCAGCGCAGACAACAATTGGCAACTGTTGTGTAAAAATTCGCTGAATGGTAAAATTTTGGTAGCGCTCTCTAAAACTGATCAGGTAGCATACGCCGTTTGATCGAGCGAAAAAATTCTATGCTACATGAACACAACTGTTGTATTAACTGTCAGATGATGCTTCTGACGCTGTTAAAGTAAAAATCTAAAAAGAGGGAAGCAAATTTAAGTGAGAAACCTTTGCAATTGAATTAAATTTACTTAAAAATTATATATAATTGAATTAAATCTAATTTCTGACGTGTAGAGTAGCAACACATTCAGAGAAAAACATCGCTTACTAAGGTAGCGCTACCATTACAGTTCACAACAGTTGTCTGCGCTGAATGCGGCCATTTATAATATGATATTATTTTAAGTTAGTTTTTATTGTAGAAACTTTTCAAAACATTGAAAAAATTATTCGTTTTAACATTTTTTAAATTTTAATTTTTTGTGTTGACACTATAAATTGCTGAAACTATTTTAAAAAATATGGTAAAATTTCGATTTATATGTCTACATCTTAAAAAAACAAACAGACATTAAAATGAACAATGCTGCTTTGGAAAGCTTGTTAAAGTTGACTATAAAAAAAGTTAAAATATTTAAATGTGCTCAAAACTAAAGATTTCGTAGGAACAATTAACTTAATTTAAAAATTTAAAACGTTCAGTATCTCTAAAACAAGAATTAATCTTGTCACAAGAATCAAAGATTTAAATACAGCGCATCAATTACATTCTCATCTGCTTGAGTGTAAAACTTGATGGTAACTTGTGTAATTGAAGCACATTTTTTTATAATATTTTTTACAAATTTAAATTTAAGAATAAAATTGTATTGAAATTTAAAACAATAAAGTAAAAAGTGCTTTGTAATTTTGAATTTCTTTGTAATTGACATAACCTTTTTTCACATTTTCCCCTTTCATTGCAAGTATAAGAACAAATTTTGAAGTTTTTCTAAATTTTAAATATAAATTTTTAATATTTTTTAAAGATTTTACACCTTTTTTTGATTTTTTTTTTTTACAAATTTACTCTAATTTACATGGTTTTAATTATGAGCTTTTAAGATCGAGTAGGTTTTTGAACAAGCCAACAACAGCTCCGTATGGAGTCAATCACACAGCAGACTAGACAGACTGTTTCGGAAGGCGCTACCCTTTCCATCTTCAATAGTCTTGAATGCTTAAGCTGTGATCAACTCACTGTTTAAGTTTCATATGATTTGGCACTTGTTTGTTATTAATTGTATTATTTATTGTAATCTATTCTTTGATTTTTTTTTTTTTTTTACATAAACTCAAAATATTTTCCAATTAGTTAATTATTTGTGATCTATTATTTACATTATTACATGAATTTAATTGTGAGATTTAGATAAAGTAAGACATTTAAGAAGGCAACAACTTAAATAAATAGCTTACTGCTTTAAATGTCATATGATTAAGTGGCCGATTTGAACGTAGAATTCTTAAGAATTTGTTCAAAAATGTGTGAAATCATATACGACTTTAACAGTGAGTTGATCACAGCTTAATCACTCGAAGACTACTGAAGAGGAAAGGTAGCTATTTCCGAAGCACACTGTCTAGTCAGCTAAGTAATTGACACTATACAGAGTTGTTGTTGTTGTTGTTGGTTGCCTTCTTAAAAATCTTACTTGATATAAAGCTCACAATTAAATGCATGTAATAATGTTTTCCAATTTTAAAATGCACTTTGTATTAATTGTGCTTTTACAATTTAGTGATTTGCTGGTGATAACTGTTTTCATGTATTTCTTAAAGGTTAAACGTTACTTCATCTCCTTCTGGAATGGCGTCGATTTGCGATACCGTCTGCTAAAAGGTCCTAGAATACGCATCAGTATAGCAGGCATCATCATCTCAAGGGTAAGTTTTTCTATGTTTTATATTCCTTAAAATATTCTGAGGGGTACAATTCTGAGCAGTTGTGTTGAGTGAGTTTAATGGGCTCGATTTGCTTAGATGCGCATTGTATTGAGCTCAAATAAACACAAGTAACTAAAATTGAAGATCATAGCTGGTCTTTATAGAACTTTACACCTTTGTTAATTTGATGTTGTTCACTGATTTCAAAAATGTGAACGGACTACATGCATGCCTTATACTTATTTCACAAATTGCGTTTAAAAATCAAATTTTCTGCCTTTTTGAGAGATTGAGAGTAATATAAAAAGTGCAACGTCAGCTTTTTATAGAGCTTACATTTTATAGATGACCACTACTTTTACACGGAGGGAAATAATATTCTTATATTAAGCAAATATTTTGCTTGATATAAAAAAAATTTACTATTAAGTCTCATTTGCTCAAATCAAGCATTAAAAACTAAAATTAAGATAAAAACAATTATAATGACCATTTATTGCCAAAATTGAGCAAATAAACAACAGCTTGAAACAAGCATAAAATACTTGATTCTAGAACCTGAAACAAGACTTGAATCAAGAAAATATTTTCTTAATTTAAGCAAACGCAGAGTTTGAACAATTCAGCGAATTACAACAATCATGAAAATCTTGAAGCTGTTGTAAAAGAGTCGCTAGACAACAAAATCTACGTTCAAGATCACTGTCGACAATGTGTGCCAACAAAGCATGCGAAAGTGTTGTCTCTTTGTGCAAATCGAGCTTATGATTCTAGTTTTCAGTAAATTATTTACTTGAATCAAGCAAATTGTCTCAATTCAAGAGAAATAAATTTCTCAAATCTAGCACATTATTCTAGTTTTCAGCCAATTGTTTACTTGGATCAAGCCAATTTTTCTCATATCAAGTAAATATTAGACTCGAATGTAGAAAAAATATTCTAGAGTTTTGAGCAAATGTTGCTTGAATTGAGTATTTTTTTCTTAATATCATGTGTTCCTTCCAATTAATTTGCTTAATTCTAGCAAAATAATGCTTGAATTGAGAAATTTTCGCTTGAGTGTAAACTGATAGCCTATTTGCTCGATTCAAGCAGAGAATGCTTGATTTTTTCTTTCCGTGTATGCTTTTAGCTAAATATTCTTATATATATATATATTGTTCAACAATAAAAACATTCTATTAAACATGAACTCAAAACTTTCGAAGCATAATTTGAACAAATTTACAAAAAAAAATTATACTCTTACATTTAATTTCAGTTGCAAGTCAGTTTAGTGGTTAAAACAAATAGATTACAAATTTATAAACAATCCTTCGTTTGTCAATCTTTTTTGCCACAAAACTGTATTAATAAAACTAATAAAATTGATAAGATATGGAATATTACCAGGTTTTTTATTTTCTATAAACTTTCAAATGCGATTTTCTTTAAAAATTATAGCAAAAGTTTTTTCCTAAATGACCTCTATGTTTATTATGTTGACTTTATATGATTTAAATACAAATTCTAAATGTTTGATAGTTTAAATCATACTTGATTTTAAATACAAATTCTAGTTGTTTGACAGTTTAAAATCGTTTATCGAGCTTAAGGTCAAAGTTAGAAACAATTAATTGTTCTAACGAATTTTTCTAAAGAAACAACAACAACAACAAAGTTTTTACAATATGAAAGGAAAAAAACCACTAGCAAATTTATTTTATTGTACAATTTCTGCGTGCTAAACGCGTCATCAGAAATCTTTGTGATTGCCCGTGCAAGCGCGTAGACGCACTGCACCATCGGGGCGATGAGATTTTGAAGCTTCAATTTCTCATTTTTTCCCTTAATTTCATAATGCCACATTTGTTGTTGTATTTCTGTTTTACTTTAGTTTCTATGCCTATATTATATGTAGTCCAACAGCCTGCTGGAATTCTGCACTAACAAAGCATGTTTACTGAAGTTGTTTTTAGAATTTTTGCTGATTTTGTTTTTCAGCTGTTTCCGTTTGGTCGAGCTCTACCATTTGATTAAAGTTTTTTCCTAAATGACCTCTATGTTTATTATGTTGACTTTATATGATTTAAATACAAATTCTAAATGTTTGATAGTTTAAATCATACTTGATTTTAAATACAAATTCTAGTTGTTTGACAGTTTAAAATCGTTTATCGAGCTTAAGGTCAAAGTTAGAAACAATTAATTGTTCTAACGAATTTTTCTAAAGAAACAACAACAACAACAAAGTTTTTACAATATGAAAGGAAAAAAAACCACTAGCAAATTGATTTTATTGTACAATTTCTGCGTGCTAAACGCGTCATCAGAAATCTTTGTGATTGCCCGTGCAAGCGCGTAGACGCACTGCACCATCGGGGCGATGAGATTTTGAAGCTTCAATTTCTCATTTTTTCCCTTAATTTCATAATGCCACATTTGTTGTTGTATTTCTGTTTTACTTTAGTTTCTATGCCTATATTATATGTAGTCCAACAGCCTGCTGGAATTCTGCACTAACAAAGCATGTTTACTGAAGTTGTTTTTAGAATTTTTGCTGATTTTGTTTTTCAGCTGTTTCCGTTTGGTCGAGCTCTACCATTTGATTAAAGTTTTTTCCTAAATGACCTCTATGTTTATTATGTTGACTTTATATGATTTAAATACAAATTCTAAATGTTTGATAGTTTAAATCATACTTGATTTTAAATACAAATTCTAGTTGTTTGACAGTTTAAAATCGTTTATCGAGCTTAAGGTCAAAGTTAGAAACAATTAATTGTTCTAACGAATTTTTCTAAAGAAACAACAACAACAACAAAGTTTTTACAATATGAAAGGAAAAAAACCACTAGCAAATTGATTTTATTGTACAATTTCTGCGTGCTAAACGCGTCATCAGAAATCTTTGTGATTGCCCGTGCAAGCGCGTAGACGCACTGCACCATCGGGGCGATGAGATTTTGAAGCTTCAATTTCTCATTTTTTCCCTTAATTTCATAATGCCACATTTGTTGTTGTATTTCTGTTTTACTTTAGTTTCTATGCCTATATTATATGTAGTCCAACAGCCTGCTGGAATTCTGCACTAACAAAGCATGTTTACTGAAGTTGTTTTTAGAATTTTTGCTGATTTTGTTTTTCAGCTGTTTCCGTTTGGTCGAGCTCTACCATTTGATTAAAGTTTTTTCCTAAATGACCTCTATGTTTATTATGTTGACTTTATATGATTTAAATACAAATTCTAAATGTTTGATAGTTTAAATCATACTTGATTTTAAATACAAATTCTAGTTGTTTGACAGTTTAAAATCGTTTATCGAGCTTAAGGTCAAAGTTAGAAACAATTAATTGTTCTAACGAATTTTTCTAAAGAAACAACAACAACAACAAAGTTTTTACAATATGAAAGGAAAAAAAAACCACTAGCAAATTGATTTTATTGTACAATTTCTGCGTGCTAAACGCGTCATCAGAAATCTTTGTGATTGCCCGTGCAAGCGCGTAGACGCACTGCACCATCGGGGCGATGAGATTTTGAAGCTTCAATTTCTCATTTTTTCCCTTAATTTCATAATGCCACATTTGTTGTTGTATTTCTGTTTTACTTTAGTTTCTATGCCTATATTATATGTAGTCCAACAGCCTGCTGGAATTCTGCACTAACAAAGCATGTTTACTGAAGTTGTTTTTAGAATTTTTGCTGATTTTGTTTTTCAGCTGTTTCCGTTTGGTCGAGCTCTACCATTTGATTAAAGTTTTTTCCTAAATGACCTCTATGTTTATTATGTTGACTTTATATGATTTAAATACAAATTCTAAATGTTTGATAGTTTAAATCATACTTGATTTTAAATACAAATTCTAGTTGTTTGACAGTTTAAAATCGTTTATCGAGCTTAAGGTCAAAGTTAGAAACAATTAATTGTTCTAACGAATTTTTCTAAAGAAACAACAACAACAACAAAGTTTTTACAATATGAAAGGAAAAAAAAACCACTAGCAAATTGATTTTATTGTACAATTTCTGCGTGCTAAACGCGTCATCAGAAATCTTTGTGATTGCCCGTGCAAGCGCGTAGACGCACTGCACCATCGGGGCGATGAGATTTTGAAGCTTCAATTTCTCATTTTTTCCCTTAATTTCATAATGCCACATTTGTTGTTGTATTTCTGTTTTACTTTAGTTTCTATGCCTATATTATATGTAGTCCAACAGCCTGCTGGAATTCTGCACTAACAAAGCATGTTTACTGAAGTTGTTTTTAGAATTTTTGCTGATTTTGTTTTTCAGCTGTTTCCGTTTGGTCGAGCTCTACCATTTGATTAAAGTTTTTTCCTAAATGACCTCTATGTTTATTATGTTGACTTTATATGATTTAAATACAAATTCTAAATGTTTGATAGTTTAAATCATACTTGATTTTAAATACAAATTCTAGTTGTTTGACAGTTTAAAATCGTTTATCGAGCTTAAGGTCAAAGTTAGAAACAATTAATTGTTCTAACGAATTTTTCTAAAGAAACAACAACAACAACAAAGTTTTTACAATATGAAAGGAAAAAAACCACTAGCAAATTGATTTTATTGTACAATTTCTGCGTGCTAAACGCGTCATCAGAAATCTTTGTGATTGCCCGTGCAAGCGCGTAGACGCACTGCACCATCGGGGCGATGAGATTTTGAAGCTTCAATTTCTCATTTTTTCCCTTAATTTCATAATGCCACATTTGTTGTTGTATTTCTGTTTTACTTTAGTTTCTATGCCTATATTATATGTAGTCCAACAGCCTGCTGGAATTCTGCACTAACAAAGCATGTTTACTGAAGTTGTTTTTAGAATTTTTGCTGATTTTGTTTTTCAGCTGTTTCCGTTTGGTCGAGCTCTACCATTTGATTAAAGTTTTTTCCTAAATGACCTCTATGTTTATTATGTTGACTTTATATGATTTAAATACAAATTCTAAATGTTTGATAGTTTAAATCATACTTGATTTTAAATACAAATTCTAGTTGTTTGACAGTTTAAAATCGTTTATCGAGCTTAAGGTCAAAGTTAGAAACAATTAATTGTTCTAACGAATTTTTCTAAAGAAACAACAACAACAACAAAGTTTTTACAATATGAAAGGAAAAAAAACCACTAGCAAATTGATTTTATTGTACAATTTCTGCGTGCTAAACGCGTCATCAGAAATCTTTGTGATTGCCCGTGCAAGCGCGTAGACGCACTGCACCATCGGGGCGATGAGATTTTGAAGCTTCAATTTCTCATTTTTTCCCTTAATTTCATAATGCCACATTTGTTGTTGTATTTCTGTTTTACTTTAGTTTCTATGCCTATATTATATGTAGTCCAACAGCCTGCTGGAATTCTGCACTAACAAAGCATGTTTACTGAAGTTGTTTTTAGAATTTTTGCTGATTTTGTTTTTCAGCTGTTTCCGTTTGGTCGAGCTCTACCATTTGATTAAAGTTTTTTCCTAAATGACTTTCATATTGTAAAAACTTTGTTGTTGTTGTTGTTTCTTTAGAAAAATTCGTTAGAACAATTAATTGTTTCTAACTTTGACCTTAAGCTCGATAAACGATTTTAAACTGTCAAACAACTAGAATTTGTATTTAAAATCAAGTATGATTTAAACTATCAAACATTTAGAATTTGTATTTAAATCATATAAAGTCAACATAATAAACATAGAGGTCATTTAGGAAAAAACTTTAATCAAATGGTAGAGCTCGACCAAACGGAAACAGCTGAAAAACAAAATCAGCAAAAATTCTAAAAACAACTTCAGTAAACATGCTTTGTTAGTGCAGAATTCCAGCAGGCTGTTGGACTACATATAATATAGGCATAGAAACTAAAGTAAAACAGAAATACAACAACAAATGTGGCATTATGAAATTAAGGAAAAAATGAGAAATTGAAGCTTCAAAATCTCATCGCCCCGATGGTGCAGTGCGTCTACGCGCTTGCACGGGCAATCACAAAGATTTCTGATGACGCGTTTAGCACGCAGAAATTGTACAATAAAATCAATTTGCTAGTGGTTTTTTTCCTTTCATATTGTAAAAACTTTGTTGTTGTTGTTGTTTCTTTAGAAAAATTCGTTAGAACAATTAATTGTTTCTAACTTTGACCTTAAGCTCGATAAACGATTTTAAACTGTCAAACAACTAGAATTTGTATTTAAAATCAAGTATGATTTAAACTATCAAACATTTAGAATTTGTATTTAAATCATATAAAGTCAACATAATAAACATAGAGGTCATTTAGGAAAAAACTTTAATCAAATGGTAGAGCTCGACCAAACGGAAACAGCTGAAAAACAAAATCAGCAAAAATTCTAAAAACAACTTCAGTAAACATGCTTTGTTAGTGCAGAATTCCAGCAGGCTGTTGGACTACATATAATATAGGCATAGAAACTAAAGTAAAACAGAAATACAACAACAAATGTGGCATTATGAAATTAAGGGAAAAAATGAGAAATTGAAGCTTCAAAATCTCATCGCCCCGATGGTGCAGTGCGTCTACGCGCTTGCACGGGCAATCACAAAGATTTCTGATGACGCGTTTAGCACGCAGAAATTGTACAATAAAATCAATTTGCTAGTGGTTTTTTTCCTTTCATATTGTAAAAACTTTGTTGTTGTTGTTGTTTCTTTAGAAAAATTCGTTAGAACAATTAATTGTTTCTAACTTTGACCTTAAGCTCGATAAACGATTTTAAACTGTCAAACAACTAGAATTTGTATTTAAAATCAAGTATGATTTAAACTATCAAACATTTAGAATTTGTATTTAAATCATATAAAGTCAACATAATAAACATAGAGGTCATTTAGGAAAAAACTTTAATCAAATGGTAGAGCTCGACCAAACGGAAACAGCTGAAAAACAAAATCAGCAAAAATTCTAAAAACAACTTCAGTAAACATGCTTTGTTAGTGCAGAATTCCAGCAGGCTGTTGGACTACATATAATATAGGCATAGAAACTAAAGTAAAACAGAAATACAACAACAAATGTGGCATTATGAAATTAAGGGAAAAAATGAGAAATTGAAGCTTCAAAATCTCATCGCCCCGATGGTGCAGTGCGTCTACGCGCTTGCACGGGCAATCACAAAGATTTCTGATGACGCGTTTAGCACGCAGAAATTGTACAATAAAATCAATTTGCTAGTGGTTTTTTTCCTTTCATATTGTAAAAACTTTGTTGTTGTTGTTGTTTCTTTAGAAAAATTCGTTAGAACAATTAATTGTTTCTAACTTTGACCTTAAGCTCGATAAACGATTTTAAACTGTCAAACAACTAGAATTTGTATTTAAAATCAAGTATGATTTAAACTATCAAACATTTAGAATTTGTATTTAAATCATATAAAGTCAACATAATAAACATAGAGGTCATTTAGGAAAAAACTTTAATCAAATGGTAGAGCTCGACCAAACGGAAACAGCTGAAAAACAAAATCAGCAAAAATTCTAAAAACAACTTCAGTAAACATGCTTTGTTAGTGCAGAATTCCAGCAGGCTGTTGGACTACATATAATATAGGCATAGAAACTAAAGTAAAACAGAAATACAACAACAAATGTGGCATTATGAAATTAAGGGACAAAATGAGAAATTGAAGCTTCAAAATCTCATCGCCCCGATGGTGCAGTGCGTCTACGCGCTTGCACGGGCAATCACAAAGATTTCTGATGACGCGTTTAGCACGCAGAAATTGTACAATAAAATCAATTTGCTAGTGGTTTTTTTCCTTTCATATTGTAAAAACTTTGTTGTTGTTGTTGTTTCTTTAGAAAAATTCGTTAGAACAATTAATTGTTTCTAACTTTGACCTTAAGCTCGATAAACGATTTTAAACTGTCAAACAACTAGAATTTGTATTTAAAATCAAGTATGATTTAAACTATCAAACATTTAGAATTTGTATTTAAATCATATAAAGTCAACATAATAAACATAGAGGTCATTTAGGAAAAAACTTTAATCAAATGGTAGAGCTCGACCAAACGGAAACAGCTGAAAAACAAAATCAGCAAAAATTCTAAAAACAACTTCAGTAAACATGCTTTGTTAGTGCAGAATTCCAGCAGGCTGTTGGACTACATATAATATAGGCATAGAAACTAAAGTAAAACAGAAATACAACAACAAATGTGGCATTATGAAATTAAGGGAAAAAATGAGAAATTGAAGCTTCAAAATCTCATCGCCCCGATGGTGCAGTGCGTCTACGCGCTTGCACGGGCAATCACAAAGATTTCTGATGACGCGTTTAGCACGCAGAAATTGTACAATAAAATCAATTTGCTAGTGGTTTTTTTCCTTTCATATTGTAAAAACTTTGTTGTTGTTGTTGTTTCTTTAGAAAAATTCGTTAGAACAATTAATTGTTTCTAACTTTGACCTTAAGCTCGATAAACGATTTTAAACTGTCAAACAACTAGAATTTGTATTTAAAATCAAGTATGATTTAAACTATCAAACATTTAGAATTTGTATTTAAATCATATAAAGTCAACATTATAGCAAAACGTAATGATATTCAAAATTTTCATAAGCTTTTGTTTTTGTAAAAAAGAACAAATTTAATTAAGGAACCCAATGGTAGAAACCTTAACCGAAATAAAAACAAATTTTTATTAAATCAAAGAAACGAATTTTTTCAATATCTTTTCAAACTTTACTAATTTTTCTTTATATTTACAACTAGCTGATATGTCCGGTGTTTCTCGGGGGAAAAACGCAAAATTTTGATGTGTAGGTTTTATTCCTTCAGAAGATAACGATTTTTAGCCAAAAAAAAATAAGCCTTTGACGTTAAGCCTATGGAAATGTGCAAAATGTTTTTTTGTCATTCTAAGACATTCTAAGATCAAGTTGTACTTAAAATTTGTGCAATCTTGAAGATATGTGAATTTTTTTGGTGTCAAAATTACAGAATTTTTTAAAATTATATATGAAAATAAGAGATTATTTAAATCGGTCCAGCCAATCTTTATATGTTATATGTTTATTTATTTATTTATTTATAACTGTATTAAAATTAAAATTTGAAGACAAAGGAAATTAAAGCTTTGACATCAATGGTCTTAAGCTAATGTTTTATGTAAATGGTATTACTAACCCGACTTTATTTTATTAATTTAGATTAATGTGATAAAATTAATACAAAAAATTTATTAAGTAATAGTTTATTAAGTACAAAAATGAAGTATTTGAATAGCGTATCAGCAAAACATTTACTTTATTGAAGCTATGTATTTTGCTGCATGAAGTGCACTCGGGTTGATTGTCTTCAGTGAAGCACCTTGTGATATACGACATTTTTCGTTTTGTTATCAGGTGCAAGAACAAATAAAGCGGATAGTTTGCCGACACGTGAACATGCCACGTACAATTGACCATGAGAAAAACATGCATTTTCTAAATTCACACCACAAACACTAAGGGATTGGTCTTGTGATTTGTTAATCGTCACTGTTGTCATTCAATTTTATAGCCAATTCTATTGGGAAATTATTTTAGTACATTTCTACTTAAATAAATGTACTTTCGATAGCTCAGTCGGCTCAACCATCAGTTTGGAAGCCATGAGGTAGTGGGATCGATTTCCACAATGAGCGGAACAAATGATTTTTTTAATTTTTTTTTTTATTTATAATTTTTTTTATTTTAGGGAAAATGCAACAAAACCAACTTTACCAAAAAGTAATGAAGATTAAAATCTCTTTCAGTTGCAAAAGTTACTGTTTTAAAATTAAAAATGAAGAAATTTTTATTCGTTTAGATTTGATTTTGATTATTAAATGCCAGAAAAAAAGTTAGTTTCTGCAGTAAAGCATATTTAGCTTGTGTGGGCGAAGTCACGCTAAGTTTCCAATGCCCGTGCCAGTTTTCCAGTAGAAGTGCCTGACCAATAAGTAACTCCATACTGAATTTCATTGTTATATGACATTTATTTCCGAAGCTATTCGATATCAAAAATTTGGCTTGTATGGGCGCAGCTACACCCCTTGTTCAATGACCGTCTCAGTTTTCTAGTAGAAGGTTTCAGTTTTCTACCCAATAGTAATTCCATACTGAATTTCGTGGTTATACGACATTAAGTTCCAAAGCTATCTGATATTAAAAATTTAAAATATATGGGCGGAGCCACACCACCTTTTTCAAAGCCCATTCCAGTTTTCCAGTAGAAGGATATCACCAAGTGGCAACTCCATACTGAATTTCGTTATTGTACGGCATTTAGTTCCAAAGCTATTCGATATCATAAATTTTAATTGTATGGGCGGTGCCACACTCCTTTGGCCCATACTTGCTCAATTTTGCCAGTCGAAAGACACGACTAAATAGTACGTTTTAACCGAGTTTCATTAATGTATGACTTATAGCTTGAAAGTTATACTGAAAATTTGGGCTGCTGAAAAAGTGCCACGCCCTACGTCCAACGCCCATAAAATTTTACCAATAGAACGGCAAGTGAAAATTAAGGTCGAATACCGAATTCCGTTGCTGTGCGACCAAGCTATTCGATATAGATTTGATTTGTATGGGAGGTGCCACGCCACCTGAGTTTTTCTGATATTTTAATAGTTATTTTGCTATTCGGGATGAACACAAATCCAGCAAATAAAAGATCATTAAAATCGGTCCAGCCGTTTTTGAGTTATAAATGGTGTAACAAACACGACTTTGTTTTATATATATAGATATACCAATATGACTAATTTTCCCAAAAATTAACCGTACGAAATGCAATGTAAGATTCTTCGTTATGAAAATATTCAAATCATGAAACTGAAAGAAAAAATAAAAGAAATTGTTTGAAATCGAAGAGACCACGATTTGACCGTGTGACATTAGAATTATTAGATTTTATTGTGATACAAAAATTTTAAAACGAATATTTTTAATTTTGTTTTTTGTAGCTTTTCAACAAATTGCGACTGTAGTTTAAAAGAAAAACTATATTTTCGTCTTTTGTCCTTCCTTCCTTCCTTCCTTCCTTCCTTCCTTCCTTCCTTCCTTCCTTCCTTCCTTCCTTCCTTCCTTCCTTCCTTCCTTCCTTCCTTCATTCCTTTCATTCCATTTGTTTCAGTTAATTCATTTTCTTTAATTCATTTCGTTTCATTCATTTTAACCTTCCATTTAATCACATCAACTCTCCTCAAGGAGCATTTCCAAAAATGTTATCTCTGCAAAGGTAAAAATAGCTAATAGGACTTTAAAGTTGAAGTGACA
The DNA here is from genome assembly GCA_963920525.1 of Dichetophora obliterata. Lineage (NCBI taxonomy): Eukaryota > Metazoa > Arthropoda > Insecta > Diptera > Sciomyzidae > Dichetophora > Dichetophora obliterata. The sequence goes on along the minus strand of OY986437.1, from coordinate 198,043,904 downwards.
ATATTTCCTAAAAGTTTTAGAATATTATTAGGTTGGAAATTATTCAAATTTTAAAGGCTTATAACTATAAATGTTTCTAGTGCGTGAGCATAATATTGCACAATATTTATTTCCTTTTTTATTTTTTTTTTTTTATTTCCTTTTTTAAATTGTAAAAACTTTTTCCAAAAAATTTATTCATATCCCTAGACATAAGTCTTAAGTCTTGTAAAGGATTAAAGACGAAAAATCTCATGCATTTACTTGAAAAATTTAATTAGAATATTTGTAAGTAAAAATACGCCATTTCAACCATTTTTACAAAAATTTTATCCAGTTCGGGTCTATTAATACATATTTTCAGCCTTATGATTGTCATTTAATTTAAATCTATTGACTATAATTAAAAAAAACTTTTGTACATCAAACTACATATTATTAAATATATATTAAACTTATTGATATTTTGGTTTTGCCCTTTTATGTGCCCTTGTAAGCCTTTCGCAGTTTAGACTTCATTCTCGAACTCCGAAACGGTGTTAACAATTTCTCAGCTTCTAAAAGAGATAAATGAAAAAATCTTTGATCATATGAAAGATAACACTAAAATATAAGATAACCTGTTAACAGCCAATCATACCACATATATCTATTTTGGCGCCATTTTGAGCAAAAGAATTGAAAATTACCCTATTTTTTACCTTTCAAACGTTCTAAAAAACGCATTTTTGATTTTAATGGTTAATTGTAGGTAATCTTAAAGTTTTTCCTATAATTAACATAATAAATTTTAGTTTTTTCATAATCTTTGATTTGACACCGTTTTATGAAATGCTGTTTTGAAAAAATCGCGTTAAAATTTTAATAAGGACATAAATTTTTTTTCTATAGTATACAGATGTTTATATCGTTCTGAAATTTTAAACTCGTATTTTAACACATATAGTTACCTTTTCATAAAAAAAAAATATCCAAATGAAAAAGACCGCTTAAAACTATATTAAATCAAATTTTAAAATATTAACAAATTCTTTAGAAGGAAGAATCCTTCCTTCCTTCCTTCCTTCCTTCCTTCCTTCCTTCCTTCCTTCCTTCCTTCCCTCCTTCCTTCCTTCCTTCCTTCCTTCCTTCCTTCCTTCCTTCCTCCTTCCTTCCTTCCTTCCTTCCTTCCTTCCTTCCCTTCCTTCCTTCCTTCCTTCCTTCCTTCCTTCCTTCCTTCCTTCCTTCCTTCCTTCCTTCCTTCCTTCCTTCCTTCCTTCCTTCCTTCCTTCCTTCCTTCCTTCCTTCCTTCCTTCCTTCCTTCCTTCCTTCCTTCCTTCCTTCCTTCCTTCCTTCCTTCCTTCCTTCCTTCCTTCCTTCCTTCCTTCCTTCCTTCCTTCCTTCCTTCCTTCCTTCCTTCCTTCCTTCCTTCCTTCCTTCCTTCCTTCCTTCCTTCCTTCCTTCCTTCCTTCCTTCCTTCCTTCCTTCCTTCCTTCCTTCCTTCCTTCCTTCCTTCCTTCCTTCCTTCCTTCCTTCCTTCCTTCCTTCCTTCCTTCTTCCTTCCTTCCTTCCTTCCTTCCTTCCTTCCTTCCTTCCTTCCTTCCTTCCTTCCTTCCTTCCTTCCTTCCTTCCTTCCTTCCTTCCTTCCTTCCTTCCTTCCTTCCTTCCTTCCTTCCTTCCTTCCTTCCTTCCTTCCTTCCTTCCTTCCTTCCTGCAAAAGTAAAAGTAGCTAATAGAACTTTAAAGTTTAAGTGACAATATTTCCTAAAAGTTTTAGAATATTATTTGGTTGGAAATTATTCAAATTTTACAGTTTTTTACTCTTAAAATATTTCGTTTAAAGGCTTATAACTATAAATTTTTTTAGTGCGTGAGCATAATATTGCACAATATTAATTAAGTTTTTTTAAAAATAATAAAAACTTTTTACAAAAAAATTATTCATATCCTAAGACTTATATAGGATTAAATACGAAAAATCTCATGCATTTTCATGAAAAATTTAATTAGAATATTTGTAAGTAAAAATACGTCATTTCGACCATTCTTACAAAAATTTTATCCAGTTCGGGTCTATTAATTATATATTTTACATATTACATATGTTCAGCCTTATGATTGTCATTGAATTTAAAAAATTTTATTTAAGTGGTCTTTTTCATCTGAACAGCTAAAAACAGAACTCTGTTTCGAATTTTTTTTTTTTAAACTATTGACTATAATTAAAATAAAAATATTGAAAAAATTTGAAAAATATTTTGAAAAAATCGCGTTATAATTTTAACATGGACATTAGGGTGGGGCGATTTGAACATCTTAATGGGCGCTTCGCGTTTCTGATTTTTGGGATTGTACTGAGCAAAAAAGTCCACTGGACCATACGTCTACGGTGAAAATCGAGCTTCCAGATTTTAACTTGGAGTTTTTTCTCAGACTTTTGTCACATTTTTTTTTTATATTTGGGCCTATAACAGCCAAAGCATTGAAATTTTTGTCTTAGTATTGGATCGAAAATCTCAATGGTTTGGCTGTTACAGGCCAAAATATCCAAAAAAAATGTGACAAAAGTCTGAGAAAAAACTACAAGTCAAAATCTGGAAGCTCGATTTTAACCGTAGACGTATGGTCTAGTGGAATTTTTTGCTCAGTACAATCCCAAGAATCAGAAACGCAAAGCGCCCATTAACACTTTTTTCCTTCCATACTAATCGCCCCACTCTAATGGACATGCAATTTTTTCTATAGTATACAGATGTTTATAAATGTTCGCTATTATTAAAAATATCGATCTGAAATTTTAAACTCGTATTTTAACACATATAGTAACCTTTTAATAAAAAAAATATATCCAAATGAAAAAGACCCCTTAAAACTATATTAAATCAATTTTGAAATCAAATTTTAAAATATTAACAAATTCTTTAGAAGGAAGAAAGAAAGGATTCTTCCTTCCTTCCTTCCTTCCTTCCTTCCTTCCTTCCTTCCTTCCTTCCTTCCTTCCTTCCTTCCTTTCTTCCTTCCTCAAAGCCAATAACTAAGGAATTTCAATATTTCCGAAAATTTGTGCATCCATTTGACTTCTTTAAACGTTTTTTTCCGGACCTTTGCTTAAAAAACTGGTGGCTTGGTATTTTCTTGGCCTTAAAATAACTCTTTCATGATCAACTAAGGGCACTTATACGTTCCAAAGTAAATAATTAACAAATCTTTGCATGCTATTGTAGTTCACGAATTATAACAGAGATAATAAAAGAATAACATACACTTTGCCACTTTCAATAAAGATAAAGAAAAACCTACTTTAACCCGTGCTGATATCAGTTTAAACAATTCTATATTTGCTGTTAACAGGTCATTTAAAAAAACTTTAAAAAATGTTCTTACAGTGATTCGGGTTACGTCCGGACATGATATGAATACTATTTTTAGGGAAGCCACATCATTTTTGCACCTAAGGAACGCTTTTGTTCTTATTATGCTCTTCTTCATACTCTCACATTTTTCCAAAAATGCAAATTTTTTCAAAAATTTTATAATTGGAAGCAGTTATTGTCCTTGAATAAGACGCATTTATTGTATGTTCCTTGTCTTCCGCATTTATTCGTAATACAAAACAAAAGACTTAAGCAACGAACTTGTTGAGATTGTCATTTAGCAAGATTTATTTTTTATATAGAAAAATGTCTGGAAGTGAATTTGTACACTAATTGAGCTGACAATAAGCAGCTTTTAGTACTTGCTTTCCAACAATTTAGTTATTTAAGCCACCAAGCCATATCCTTGATCACAAAAAATGTTAGCAAGGAAGTCGTAAAATAAGCAAAAGAAGAATAAATTGAGCAATTAGCTTTAGCTACAGATGCTAAGTCATATAATTTAGAAAAAGGAAACAATGTAAAAAAAACTGGACATATTTATAACACGCCTTTATGGCAGAAAAAGCTCGAGTTTGACATACGTTTTGCTGTCGCTGGTTTGCTAGACGCTTAGCTTATGGGCAAAAATAATCATTGTCGTCAACATTATCATTATTATCATCATAATCAACAACTTCTTTACCTTCATTGTTCGCAAAAACAATGAACGTCATCATTGCTTATTGACCACGTATTAATTGCAGCAATAGCAATAGCACATTTTTATGATTAATTTTCTAAAACTATGTTTTCCCCATTTTCTTAAGTGTGCTCAACAAATTGACGTTGCAGTTTTCCCATCTACATAAAGTGTTACGGTTAGTTAAAAATGTTACATATTTTTTCGCAAACTTTATATAAGTCAAAGTCGTTCATTCCACTCGTTCAACGGCGTTCATCACTTAACCACAATAATAATTATTTTTTTTTTCTCACAAATAAATCAAACACAAAGCGGGAAGTGTTTTGCACTAACAACATTTACTATGTTGCCCCAAAAAATGTTTGTAACAACAAAGTTCAGTTAATGCTGCATGTGGCACCTGTTGTGCAAATGTTCAGCCGCTTAGAAAATCATCAGCAATGCAGAAGCTAGCTGCTCGTACAACTTGAGCGAACTATCGTTAAAGTTCAACCAGCGTTGAAGCTGTTGCAGCTGTTGTTGCTGGCTGGCTGGTAAACTTTAGTTAGTTAGGCTGTGATGCATCCATTCAACTTGTCTTGGTTTTGAAAGAAAGTGATTGTGCTTTGTTGCTGTTTCTGCTGCTGCCGCTGTTATTGCTCCTGATGAGTGGCATGTTTTTGTCCAATTTTCTTATTTAATTTATGTACCTACTTCTTTTATGTTTGTTGTTGTTTTATGCTTAAATAAGCCGCACAGCAGTCAACGATTGCGTAACTTTATATCTTTTTATACAGTTCAAAATAAATAATGTAATAAAATAAGCAATTTATTTAGGTTATGCATGACGTTTAGTTGAGAGTTTTCATTCAAGCCGTCAACAGCTGTTGAGTTGGTGGCTTAAACGGGCAAAAATTGGATTGTATATTTTTATTGGGGCACCATCGAAAAATAGGACAGACCTAATTAGCACTCATGATTTTAACAAAAAACAAAGGCCACCGAAATGTGAAAAGAAAAATTTTTGTAGAATATTTAACCTTCCGTTTCATCACAAAAATATAAAACTTAAGATTTGTGCCATCAGAAAATATTTCAAATTTTAAATTCTCAAGATATATTTTCAAAAAAATGTTATCTCTGTTTGAAGTAAAAATAAGAGAACCAAACTAATGCGTCTGTAAAGCTGAATATATTGACGATATTTCTTGAAAGTTGTTATTTATTATTTGATCCCCAAAATGTTAATTTCATAACCTCTATGAAAATATTCAAATTTAAAAATTTTCTTTTTTTCAAAGATATGATTGTCTAGAAGCTTGAAACAACAAATTATTTTCTAGGGTGTGAGTACAACATGGCTTAAATAAAAAAAGCTTTCCCGATGGAGGCACAGAAACTAGTTGAATATCTTAAAAGTCAACAAATTTTGTCAAATTTTCCGCTTTTTTCTATGCAAGGAATAATAAGTTATTACCACACAAAAAAATTTACATGCTCTAAAACTGGAAATAATTGTTTAAATTTATTATTATACAAATTTTATATTGTTTTCATATTTATAAGCTTGAACATATTTTTGATTTTGACGACAAGTTGTTTTAAGCTTAAAACACAATGTTTTATAAAAAAACAGTCGTGCTTAAACATATAATATAAATATAATAAACTGGCTATTTCAGCCCTTGGAAGGACTTTGACCTAGCTTCTATTGATCAATTGTGGTTGTGCGTGTTACTAATTTTTGATCACAAATGATCGAGAACTGGACCTACGTGTTTTATGCCGACTCCGAACGGCTTATGTTCTCAAGAACCTTTACTCTCTGAGGTTTACCATTATCTGCTTAAACATATACAGTTTTTTAATTTAAAAAAATTTTAAAAATTTGTATGATTAAAATTAAGACAATTGTAGTCAATTTTAAAACGCATTAATTTTTTCAGAAAAACAAAATCATATGATTTGAAAAACGAAACCATTTGAGTTGATGATCTGCCCACCTAACTCTAAACTAACTCAAAGTTTGAGCACGACCTATCGTTTTTAAACGCATATTTTTGGAATCAAATTTAGTTCTCGTCACGCCTTCTATCCAGGGACAGAAAATAACGATTATTTCCAAAAATTAAGTCAAAAAAAACAACATGTTCCAAATGTCAGAGCACATTTGGGATTACTTCAATATGCTGGTTAATGCATACTCTATCGAAATAAAAAATTATTTTTATTTTTTGAGCTTTACCAATAAAAATGTATTTTAGTTATTATTTGCTGATTTCTATCTATATTGTTCATCAACAATAAAATTTATTTTTTAATTTTTATATTTATGTTCAAGAATAATAATTATTCTCAAGTGTTATTATTTTGCTCAAGACAAAATATTGTTTCACAATTTTGATTTTTTCGCTCAGAAATAAAAGTTATTTCTCAATTTTTATTTTATACTCAGAAATACGAATTATTTGTCGAGTTTTATTTAAAAAAACAAAAACAATTTTCGAGTTTTATTTTTATTTCTCAAACATAAAACTCAAAGCACCACACAGTTTTGTTAATGCAAAAGTTGCAAAATAACATATTTTTGGGTAGCAACCCTATTGTCAAAAAAAATATTGGAATTTGTAAATTCTGACTATGGCAGAATAATAACGACTATTTGGCATCAGCGACACATTTTTACCTAGTGTTTGCCCTAGCTTCGAAATCGCAAAATACAACATTTTAGTCTGGCAACCTTATCCGCCATCTTGAATATGGAAAATCTGACTTCAGATTTCAAATCAGCGAGCACTCAATGCTCTACAACAATAACAACTGAATTGATTAAAAATCAATGCTGTGTGGTGTTTTAAGTTTTATGTTTAAGAAAAAATAAAACTCGACAAATGATTTTTATTTTTGAGCGAAAAAAATAAAACTCAACAAATAGTTCTTATTTCTGAGCATAAAATAAAAATTAAGAAACAATTTTTATTCTTGAGCAAAATAATAAAACTAAAATAATTATTATTCTTGAACAGAAAAATAAACATCACAAAAGAACTATTAATTTTGATCAAAAAAATAAAAATAGTAAGTTAATTTCAGTGTTGAGCAATAAAATGAAAATCTAAAAATAATTATTAAACATTGAGTTTTTTGATGTAGCTTATCATTACTACAATCCCTGCTTTTATCGACTGAAAAAGAGTGCCTCGAAGTGGCAATATGAGTTTTGAAAGGAGAAAAAAGTCAGCATATCAGGTGAATACGGTGTTTTTTCAGAAAATATTTCAACAACATTTCATTGCATTTTTATGAAATTTGAATCCTAACGATTTTTTTCTTATTGCAACAGGAAATAAAATTATATTTTTCCCAAAACGTAAAATATCACAACTCTGGTACTTTTTATCCGATATTTATGTTTGATAGCTTATTTTAAGTAACAATTAAATGAAAAAAATAAATGCATAAGTGTTTAAAAAAAATTATACTTCTAGCGTGGTTTTTATAACTTCTTTTAATAAGTATTAAGAAAAACCCTTGTAAAGCGCTTCTCAAACTATCAGGCTCCTGAGCGAGTTCTAAAAATTTATCAATCGGCACGAAGCTTTATACGTTTTAGTTTTATATCAAATCGAATATTTCTAGCCTATAGCTTAGTATTCTGTAGGAACGAAAAAAAATTTCCATAAGAAATACATTGAGATTTTTGACAACGAACAGGCAGCGAAATTTTTTTCGCCAGCTAGTACGCTGTAGAAGCGAAAATTATTGCTATATTGCCAAATTTCCATTCGTGAGTGGAGAGTTGAAATTTCAAAATTTCGCTGTCGATTATATGTCCGTACATTTAATTGGCGCGGAAATTTGCCATTAAACAATAAAAAATAAGCAGTAAGTACCTTTAAGTGTTGAATTTGTTATTTAACAAATTTATTGTTGCATTTATATAGTTTATTAATGTGTAGTCTTGCTTTTTAAAGGATATAAAATTGCAGTAATAAAAATATGAATCTGTCAACCACAATAGCAAGTGCTTTTTCTCCACACAAAAATTTTGACTCTACACCAAAATTTCGCGTGTAGAGTTATATGCCCAAAAATGTTCGTGCCTACAGCATACTAAGCTTTTGGCGTTAACAATTCGAGCTAACATTTTCTTCCATACAAAACAATGTTATTACAAAAATACCTTTTTTTACGGCACTGAAGTTTTCAATCTTTATAACTTTTTTGTTAATAAATAGAACCACATTTTCACAGAAGTTTGTAAGTTTTACAAAAAAAAAAAAAAAGAAATTGAGTTTTTGTAAAAAAGTAATTACTGCTCCAAGGGTTACCTCAGAGAACAATTCTATACAGCGATGTAATGAACTTGATGATCCGTAACCAAATAACGAAGTTATGACAAAATGACAGTTTTGACTGTTTTTTAGACCATTTAAAAAATATTTGTATGGTGCCAAAACACTCTTGCGATAAACTTTCAAATTAGGGGCTGAGAATTTAAACCTTTTTTTACCCACCTTAATTGACTCACACCTTCATGGTTGCATTCTCAAAGATGTTGTTTTTTTTAATATGACACTTGGTTATTGTATTACAATTTTTTGTGTATAAGTGTATCTTAAGGATTTAGTGGAACTAGAAACATAATACTATGAGCAATTTAGCTCTATTGAAAATCCATGATATGCATTCGCTGAACTGAAAACTAAATTAGGCATTATTAAAGAGCACCAAATGTAACATTGATTGAACACGATATTATTAAAACTCATCACGCTTGCAAAACACTTGCTTGGCCTAAATTTAATTACTTAGAAATAAGCTAGTAACTATCACAAACACATACAACACAGCCCATGAAACCCCATTAGATTTCATGACTTGTAAATAAAGTGTAATGAAATAACACTCAGTCAGCTGCATTGTAAGAGCCGACTGATCCACTCAACACGTGATCATGTTACGAATATTGCCCAGAAAAAAAAAAACAAAATGTATAAGAATCAATAACGTGTTAAAAACTACAAAATTTATAATTATACCGCATATCGAGCAACTGTAATGAATAATTTTCAAATTACATAAAACTTTGTTGATGGCTTGGTTTTTTGTTACTCTTGGAAATTATCTCTGAAATTGCCTTTGAAATAGCAATGTTTTTGTTTTATTGTGTTTTGTTTTATTTATGTAAACATTTCAACATTAATTAGCGGCGACTGAATAGAGACTGACAGACAGACGAACAGACCGAGTGCAGCGACTGCTTGTGCTAGACAGCTCGTTGTGGTTTTATTTGGCAGGTTTTAACGCAGTCGCTCTAATTAATATGGATTGTTTTTTAAGCTATCGTGTTAATAGTTTATCAAAAAGCAATATAGATTGATTGATTTTTAGGCGCACACTGCAATCAGCTGTTGTTGTGCGCTTACTACTTTGTTGCAAGTAAATGATTTTTTCTATGCACGAATATTCGTTGCAGAATTTATTTAAATGTATGCTAGTGCAAAAGTGTTTGATAAATTCAAGAAGAAGTATTAAGTTTTTATATATGTTGCTTACGCTTCATGTAACTGCTCCTATATAAATTTGAAAAATATTTTCAATAAGTTGGACAGCGCACAGTGGGCCCAAATGGAGTTTGCGTCTCATAAATGATTTTTTAAAAATTATTCTTGCAGCCTGTATCATTATGAAAATAATCTAAGGAAAGTTGAAATTTTTTACTACAATGAAAATTTTATAAAAAAATTGGCACGATTCAGATACATGGCTTGCTAAAGTGTTCTCAAGACACAGTCTGAAGCAGAAGCAGCGAAATGAAGAACGTTTTTAATCGAATTTTTTCAACTCTTTTTGCATTGATCATACAAGTATTATATACCGTTAGAAAGCTTATTGTTTAACCTTTTAAAAAAAAAAAAGAAAACCAAAAATTGCTTTATTTAATAAATTTAATATTTTGTATCAAAATGTTTTTTTTTACTTTTTTTTCATCTTTGATTAAGGTTTAAATAGTTGCGCTGTCTTGCGCTGTTTTCTTTCATAGTGCATTTGGTTCCTTAGTGTATTGGTAGCTAGACAAAAAAAAATAAGTTGCTCCAACTTTGCCCTTTTTGAATAATTTAAATTTTCGTAACGTAGGTGCCTGGCAAAAAAATATCCCATAAACCTTATATTTCTTTTTTTCTTCTATTAAACTCTGTTGATGGAGTCGCAATGAATAGTTCTGCTAAAATCTGCATGTTTCTCACATACATGTTTGTCTTGAAGAAGCCAGTGGCGTAGAAATGCATAGAAAGGGGACCTTGCTGCCCTTTCTAACTCATCACATATTATGAACTTGTGTTTTTGGAGTTTTTATGGTAACTTTGCAGAATTCAACTATTTCTTTAATTTTTTTATGGATCCCCCTGTCTTTGTCCTGCATCGTAATATTCTATTTCATATGTTTTCTGGTTTATATCAGAATTCTTCGATAAATACGATTTCTTTGTTCGTGTTTTCCGTGATCATGGTTATATATGTGGGGTATGGAGTCTGCTCCATAATCTCACACATGTGGTGCCCCACTTTTACCACATACAACAAAACACTTTACACAAACTACATTACTTTAAATTTAAATTTTAGATTTAAGACTTTATTTTTAAGATTTCAAACATTATAAAAATTTCTATCAGTTTGTAAGAATAATCTTAACAAGCTTGCAATAATAAAAAAAAATAATTTTTAAAAAGTAGTTTGCATGATTTATTGAATATCATAGAAAATGTATTTTAAATTTGGCTTCATTATTGCAAGAAACAAAAAGTTACACAATTTTGAAAAGCAAAATCGTATTTTTTGAAATTAAAAAAATAGTACTCAAAACTAAAATTGATTTTAGAAAAAAGTAGTTCAAGTAATTTATTGAATACCAAAAAAAAATACATTCCAAGTTGGGCTTAAATATTCCAAGAAACAAAAAAGCTGCAGCTTTTTAAAGCCAAAATCGTATTTTTTTTAAAATTTAAGACAAAATTTTGGTACTAAAAACTTAAATGGATTCTGAAAAAAAGTAGTTCAAGTGATTTATTGAATATCATATAAAGTACATTTTAAATTGGGCTTAAATATCCACCCAGCATTTTATGAAATAATTGATCATATTCGAGTCTTTTTCGAGTCCTCTGCGCGATTAGAAACAGTCATAAATGCGCTCATTTTCTGATCATAAAAGATTGTTTTTTCGGGAGAAAGTGGTACCATACTCACGACTCTACTGGAAGAGTCTTTTATTACCAGTCTTTTTCGAGTGATTTTTCAATCGTATATCTAATAATTTTCGAGTCTTATTCGAGTCGTTTTTCAGCCGTATTTCTAAGCATGCGCGAGTCTTTTTAGTCATTTTTCAGTCGTATTTCTAAACATTTTCGAGTCTTTTTCGAGTCAGAAGGAGATATATAATTTTTATCACTTAAATTGATATGATGAAAATTGCTTTCAACATTTAGTTGGTTTGATTCCATCTGCCCCTGAACATTTCCCTTTAAAATTACTTTTTTATTTTGGGGGACATTAGTTTTTTGGCTTCTTTTTTAGCCAATCTTTTTAATTGTTTGGCTGACATTACCTTTATTTATATAAGCTTTTTACTTTGAATTCACTATATAACTTAGTCCAATCTTTTTACACAACTAATTTCACACCACGATTAGACTATTATAACAAAAATACGGAACTTGACAGGTGCTTAAAAATGTAAAAAAAAATATGTAACGGTTCGAAGAAAGCCTACTGATACACAAAAGCTAAGCCAGCAGAGAAAACAGTCATATTTCAATCCCCTGCATGATCAATTTACGATTGCTCTACATTTTGTTATTGTTCTTTCAATAAATCACTTTTTTAAGCGCAAGCGCGACTCATTTTCAAGTCTTTTTTTAATCGCGGAAGCGATTAATCAGTCCTCAATCATCAAAAGTGATCGCAAAAGACTCAGTTAGGTGATATTTTTTTATATAATCTTCTAAATGCTAGGTGGGTATTTCAAGAAACAAAAAAGCTACAGATTTTTTAAAGCCTATTGTATTTTTCTAAATTTAAAATAAAATTTTGGTACTAAAAATTTAAATGGCTTTTGAAAAAAAAAGTAGTTTAAATGATTAATTGAATACTATAGAAAATATATTTTAAATTTGGCTTCATTATTGCAAGAGACAAAAAGTTACACAATTTTGAAAAGCAAAATCATTTTTTTTAAAATAAAAAAAATAGTACCAAAAACTGAAATGGATTTTGAAAAAAAGTAATTGAAGTGATTAATTGAATATCATATAAAATACATTCCAAATTGGGCTTAAATATTTCAAGGAACATAAAAGATACAGCTTTTTAAAGTAAAAATCGTATTTTTGAAATTTAAAACAAAATTTTAGTACTAAAAACTAAAATATATTTTTTAAAAAAGTAGTTTAAATGATTTATTGAATATCATAGAAAACATATTTTAAATTTGGCTTAATTATTGCAAGAGACACGAAAGTTAGATAATTTTGAAACGCACAAGTCAAGCCATCATCGTATATTTCTTAACTTTAAATAAAATTTTAGCAATAAAAAACAACATGGCTTTTCAAAAAAAAAAAAGTTCAAACGATTATTTTAATATCATAGATAATATATTCCAAGTTTGGCTTAATTATACCAAGAGACAAAAAGTTACAGATTTTTGAGACGAAAAAGTTAATTTGGGCCACTGTGCAGCGGAGTGACTTTCAGCATTGTTAATTTTTTATTGAGATTTTTGATCAACAGTTGAATTACTTTCTTAAAATGAAGCAAAATTCTAAATTTTTGCAAGTGTTCGACTGAGGTTTGTGTCTTCAGTCTTTTGTTTTATGGTGCTTAGACTTCATTCTAGCAAGTTCGTGTCTTAAGTCTTTTGTTTAAATATCTTCAAACATTAACAGTTTGTTCTTGAAGCAGATGGTGGTTTTTGTTGTTAATTGGTTTTTGTTTGTTTTTGTTTTTATCTTATCTGTGTTAAAATCCTGCAGGTTTAATAAAAAAAAAATTACAAAAATGTTTTATTCAATTATTTTATGACTTTTAAAATATTGCGCGAACAGTGTGTTTACGATGTTATTATTTTGAAAGGAAGTAGAAAATTACCTCAGCTCTAGGAATTTTGGCCTCACAAACTACATTTGCATTTTTGATGGAAAAATCTTGGTTTTTCACATTGTTGGTATTCTGTGAATGTAAAATATAAAAATCGCTTAATTCTGCAACCTGCCCACAAACATTTGCTACAAATCGCTTGATTTATAAGTAAATTAGTTTATAATAATTTGCCTGAACGTTGCAAAAGCTCGATAATTCACTGCTTGTTAACTTTATTGATTTAATGAACTTTTAAAAATTTTACTGCGCAATTAATTGAGCTCATGCCCACTAAACGAACCGAGACAGAGATTAACATAATGATCTACATTTGTGGATTGGAAAAATAATTAAAAGAAAAAATTAATAAAAAAATATGAAAAATATAAAAATATTTTTTTAGCGCGTGCAAGCTGAGCAGTAATAATTTGTTTTAATATCATATTAAATATTAGCTAGATTCCTTTTTATGTCTTTTAAGTTCGTTGAGAGCAGCAGCGTTGACGTTGCTCCGCCCCTTAAGAAAATGCTATAAATATAAATGGCAACACTGAGACAGCTCAGTGGCAACGTCAGTTAAAGCAATACGAACAACAGTCGCAAAGTGTTTTGACTTTGTCAGCGCGTCCGTCTAGACTCTGGAGTGTAGCGCTCCACAAAATCGATTGATTTTTCCAGCGCTGGCTGCGTGCTTTTTTACTGTTACGCATGCGTAAATTACATTTTCTTGCTTGCAACCGCTAATTGCTTGCGTATTTTACGCATGATGTTGTTGTGGTGTTTTTGTTGTTCAAAGTTGTCTCTTGCTAGCTGGTGGTGGTGTTGGTGGTTAAGCTGTAGTTGGTAAATGTTTTAAATATTTTCTGTGAATTTGTAACCAACAAAATAACAACAGAAAGAATTACCTGCATTTCACATTTTTTTTTTTCGCTTCAAAAGCTTAAGCAAAATATTGGCAGCTCTGTCGAACATTGTCGCAGTCAAACGACAATTTGTTGTCTAGCTGCTAAGCATGTGTGCACATTGTGGCTACTTTTTGCTGCCTTTTAGAGCTTCAAAAAAAAGTAGTCTACAATTTTTCACTTTTGGTGTAAGCATGACTTTTTATGCATCGAAAAAAAAAAACAAAACAACCGCATAAAAATTCGTTTGAACACGCAGTTTTGAAATATTTACAAAGAAATGTTAAATTAAGACCAGTGCGTTGGCCCAAGATTAATGTCTTCATGGACATCATTTCATGTATTTTTTTTTTTGGAGAGTTGCGTGGATTTTAATTAACTTGGCGTTTTCATCTTTTCTTTGCACATTGCTTAAATCTAGTTATTTTATGTGCCTAACTGCTTTTATGTTTTTTTTTTAATGATGCTGCTGCTAATGAGCTTGATTTTGACAATTGCTTTTATTAAAAAGATCGCAAACAAAACAAAAAACACAATAAAGGGTTGAATAAAAACATATTAGGTAATAAAATTTGATTATTTCAAGTGTAATAGTTTAATGCTTAACTATGTCTAGCTGCGGGGGGTGTCCGTAGGGGTTTATGGCTCAGTCAAGCTGGGTGTTATGCTTGTGGGCTTGTGACTGAAGTCTATCCATGTCGTAATTGAGATATTAAACGCAAAGTATTACCAAATAAACCAGTGAAACAGCTTCATAATTATAGGAATGTCAGCTAAGGACCTTGAATAATATTTATCTGTTATTAACAGTTGATGGATGAGAAACTTATTAACTCTTGCTCAATTTCCAAATTAAAAAAAGTATTTTTGTTTTTATATAGCATGATTTTTCTCCATTTGTCATTTAGAAATCTTATTTTAAATTTAGAAAGATCAAATTAAAGTTCAGAAATTTAGAATCAATTGAAATGAAAAAACTACCAACTGAAGTTCTGAATAGATCAATTAAAACTCAGAAATTCAACTTAAAATTCGGAAAATATCAATTAATATTCTGAAATTCTATTTGAAATTTAAAATAGATCTATTAACATTCAGAAACTCCACCTGATATTAAAAAATCAATTCAAAATCAGATTTTTCATATGAAATTCAGAGAACTCAGAAATTACATTGAAATTTAAGAAAAGATTGATTGATATTCAAATATTCATAGCATTTGAAATTTGGAAATTTTTTTTAAATTCAAAAAAAATAATTAGAAATCAGAAAAGATCCACTTAAAATGAGAAAAGATCAATTGAAAGTTAAAATTTTCCATTTAATATTAAAGAAAGATTAGTAGATTAATATTAAGAAATTTGCGTAGAAATTTAAATTAAAATTCAGAAAAGACCAATGAAAATTCATTATTCCATTTGAATTTCAGAATAGATAAATTAAAATTCGATATAAAATGTCAAATTTTAAAGAGACAAATTGAATTTCCTGAAAAGATCTATTGAAATTAGGAAATTCCATTTGGAATTCCGTAACAATTTGGAAAATAAAAAGCACAACAAAAATATGCTGATTATGTGGTAATGGTAATGGTTAAAGTGATGGTGTTGGTAATGGTGATGGTAATGGTAATGGTAAGGCTAGGTTAGGTTAAAGTGGCTGCCTCAATTGAGACACACTAAGGCCCATTGTGGTACCACAGGGTTGATTTCCCTACTCTATTTAAACCAATTTGAGCTTAGGATTCGGTATACCGCAATTCCGTGAGTTCTTCAAGGTCATTGAAAAACCAGTTGTTTAAGTAAAGAAATCGTTTTTGAGCCAGCGCTGGGCAAGAGCAGAGGAAATGTACTGTAGATTCGTCCTCTTCAGCAAATGAACTTTTAGTCGAACTAGAACTAGAGGGGTGCAGGGTGCCGATGAAGTTGCTATTGTTACCTCTGGAAAATACATACCTACTCTTCGAGACATTATGCAAAATTGCCTAAATACTCTAGTCAACTGGGCTGTCAGCTGTGGGCTCAGCGTTAATGCAAACAAAACTTAGTTAGTGGTTTTCACCAAAAAACACAATTAACCTCTAATTAGTCCTCCTAAACTTGGAAACACAAGACTTAGCTTCTCTGATCAATCAAAATACCTGGGCCTTATACTGGAATGGAAACTAAACTGGAAGCCTAATCTGCTCAAAAAAGCCAAAAAAGCGAATATTGCCCTGTAGTCATGCAAAAGGGCGGCAGGTAGCAAATGGGGTTTACAACCAAGCGTTACTCACTGGCTATAAACAGCAGTTATAAGGCCAATATTACACCATATAGGTGCTATTGTCTGGTGGCATGCACTCGAAAAACAGACTCACCTAAACCTTATCCGTAAAGTTCAAAGAACAGCGGAATTGTGCATCAGTGGAGCCCTAAGAACCGCTCCGACAGACGCATTAGACATAATGCTCCATCTTCTACCACTTGACATCCTAGCTAAATAGGTGGCCGCTAATACAGCCATCCGCCTAGAAGCCACATCCTTTGAAAGGAAGTTCGATGTATCCATTCCCTCTCGAGAAGAGTGGGAACTAGAAAACCGTTCACCTCACAATGTCATTGAGATCTTTACTGATAGATCAAAACTAGGTGGCAAAGTAGGTGGAGGAATCTTCTCAGAAGCATAAAGCATTAATTTAGCCTTCAGGCTCCCTGACCATTGCAGTGCATTTCAAGCTGAAATCGCTGCTACACATAAAGCGTTAACTTGGCTCCAGGTAAATGAGATATCTTCCATGGTAATTCGCATACTATTCGGTAGTCAAGCCACTTTAAAAGCCCTAGGAACTGTTGAAATAACATCTGAAACAGTTCTCAACTGCCGCAGATCTCTAAATGAGATGGCAAAGCAGCTCAGAATTCTTCTATGCTGGATTCCTGTACATAAGTATTTTCTAGGTAACTGCAAAGCAGATGAACTCGCTCGTACTGGTACTACCAAACAACTATCTATAGATAAGGTAAGCCTTGGTATTCCTCTCACCAAATGTAAACTCCTTACATATGAGTTATCCGGCATCAAAACCACCAACAGATGGTCAGCAGGTAACACGTGTAATATAACGCGGCAAGTCTGGCCCAAACTCTCCTTAAAGCGTTCAAAATAACTCATTTCTCTCAGTAGAAACCACAACAGCACCATCCTTACAGCTCAAAGATTGAACATAGCCCACAACGACTTCTGCAGAGGCTGTAGAGATGAGGAGGAGGAAGAATCTACAGTATATTTCCTCTGCATTTACCCAGCCCTGGCTCTAGCTTCCTCCACTTAGGCAACTGGTTTTTCCATGACCTTAACGAAGTCTCGGAGTCTTTGGTTTACCGAATCCTAGGCTTATTAAGCAGCTCAAAGTGGTTTAAATAAAGATAGGAAAAATAAACCCTTGGTATCACAATGAGCCTCATTGGCCTAAGTGTGTTTCGTTTGAGGCAGCCACACTAACCTAACCAAACCTTCTCCCTCTTCTTCATCTCTACAGCTTCTGCAGAAGTCGTTATGGGGGATGGTAATGGTAATGGTAATGGTACTGGTACTGGTACTGGTACTGGTACTGGTACTGGTACTGGTACTGGTACTGGTACTGGTACTGGTACTGGTACTGGTACTGGTACTGGTACTGGTACTGGTACTGGTACTGGTACTGGTACTGGTACTGGTACTGGTACTGGTACTGGTACTGGTACTGGTACTGGTACTGGTACTGATACTGGTAACTGGTACTGGTAACTGGTACGGGTAACTGGTAACTGGTACTGGTAACTGGTAACTGGTACTGGTAACTGGTACTGGTAACTGGTACTGGTAACTGGTACTAGTACTAGTACTGGTACTGGTACTGGTACTGGTACTGGTACTGGTACTGGTACTGGTACTGGTACTGGTACTGGTACTGGTTCCAGTTATGTAACTGTTATGATTCAGGTGGTCCATTCTAAAAGTCTAATTTTGTCACACTTTTTCCAATATTTCGGCCGGTATCTCACCAATGACACATTTTATGTTGTCTTCTAAAGTAGAAATCGTGGTTGGCTTTTCTCTGTATACAATAAAACGAGATATACCTCCACAAAAAATAGTCTAGTGAGGTAAAATGGCACGATAAGGCCAATTGACTGCGCCAAAACGAGATATTAATTGCTCACCAAACTCGCCTCTCAATTGGTTCATGGTATCGCATGCAGTGTGACATGTGGCACTTTGCTGTTAAAAGCATATGTCAATCGAGTCCAATTTTTCCATTTCAAACAAAAAAGTCCGTAATCATTGAACGGTACCTTGCTGCAGTGACCATAACGTTGCGGTCGTCATCGTCCGAAGAAATACGGTCCAAAGACGCCGCTGGCCTATAAATCGCACCAAACATTTTTCTGTATGCATTGGCAGCTGTCGAACTTACTCGACTGGATTTGGCAAATCGCTCGGCTTCAACTCTTGCACCAACTGTAATTTGTGAGCCTTCAGACCAAGATCCTTACGTAAAATTTTGCGGTTATCGAATTACACAGACCCAATCGCTGCGTTCGGCGACAGATGGACGTACCGCGATTTTCACTAACACTGGCGGATACAGCGGCAATATTCTCCTCGATACGCACCTCCTCTATGGATACGAGTTGGTGGATTGATGTCCAATAGAGTAAAACTGGTGCGAAATCTGGTCACAATGGCTTGAGTAACTTGCTCGGTAGGTCGATTTTGACTACCATAAAATCGACGTAACTTGCAAAACACATTTTTCACACAGCACGAATTTTGGTAGTAACTTTCAATAAACTGAGCTTTTTTTACTTTGACACATGTCACAAATCACGCGTGAGCTGTCAAAAATTATTACTTCAAAAGGCTAAAAAAATCAGCCTTTAGAAAAGTAAGCAATAAAATATTAGTACTTAAGAATTGAGCTCGGTGACAAAGAGCAAAATCATTATGAAAAACCTTACCGTCCTCCTGGGAAAAATATTATTTGGTCACAGGTTCCAGATTATCTTTCAGAATGTTTTTGTATTTAATGAAAAGAATAAATAGTTCTTTGAACTATGGCCAGTGCTCCACTTAAATTATTTATTTACTTTTTTTTAATATCATATAAGAACTTTCTTTTAAAAATGTACATACATTTTTTCATAGCTTCTATTATAATATTAAAATCAAGGCATGAGTAAAAATTAATCAATCCATCCCAAACCAGAATATTCTCAACCTAAATGACATTTAAACAATGGCAGTAAAACCTCAGATTCTCCTCAAAATTCTCAATTCAGTGCATGAATATTTCAAATGCTCAACTTAACACATTTCTAATCTTAATTAACGGTAGATTTGCATGGATAAGTTTCAAATTCCATTCATCTGAAATAAGTTTAACTGATAAATCATAAAAATACCGACTAAGTGAAATTCCTGATTTGCATATCGGTTTTTAATTAGTTTGTATATAATCAAAATATTGTCATCAATCAACAAGGTGTGAATTGTTTAAAAAAGCATTTTTTTAAAAATTTCCAACCTCAAAAAGCAAAAACCAGTCATTATATATAGAACTTAATAAACGATCTCAATCAAGATATTATTTTAAACCCCGTCTAATATATATAATTTTGTAGAATCAACAATAAGCTAGTGGCAAAAAAATTGAGTTCCTAAAAATGTTGCAAGCATTTTGCAAAACATAGAACAGCACTTTGCCAGCAGAAACTCATTTAATTTATTCACCTATCTTGCTGGTTGTCATCAAACTGCTTGAATATCTAACACCTTAGCCGCCAACAATTTCCGCCCCCAAATCAAAGGCAATTTGCAGTGAAACGTGCTCAAAGCATGGGTCTATGTCTTAAGTGCAGTTTCGGAGTGAGTTGACATAAAGAATGCATTTTTTTCATTCACGATTTTGTTTTCCATTAGTCGCTGAAGTCTAAGTTCCATGCCAGTGACACCCTGTGACACTTCATGAATTTTATTAATGGTCTAGCATGTTTTAATGGAGCGCCTATCTTACGGTTAAAGTGTGATTTTTTTTTCTTGACCGGTTTCTTTTCCAACATTAAATTCATTTATATGACTCGAATTGGCGGCTCTTGACTAGCTGCTATAACACCAATCAACATTTTCCTGTTTCGGGAATTATTGTAAAGGTACGCTCGCTGTATTTGATGTATGCAATAAATTAGGCTTTAAGATGTCGTTTACAATTAACTCGAAAAGATACGTACATTTTCAGTGAAATTAATGTTATCTTGTAAAGCTCTACAGTAAAGGATGCTCAAGATGATACCGAAAGAGTAAGAAATTAAAAACTGTAGTTGATGAGCTTAAAAAAGTATTGTTAATTTTATTGTTGGGTAACGCTGCGCTGCGTTGCGCTATTGAGTTGAAGCACTTGAATGCGTTACTGCGCTGATACACTTGTTTTAAAAAGGAAAACGCTATATCGCAGTAATATAAATGACTTGCTTACAGCAAAATGAGAACAAAAGCTATTGCACAAGTTGTACGACGCTTCAAACATAGCGATAGAATGTTCGAAGCAAACGTTATTTTCTTATTTAAAGATGAAAAAATGGTTGCGGGGAAAATGTTGTTAAGCATGCGTTTTCAAATGCGTTTGATTGTTATGTTTAGCAACGTTACTTTTTACTTTTTTGTTAATAGTTAAAAAAACTCACCGCATTCAACAAATTGACTGATTGAGTATTTTAAACTACATCATGACGCAGTTGCGTTAACGCATTACGCTGATACAGTAAATTGCGCTTATCTACTCCATTGACAGGCTTTGATATAAATTGATTCTTGCTGACAAAAAAATATCTTAAATAATATCGGTTTCTTCCGGGCGTTACACGAATTTATCCTCTTAATTTAAAATAATTTTGTTTTGAATACTTGACAAATTTAAAATTAACTTTAGCTTATCTTTGTTTCAATCAAAATTAAAAATTTTTATTGTTAAATATCAGGGACCGTACGGGTTATGGTTTTTATCAAAAAAGTCAGATATTAACAGTTATCATTTAACTTTTATTTTTTCCGACAAAAATACTAGTTATGTAATGCCTTTTATTTTTCGGGCAAAAATAACTGTTACTTTTGTCTTGTAATTTTTTGGTCAAAAATAACAGTTATTTTGTGCCTTTTATTTTTTCGGTCAAAAATATCAGGCAATTTGAATTTTTTTAAAGGCCACTTGAACGGCAAAAAAATTTTATGCAATTTTTATCGTCTCATCAGCGCGCACATTTTGAGCTATAAAACTTTTTAGTTTTTAAAGTTTTTTATTCGGCCTTTGAAAAAATACAAATTGCCTGATGTTTTGACCGAAAAAATAAAAGGCACAAAATAACTGTTATTTTTGACCTAAAAAATAAAAGTCAAAAGTAACAGTTATTTTTGCCCGAAAAAATAAAAGGCAAAAAATAACAGTTAATATTAATTTTTATAGTAACAGCCAAAAATTTAAAAGGCGTTTAATATTCGCAAAGCTGCTGCCATTACGATAATAATGGTATATTTGAAAAAGTCCTCCGGCCACTTTTTCGTTATGCCTTTTTCATCTGAAAATTGTAAAATAACAGTTATTTTCGGTCCCTGTGAAATATACAATACAAATAGGAGAAGTTTTAAAAAAAAATAACAACTGCAGATCTTTTATATCTTTAAAACAATTCATACAGAACAAAGTATTTAAATTAAGGTTGACCATTCCAGTTTTGGGTATTTTAAAAATACCCAAAAAATACTTAATTTTTTGATCAAAAATAAAAGTTAAAATTTGACTTTTATTTTTCCGATCAAAAATAAATGTTAAAAATTTGACAGATCTATTTCTTATTAACTTTTATAATGGTATAAATTTGCAAAACAATTAAGAGTGTACATTTTTTTATTCTTTTACACCTACATTCGCACCATTTTTGCACAGAGATAAAAACATTGCTATCGATCTTCATGTCGTTGCATTGCATCGCTTAGTTTCTTATCATTGCACCTTCCGTTTACTTTTATTTCGCAAAAGACTGGAACATCGACTGCAAGCAGATGATATAGGAATTAAAATATAACTTTAACTTTTGATCGAAAAAATAAAAGTCAAATTTAACTGTTATTTTTGATCGAAAAAATAAAAGTCAAATTTAACTTCTATTTTTGATCAAAAAAATAAAAGCCAAATTTCAGCTTTTATGTATGATCAAAAAAAAAAAAGTCAAATTTTAACTTTTATTTTTGATCGAAATAAAATTGGTCAAAAAGTAACGATTATTTATTGACTTTTTTAAAAAAAACCAGATGAATTAAAATCATTAAAGAATATTATTCCTTAGCTAACAAGCATCACATTGCTATATTCAAATATCGAATAGACTTACTCTTTCTATTTGACTTTTTCAAAGAAAATTCGAAAATAACTGGTATTTTCAGTCCCTGGCTTTATATCTTGCTTTTATCCTGTCTTTTAGAAATAACATCTTTGTTCGGCCTTTTACTTTTTACGGCCGAACGTTTTAATACGTTGACACAATTTCTACTTCTGTCTATAAAAATATGTGAAAATTACCGCGAGAATTTCTCATCGATAAGCGTCAATTCACTCTCAATATTTTGCTTATTATACAGATAAGGCCAAAACATGCTTCAAGCATCTCACATTTGAGTTTGCATATACATATTCTTATGAAGTAGCCCACATAAAAAGCATGCATGATGCTTGAGGAGGCATGCCTGAAGTTGATCAACTTTTAAATTTTTCTAATCATCAAAGCTTTGACAGACATAAGCAGCAGTTAGCTTTGCTTGAAAAAGCTATATTCACATCCAATTGCATTAATTGATTGCTTGAATTATTTTAAATTAAATTCAATGTATTTCCTCGACTTGTTAAACATTTTTGTTTAGTTTCAATATTTTTGGCATTTTTTACATATTCGATGTATGCTTTCTATGTGTTTGAATGAAGCATGCTTCACAGACATGATGCATGCTTAAGGCATGCATGCTTTCTATGTGTTTTGGCCAATAGTCTTTTAATATGCATTCAGATTTACAACTTGATAACCGTGGATTGTTATTATTTCATAAAGTATCGTAGACTTCTTTCTTTGAGATATTAGGAAATAAAAAGACGTATTTTTGCAAGTTTTTAGTTGTTTCCAGTTAGATTGAGAAAATCCCATTCTGCGCGATTAACTTTTAATTTCTTACTTTTAAGGCATTCTATTTTTAATAGTCACTTCAATATTTGGTTGAATTCTACCGCCTTTATTGATAAACGTTTTAGAAGTTTCATTAGGCTATTGGCTCATTGGCCAACACATTTTAATTTCAATTCAATAGCGCTGATTGCAAAATCGAAATGTTCCAAAAATCTAAACTAACTCAATAAATCTCCACAAAGACCAAATAACGAATACAACATGAATTATTGCAGACGCAAGTGAGTTGTGCATTTATAGACCAGCGAGCAACCGACCCACACTCACCAACATAGGTTGAAATTTCAAACACGCGCCAAAAAACTTCAAAAAAGGTACATACTACGAAAAAAATGGAGGAAAAATTTGGCAACTACTTTGAGGCATGCGAAAACATTGCAATAATATGCAATATTTTTAACATGCAAACACGCTATCAAATCAAATTTTATTGATATTTAAGTAAAAAATACAAAAAATTGGTACTGATAAAAAGCAAAATCAACTGAATCAAGTTAAAACAACGAGTAATGCAAATATGCGGAACACATATTTAAGCTATTGATATCTGAGTAGAGTTGCATGGCTGCAAAGAGCAGCAGACAGGCGGACAAGGAGACAGACACCCAAATAGACAGATGAAAGAAAACAAACAAACAAATAAGTAAAACAGACAGCTAGCACAAACAATCGGCACAAAAGCGGCACATGTGCTCCACCCACAATCTATCGCCTTTGCCAAAGCTGTCTTTCAAACGCTGCACTTTGGCTTAACAAAAAAAAAGGCTTAACAAACGCCTACTCGAGAAAGGTTTACAATCCTAACATATGCACTGTCTAGGGTCAAATATTGTTGGTACTTTATTTGTTACTGTTATGTGGCTATGAAAATAAATTGGCTCAGACAGGCGGACAGGCAGGCAAAGCATGGATCTATGCTACCGTGCACTGTCCGGGTGGTAACTTTTAACTTGTGCCTCTCAGTTTCGATAGACAAAATACTGACTGAGCCACGGCAAGAGTTCAAATTTTTTGACACATGCACACAGCTGGCACGCTGTAAGACGCTTAAATTAACATAAAACGAATGGCTCTATCTGAAGAAATTTATGTAACAGGCACATTTTTGCTAAGATATTCTTAGCAATTTAAATTGGTTTCATGAACAAAAAAATATCCTTTCTTACATTCCAAGTTTAAACAAAAAAGTTTGTAAACATTTATGTAAATCTCTGACATACATACAGATAGTATTTAATAAAAAAAAAATTAACAAAAAATAGCACAAGAAATACCAGCTAGGCAAAAGCCAAAAAAAAGTTGAATTCAATCCAATCGCTGTCCCTAAACTACTTCAATCAAACTTTCAGGGCAACATTGAAGCCCACTGATTCGTCAGTTTCCACACCAATATCATCCACAAGTTGCCGCTTCGACTTGGGATAGCCTTCTAGTATTGCATCCAGCATGTCATTACAAATACGCTTACGTTTGCGATAAGCACTCGTAAGCTTTTCATAGCGTTGCTCAATCTTCTTGGCATCAGCGGGATTTATCTGGTTTAGTAATTTTAGAAAATCAAAAATTAAAACCTTATTTCTGGTATCTTCAAGAACACACGACCTACCTGCATTTCCGCTGCTACGATTTCATGTCGTCTCAGCTGTTCATTCGTCTCACGTATCTCATCCATGAGCTTGTCCCGTTCCTCCTCCATGCTTTCAATGCTACGCACCTTTGTGACATTCTTCAGTTGCGCCTCTAACGCACGATATTCTGTTTGTTTGGCCTTTAGACTGTTTTGGGTTTGTGTAAGCTTTTGTGTTAAGCTTTGCAGTTCCTTCTTTATCTGCACGTTTTGGGAGTAAAGTAGAGATTTTCGTTTTCAAGGTTAAGGTTAAAAGTTTAATGGACGGTGACGCACCTCAGTTGAATTTGTCTGCGTCTGCGTGACAAAGTATATCTTCTGTTTTCCGTATGTTTTTTCAGAGACCCGTTCCTTTTCCACTAAAGCTTCCAAGGTTCTGAAAATGTGCATGTTTATTTTAAAAGCTTTCGTTAAAAGTTTACTTAATATTGCTGACCTGTCGACAAGAAAAAATACTATAAATACTATAAACGCAAAACTCTTAAGTGACTATCGTGACAGAAAGAAAAAAACTAAAAAACAGCTATGAAACTACGGCAGAAGTATTAGAAATTGTCTAATCAGCCAAACCTTTAAAAGCTCTCGGTTTTAAGAAAATCTTTTTGCTTTGCTAGAATAAAGTTTTTCGAGTAAAAAACTTTTGCAATTAAAGTCTTCAGATGAAAACCGTTTGTTCTAAAAAAGCTTTCAAATCACATCATTTTATGCACAAAAACTTTCTCCATTCTTCAAAATATGAATTGGAAAACCATTACCATTACCATTACCATTACCATTACCATTACCATTACCATTACCATTACCATTACCATTACCATTACCATTACCATTACCATTACCATTACCATTACCATTAACATTACAATTACCATTAACATAGTACATTAAGAACTAGGTTCTTTTATAGTACAGAGCTCAAAGACATAATTTGAATTCAACTTATTATAAAACATTTAAACTTAAATCTAAGGTAATTTAAATTTATTGTTATACAATTAAAAGTGTTATCAAAAAATTTTTATGTTAAACAAATGTAAATTCATAAGACAGATAAAACTTAAATTAAGAAAGAGCAAACAAGAGAGAGAGAGAGAGAGAGAAAGTCATATAGAGCTAAAGATCTGATATTTTGTTAAGTATTATGTGATGAAAAGTGCTTCAAAATAGCATGTTTGAAGGATGTTTTTGACGCTATGGATTTTAAGCTACTAGGCAATGAATTCCATAATCTAGCGGCATTAATAAAGAATAGTCTTGTGGAGTTTAGAAAGTTAAAACTAGGTATGATTAGCACTTGGCTTCTAATTGACCGACTAAATTGCAGTTTTTCAAATAAGTAGAAAGGAGTTTTGTGGTGTATGAGTTTGTGTAAAAATATGCAATTCATCGCATCCAAGTATACAGTTTTTTAATTGAGCTAAATGATCAAATTTACGCAAGCCGTAGACATAGCGTGTGGCATGATTAAACGCGATCTGCAATTTAAGTTGAGACCGCGAATCTAACTTGCTGTATACAAGTTCAGAAAATGTTATGACGGGGACAACGAGCTGAATTACAAGTTAACGTCTTAGATCAATCGGTGTATACTCAGACGACATCCTAAGGTTACGTAAGATATAATAGATTTTGCGGACTACACTGTTCATATGATCTGTGCAAGTAAGGGAGGCATTTATATTAAATCCAAGACTTACAACACTATTAACTATTTTTATGATTTTATCACCCAATATAACGTCTGGAATGGAGTCAGGGCTTATTTTTTCTTTAGAGACAGGCAACACATACGACTTAAGTACATTAAGGTGAAGACTATTTTCCAATCTGATCGTCATTCGCATAAGCATGCATGGACGAATATGTGCAGCAGTGAAAAATGTCATTCACGAACATGGAGAAGAGCAGCGGGCCAAGAACCGATCCCTGAGGCACACCACAGCAAACAGCTTCATAGTATGAAAAATTAGTACCGACCTTCACTCTTTGTACTCTATTTGTCAAATAGCTACTTAACAAATGAGTGGCACTGTCGCAGAAACCAAAGAAATATTTTAATTTTTGACAAAGGAGTTCATTACCATTAACATTAATATTAACATTACCATTAACATAAACATTAACATTAACATTAACATTAACATTAACATTAACATTAACATTAACATTAACATTACCAATACCATTACCATTACCATTACCATTACCATTATCATTACCATTACCATTAAAATTACCATTACCGTTACCGTTACCGTTACCATTACCATTACCATTACCATAACCATTACGATTTCCATTACCATTACCACTACCATTAGCATTACCATTACCATTACCATTACCATTGTCATTACCATTACCATTACCATTACCATTACCATTACCATTACCATTACCATTACCATTACCATTACCATTACCATTACCATTACCGTTACCATTACCGTAACCATTGCCGTTATCATTATGATTACCATTATCATTACCATTACCATTTCCTTTACCATTTCTACTACCATTACCATTACCATTACCATTACCATTACCATTACCATTACCATTACCATTACCATTACCATTACCATTACCATTACCATTACCATTACCATTACCATTACCATTACCATTACCATTACCATTACCATTAACATTACCATTACCGTTACGATTACCGTTACCGTTACCATTACCATTACCATTACCATTACCATTACCATTACCATTACCATTACCATTACCATTACCATTACCATTACCATTACCATTACCATTACCATAACCATTACCATTACCATTACCATTACCATTACCATTACCATTACCATTACCATTACCATTACCATTACCATTACCATTACCATTACCATTACCATTACCTTTATCATTACCGTTATCATCGCTATTATTATTACCATTAGCACTACTATTACCAATTCTGTTATTATTGGGTTTTCCATCATTGTTATGATGGCCATTACCAAAAGTCATCCAGTGGTATGAACAATGTAAACGTCAGCATTTGACGTGTTTCTTGTTTATTTTATAAAAATAAATCGGTTTGATGGATTCATATCAAACTTTGTACACATTTTTTTACACTCTCAAGTTATAAGGTGAATTGAATTTTTAAAACATACGAGTAAATTGATTTTTTCTAAATTTTAATTAATCTATTCTGAATTTCAAATCGAGCTCGGAATTTTAATTGATCTTTTCAAAATTTCAAATGGAATTTCTGAAATTCAAATTTTTTTTTTTGCATTTTTTTAACTTCTTTGCTCTTTTCTGAATTTTAGATGTTGTAGTTGCGATGGTAAAACATTAAAGTAAGGGAATATAGTGAAGATTTTGGTGGAAAATTACATGATCTTGTCATGAATACTATGAGTAGAGGAAAATACGTACTTTTGCACTAACGCCTTGCCGAACTGCTTTCCACATTTTTCCGTGACATCATTCACTGAAAATGGGCGATTCTGCTGGCTGAGGAAATCCAATAGAACTTTTGATGCCTCAGCTTTAGACATTTCTGTAAATGTTTATATTTTTGAACAGTATTGGTGTGAAAGATTCTGAAAACAAAAAAAAATATACTTTAAATATAAAATAAGAGTTCAGTAGATAATTAAAGATGGTAGCACATAAAGGGAAATTACAATTTTGACGAATTTCGATTACGATTACTCTAACTTTATCACTTAATATACAAACATCGACCTTTTTTAATTTGAATGATACTCAAAACCAATTTTTTTAGTGCAATAATTTTTAAGAGCAGAAACATATCTCAAAAACATGGGATAGTTAAAATAATAAAAATTTATTTAAGAGTATAAAAATTAGAATACAGAGATAGTAATTGTGTTTGACATATAAAACTATGCTTTTATGAGTAAAGAGAATGCTAAAGTAATAAGGTATGCTATCAGCAAGTAATTTCATTCACAACAGAATCAATTTTTTATGAAATAAGTTTTAAAAATAAATAGTAGTTAATAACAAGTAACAAGATAATGCATTGCTTAATTTCACGTGTTTGTGTTGCGAGAGTTTCAAAAAACTCGATATTGCTCTTTAGAAATCTCTTTTTGCGCTCAGTTACCAAGGCAAAAAGTGAGATGCATTTTCATCTTTGTTGACGAAAAATTATTTTTGAGAGATACAAAACCTAAGTTAAAAAATATAAACGCTTCATTTCAAAGAGCATTCTTTAATAATCGTTAAACATTCTTTAAATTCGTTTTTTGGCAGTAACCGATTTGATATCGAAACATCGATATCAAGGTCTCTTTACTTTACAGTCTGAAAAGCAATACACAAACTTATCCAGATGATGCCAAAAAAGCGCACATTACTCTTAACGATATCACAAAAACGTGATCACTTTATTGATTAAGCAATACGTCAAACTGCCAATCCAACTAATCGTAATTTTAATATCATTAAAAAATATCATGTTCACTTGAAATTGAAATTGAAGCATTGCAACTGAATTGAAAGTAAGCATATCGTCACGTTTTCAGGCATAGAACTCGAAATACATAGAGAATTAAATTTGTGTCAATTCAATTCAAATTTGTCAAAATAGACAACTAAGAATGCACGTTCTTAGCCACAACCAGTAAGAATAAATCTATGCTACGCGACTAAAATTATGCAATGAAAAATTCGAGCAACTTCAAACTTATAGTTGCTTTATAATTGAAATGTGATTTAATATACAAGTTAACTGCCTTTACAAATGACTTTTTAAAATTGCTAGATTGTTAATTGCAGCAACATCTTTAAATATTGTTGTTATAACTTTGACTTTGTCAACAACCTGCTGCTTCGAATCAACAAATCGTTAAGCATGTCTTTGTCTGAGTTTTTTCTGCATTAACTGACAATTGGACGAATCTTTAATAGAAACATGCTCATTTTTTTTATTCCAATTCCTTTTTTCTTGTTATTTACAATTAACATTAAGAAGAATCTCCACAAAAGTGCTCAAATGTTGCTCAATGTAGTTGGTAAAGGTTACACAAAGCAATTACATAGCCTGCGGTTAAATATTTTCAAAGTTCAATTTTTAATGATGGCGATCATGATGAGGATGATGATGAGACAGATGAAGATGATTTAGATGCTCCCTGAGATTATTTATTTAAAAGCCAACCCAATGTTAGCGGCACGAAGTTTTAATCGTGATTGTGAATGAGTGTTAAGATACATCAAGTGCTAAAAACTAAATCAGTTGAGTTTAATAGTTAAAATTAAATAATAATAAACCGTTAAAACAATTTAATTATTCAGGGTAAATAGAACAATTTCTTGACTTTTGTAAAATTCTACTAAAACTAAATCAAATTCGTAAAAAAAGGTTATGTCAAGTTTATTGTAGCACTTTCTTGTATAAAACTTGTATAAAACTTAAATGACTATGTATGAAATTCAAAAATAAAATTAATTATAGAGTGTTTATAGAAACTAGTATGAATATTTTTTGCTTCAATTTAACCGCATCTTTCTGCTGTTTAACCTTCAAACGCTTTTAGTGTCAATTTAACACAACTTTTAAAAAAAAAACTTAATATCTTTCTTATTTGTGCTCGAATCCACATGGGATTTTGGCTCAGTGTAAAAATCATGCCTAAATTTATATTTTATCAAAGAAAAACTTGCAATAGATGTCGTTGTTGAGCTGTACAAAAAATTTCCCTCAAACGACGTTCAGTGTCAAACTGACACTATGCTAAGCATATAACGCAAAGAAAAAATAAAAACTATAACTCTAAATTTTTTATCCGTTTAAATCAAGTACATATCTTTACAGAACGCGATGTGGAAACTGCGATTCCCATGTTTGTTCAATTCATCTTTTTACCCTATGAAAAAATGTGCCCAAACTTAGTGTAGTTGTTGAATAACGATCAAATATTTATTTTAAGCATTTTATGAATTATTTTAATTTTATATTTCTAGTTTGGCAAACAAATCTAAAACATTCATTTTTGAGTTTTGAAAAATAAATATTTTAATGTGACATGAATATAAACCGGAAAAATTGGGTTTTCAGTGGTATTAAACGTGAATCTTTGGTTGTAATGCATAGTGTCAAATTGACACTAAACGTTTTTTACGTTACAAAACATAAAATGCGTTTGAAGGTTTAGTGCCATGTGTCGTGGGTTTAAATTCGGATGCTTTTCGACACAATTATATTTTTATTTCCAATAAAAGTCAAAGAGATTTAATATAACAAGCACCATTTAGTCGCTAACTTTTTCAGTTCCCATGGTTTGAACTACTTTGAAATTCAGAAATTCTTTTTATTTTTCATTGTACTAACGCTTTCGTAATATAAACTCTGCCGAGGCTAGTAAAATATTGAAAATCGCATTTTCAGCACCTATCTAAAGATCGGTAAGCTTGCAAACTTTTTAGTTTCTTTTTTATATGCATGAAAATTAGCACCAAATTAAGAAAGTGTTTCTTTCTCTTAATTAGTGTAACTTTGATATTAAACTATGGCGATTTACAGAGCAGTTTTTGATTTGACAATAAAACCACTATTTGATAGTTTTAATTTTTTTCATTTTTTTTTTTTATTGACATTTAAAACGCGTTATTAACGTTGAATGCGATGGTGTTGGCAAATTTAAGAGAAGTTATTCCAAGTACGTGTGAATGGTGGCCGATGGCGGTTAGCTATTCGGTGCTAAAATAGAAGACTGGCGATTGGCGGTTTACTGATTTTATTAGCTATTTAAAGCTTGACATCTTTTTAATGTAAAAAGTGTCATAACTCAATTCTTAAATTACTTTCTAGATATCGTCATTAAAAAAGTAAACTAGCGAATTTGAAAAATTAAATTTTTCATTTCCAATGAAAATTCTATGGAAAATTAAAAAATTAAATTTTTCAGGTTCGATAGTCTACTTTTGCAACGACGATATGTTCAGAATTTAAGGAGTACAATTTTTTTCGATTTTTTTCAAAAATTTGAGTTAAGGAAAAACTTTCGTTGAGTTTTTAAACGTTTCGTTGAGTTTTTCAAAGTTTCGTTTAGTTTTTAATTTGAGTAAAAATTAGTTAAAATATAATTATGCACACATTTCTATGCATTGTAAGCTCTCAGTTCTAAAAAAAAATGGCATTTTTAAACTTCGTTAAATCTATGAACATTAGGCAAAATTGAAAATTCAACATAAGTGAAATTTAAATGTAGGTATAGAGCTTGAAATTTAAACAATTTTATGATTTAGCTTATGCAAGCGCAATTGGCTTAATAAAAGCAATAACATTCCATAAAAACTTTCGTAAAAATACTACAAGTGTCTTAGTTAAAAAATCGTCAACAATAAATTATTTTCAATTTTATTCGCTTAATGACCGTAATGATTTTTTTAGCAAACACAAATTTTACTTAAGTTTCGTTAAGTTTTTCAAAATTTCGTTGAGTTTTTTGAAGTTTCGTTAAGTTCTAAATTGAAGTAATAATGAGATACACGCTAAAAATACAAACATTTCAAGAAATTTTTTTTAAAAATTTAAATGAATATTCCATTTTTGTTTCGTTAAGTTGACAAATATTTGAAAATTACACTTATTTCAATCTAGTTGTGCTCAAAATTGCATTTAAACTAAAAAACATGTTTATTTAAATAGATGCATTCATGGCAATAAATTACTCGAACGTTAAGTTTTTAATTGAAATTTATGCAAAAATTATTTAAAGATGCAAATATTTTATTGACTTCTTTAATAAATATGTCGAAAAGAAGGTGTTAAGTAGCCTTTGATAAATTTATAAAGGTTCGCATTAGTTTCAAATGCCATTTACATGAAATAGTTTTTCTAAGCATTTCGGCAGCAAATACAGCTTTCGTCAAGTTTTTGAAAGTTTCGTTATGTTTCAAAATTAAATTTTAATGACGACTTGATTATTATATATAGCCATTTCAATAGATTTAACACATTAAATGTAATTTTAGGGAATAGTTAGCTTCGTTAAGTTTGTTTAAATTTCGACCAGTGAAAATTTTTGCTTACATTTAATTTTAATTAAGAAAATTAAAGCGAGATGAAGGCTTAGTTTTCGTTAAGTTTTAGGCCCAACGGCAAAGGCCGAACCAAAATTGACAAGTTTCTCTGTAACGGGTAAAAACGAAAGTGAAATGCATTTTAATGTTGTTACCCGTAACTAAACGAAACAGTTTGACAAGATGTAATATTCCTTAAGAACCAAACTTTTAGCGTAGCAACTCGTCAACAACAGCTGTGCAGAGTGCGTTTTTCTTTTATTTTAATCAATTTGTTTCAATTTTACCATTATTTCACTCATCTTTCACAATTCTTTATTAAAAATTAAAAATTTTGCAATTAAATAAATAAATAACACTCGATTCCCAATTGATCAGTTGATTCAGACGAGTTGAGCAACTCGTTTCATTTCGAGTTTGATCTGTGAACATCCGTACCGATTACAGACTTAAGTCAAGTTGCTATCGTCTGGTCTCGTCTATTTTGGTTGGGCCTTAACTTGTCTAAGGTGTATATATATATATATATATTTAAAAAATGCTGGTAGCAAACAAAACTTTCGTTAAGTTTTCAAAAGTTTCGTTAAGTATCAAATTGAAGAAAGTGTTGCTGAAAGATGAGAAAATATGTAATTGTTTTATTAAAAGTTTTCTGTTAATACTATAGTTTTTCGACTTCTTTAACACAAAAAAAATTTTTGGGTACTATTTTGAATCAGTTGTATTTAAATACAGTTCTCACAAGTTCAACAAGAACTTATTTCACAAGACTGACAGCGACGTAGTGCCATTTAAATCAGCATAAGCAGCAATTCGAAACTTTTCACTGCACTATATTACTCTTCAATTATTGGAAAATATGTATTCAATAAAGTCACATATGGGCATTTCCATGGGCACGTACGTAACGTTCTTACGCTTTTTTTGTTGTTAAAAATAAAAAAAAAGCAAATAAAAATGTATCTTTTTTTGTCCTGTTTTGATTTTTGGATAGCACTCTAGTAGTACTATATTTAGTGTCAATGCTGGAAGCGATCGAAAGTATTGTCCAAAGTAATAAGCAAGGAAATGTCTGCATCAATATAAACGAAAAAATCGGCGAAGTGTGCACGAGTTTTTTTATCAAAGTTATGTAATTATTATCTGGAATAATGTTGCTATATATTCATAATTGTTCTGTTGAAAAATCTTTTTTAATTATTTCTATATAAACCATAATATGATACGTCACGGCACATACGTTACGATAAAGATTTTTCCCTTCAAAGAAGTACAAATTTTTTTATAGTTTTATTTCTTTAATTGAACTAGAAAAACATAAAAAGTGTAATTCGGGACCGTAAAAATCGAAAACTGAAAACAATTAATTAAACTTTGTGTCACAAACGAGTATTTATTACACATATAAAATTCCAAATTTCATACAGGTAGCCAGATGTGCAATTTTTAATTGATATCATTTTTACAACAACAACAATTTTTGAGTCATTTTTTGAGTAAAAAGTCAATATTTTGGAACTTTTTTGACATAATCATAAAACATATATACACTGACTTAACGGTACAGTTCAACCTGTTTTTGTAAAGTGATTTTATTAAACTTTTGAACAAAAAAAATTTGAATAAAATATATTAATGGACGCGGAGATATTTGCATCGAAAGACCAAACTTTGATTTTCATGTCGTTTTTTTCTCATTCTTAGGCAACGATGTTTTATGAAAAAGTCGTTGTACTGAAAATTTCTGCAATTTTTAATATATGTGAGTGTTTTTGATGTCAAAATAATAGAAATTTTTTAAAATTAAACACACAAAAAACTGCGATGGTAAAAAGTATTATAATAACAAAATTACCGTTAGTTGAAAAATTTCGAAGGCTACAATGGCTACATTACAAATGGCTACATTTGTAGACACCCAGCCAGGAGATGGTCAATTTTAGAAGTAGGGTCTGGAGGTCTCATACAATTTTTTTTAATGCCATTAGTGGCCAAAACTGCTTATGCCCATATTACACGATGTCCATTTGCTTGGCGTACAAATAATTTTGTTGTTGCTTCTAATGCGAAACTGCCAAAAATTACACCAAAAAAAATTATTGTACGCCCGCCCATGTGTACGCCGAGCAAACGGACATCGTGCAATATGGGCATTAGAAATTATTTTTGGGAAGCTATTGAAAACCTCGTAGCCTTTTCTTGTGAAATTTTTATTTATTAAGTTTTTTCGGCAAAAATGTTACAAATGTAGACAGCCGAGCCCATTAAGGTTAAACTAACAAAATAACTAATATTTTACAAAATATCAATCTAGCAAACTTATGGCAAAACAAAAAAGAGACAACATTCGTTAAGTTTCAAAAAAAATTATCACCCACTTATGTATATAACTTTTTAATAATTTAAGTAACAAAAAAGGGTTTCGTTAAGTTTTCAAAAATTTCGTTAAGTTTAAAATTTAAAGCAAAAACTCAACGAAATTAAGAGAAAGAAGGTACGATCCAAGAAAATCATTAAATTTCAACCCAACTGCAGTCAAACACTGCAAAATTTAAAAAACTAAAGTAAACAGTAGGTTCACTTTTTGTAGTTATGACTTGGGAAAAACCATCTTTATTATTAGCCTTTTTCTTTGCATCTTTTTTTTTAATATCACCCACACTTGCTCATTCAATAAATCATCCGCAAAAGTCGTGCATACAAGAGACAAGCGAAGAAAAACCTACATTTTAAGGTTAGCTTGCAGCAATTTGTGCTGCTTTTTTGTTGGCTATAAATTAAAAAGCATAAACCTCAAAAAGTCAAAATTGTACCAAGTGGCATTTTGCAAATGGAAAAAAGTATTTGTTAGTGTTGCTTGAGTTTTTCTCTATGAATTTTCCAAATTACTAAAAACAAACTCGTCCAATTAGTTGTGGCATCACTTACGTGATATTTTGACGCTCACAAAAAAGATAAAAATATTTGACGTATTGAACACTTTTTTATTTTAAATGTTTATTGAATGTGTTTTTATTTAATTTTATTTTGTCTTTTTTTTTTCTTGTTTCATTTCATTTAACGACTACAACAGGGAAGAGATGCCACACCATATCTGGAAAGAAATCGTGTCGGACGCGACGCCATAGATTCGGCGGCAGCGCTAACCGATATGGGTAAATATTTGTTCCGCGAAAGACGTTTGCCAGTCTACGATATTGCGGTCGCGATAACCAAGTGAGTAAAAAACCAAAAATTACAACCACAAAAAATAAGCAAAAAAAAATTATATTTTTCAAGCATTGAAAGTTAATTTAATATATGACAAAAAGTAATAAAAATATTTTAAGCTATGCAACACTGTAAGCAAGTGTCTGCCAGCGGCGCAGCAAATCATACCGTTGAGTGGCTTTGCTGTGTTAAAACAAAACTTGTAACTTCTACTTTTCCACTACTACTTTTTAATTTTATATTTTTTTATTTTTAATCTTTTACTTTCTTATTTAAAAAAAAACAACACTCTTCCTCTACAATTTTCTAACATATTTGTATGCAGGTATGATATGTGTCGCAGGCGTAAAGGAGGGCGTTGCACCAAAGGCACAGCGGGTAAAAACCTTTAACGAAACTTTTTTGCAAATACAAAGCATACACATATAATTTTTTTTGTAAAATTACACTTATAAAAAATAAGAAGACACAACAACAACAAAAAACACGTACATACATGCTTAGAGTCTTAGTAGTTAATAAAAATGGATTAATGCTTTAACTTAGTCTGGTTTAGAATGTATACTTTAAATAATGCAATAGATTTAACCATACACACCCACACACACACACATGAACAAGAAAACATGGGCAGCTTCAAAATTATGCACTCAGCTATATATATATATGTGTCCAAAAACTACCCAATCGGAATAATGATTTAAGAATCAATTGTGAAGTAATCATATTAGAGATTAGCAATTAAGTATTTCCGACTGGATGGTCGATATAACATACACAGAAAAAATCACACATACACACATTACTCACAAGTAGCGCCGCTTTGAGGTAAAAATGTTTTGTTAAAAAGACCGCTCGAGTAGGAATTACCTATATTATAAGAAGTAGATGGGTTTTGTTGATTTTAAAATACATAATTTTTTGTGAAAAATATTAAAAACATTGATTGAGAAAACAAAGCGAGTTATTTAAGGGTATTCGTTTAACGCTGAGTATATGTGATAAATGTTAACAAAAGTTCGTAAAATATTGTAATTTTTTTTTTTTAAATTTACCCAAAACACAAATAATATTAGAAAAATAAAATAGAAAGCCAAATAAACCACATCGTGAATACTTTAATAAAACATATCCTTTTGTTTATTTTAAATACGCTGACAATTTCTTAATTTTTTATATGTG
The DNA here is from genome assembly GCA_963920525.1 of Dichetophora obliterata. NCBI lineage: Eukaryota > Metazoa > Arthropoda > Insecta > Diptera > Sciomyzidae > Dichetophora > Dichetophora obliterata. The sequence continues at coordinate 198,006,567 of OY986437.1, read as the reverse complement.
CCACTTATTTAAAAGTGACCTAATTCCATGTAGCTAATTTAAAGGGAGTTTTTTTAATAATTAGGGTATTCACAAAGGTGTGCTATCATGTCATATTGTCCTAAAATTTTACAACTAAAATCTACAAGATAAATAAATGTAACTAAGAAATAGCTATTTGATTACGATACTTCATTAAACATAGCTTTCAGAGTTGTAATATATTAGTACTTTTATTGTTTATTTTACAATTAATTTTAGTACTTGTTTATTTTACAATTAATTGTTCTAACTTTGACCTTAAGCTCAATAAACGATTTTAAACTATCAAACAACTAGAATTTGTATTTAAAATCAAGTATGATTTAAACTATCAAACATTTAGAATTTGTATTTAAATCATATAAAGTCAACATAATTAGTACTTTTTTATATGGAAGGCAACAATAAAATGTTTAGACTAGTGTAAAATCTTAGGACAATATGACATTATGACATGATAGCACACCTTGTGAATACCCTAAATATATTAAGGATTAGCTGATTAAGTAAATGATAAAAATTTTTATTTTGGAAGTTTGGGCATTTGGAGAATTTTCAATGGGTATAGAGAATATTAAGTTATCAAATTTTCGATATTACAGATTTGTGTGCTATTTTCGAGGAAGTATTTTTCGATTTCAATAAAATATGTAACAGTCATTTTATCCAATACAACCACAAACCTCAGAGAGTAGAAAGTGGCATGTACAGTGAAATATAACTTTTTTTTAGTGCAAAATGCCAGTCCAGTACCATGTATGGAATGGTTTTCTGATAATAAAAAACAATTTTTTAAGTTGATTCGCTGAAAAAAGTTTCTGCACCGAAAGCGATTTATTATAATATAGAAATATATACTACCTTCTTAGATAAGAAAAATTAAGGTAGTTCAAGAAAGGTACTCTTTCTGCTTAAAATATCGCAATTTGATCAAACTTTTGCATTAGACTTATGAAAAATGGTTTGGTATTGAAGCTTATATAAGAATTTAAACAAAAAATAGCTTATTTAAGAATGTGATAAGATTTCAAAATTAAGAATAATGAAAAATAAAATAAATAAATAAAAACAAACCTTCAACGCTTTCAGTGCGGAAATTTTTTTCACGATAGAGGAAAAGTGATACCATATTTTTTTATATTTTTTTATGCCCCACACGGCTATGCAGTGGTATTTTTGATTTTTGCAAAAATTGCAAAATGTTATATTCCTAATGTACAGCTTCTTAAGAACATGAGCCGTTTGGAGTTGGCAAAAAGCTCGTAGGTTCAGTTTTCGATCATTTGTGTTCAGACATGTAATAACACGCAACATACAATTGATCAATAGAAAACCAAACTAGCCATTTGAGCCCTTGAAAGCACTTTGACCAAGCTTCTATTGATCAATTGTGTTGTGCGTGTTATTAAATTTTTGAACACAAATAATCGAAAACTGGACCTACGAGTTGTATGCCGACTCCGAACGGCTTATGTTCTTAAGAAAATTAACATGGCAAATTTTACTCTCTGAGGTTTGCAATTGTTTGCGAAGAGGCGGCGGCCGAACAGATGTATTAATTCAATTGAAAAAACATTCTGTCTGAGCTGAGGATTGAACCGCGGTTCTTTAGCTTACGGGCCACGCACTCTACCAGTAGGCTACGGCCACCACCATTGATCACTAGAAGCTCGGTTGAATTTTTTTCAAGGGCTAAAATGTCCATTTCTTTTTTTTTGTTGTCTTGAACACCAGAGGGCGCTGTAGTACAAATCTCTTACAAAACCGCAAAACAATTCTGAAACGTTAATTAGATTTTTATAGTATAATCTTTTTTGCTCTATTATGAACAACACAGAGGTCTCTGTAGTTCTAATCTTTTCAAAAGCGAGAAACTCCAAAAACGCTTATCCGACTTACATTAAATAAGTGGTTTTGGGTATATAAGAAAAAATAGGGTTTGGCGCAATAAATTTTGATCCATTGAGAACACAGTGACAGCTGTACGAGTCTGTTTGTATGTACTAGTCTGTGTATAACGTACAATTGTTATACAGTGTATTTAAGAGGAAACCATTAAATATTAAAATGGATTACCTGCAATAAAAGATTAATATTTTTTTTTTCAAAACATTTTTCAAAACATGTACTAATTTAACTACATTTTAAAGTAAATTAATTTTTTCATTAATATTTTTTAAGATATGAAAATGTTATTTCATTGATTTCGTAAATGACTTAAAGGTTAATACTACCTCGTGTGCATGAGGTGTAATTTTCTACAATTAATATAGGCAAAATAACATTATATAATTTTTTCGGAGTTTTCCTACATGTTTATATAACTGTTTATACAACTATTAAAGCAAATTTTAAATTAATTATAAATGAACTATTGGCCAGTAAAGCCATTTTTAATCTAGAATAAAAATGTTTAGTCTGGACAGTCAATAAAATCCGTAGCATTACTTTAAAATTTTCCTGCAAAACCTTACTGGATTAATAAGCTACAAATAAGATTTTTCACAGTTCGATAACATTTTTAGAAATGGGTTGGTTCGTGTTACAACAGTACACGGTACAAAGCATAGCTTGTACCAAAACAGTTGGCAAATTAAAGTTAAGCAAAAATATTTTTCAAACTTAAGAAATTTTGTGCTTCCAAAATTAAAATGCATGAAAAATGTTTTTATGTACTCGATGTATAATTTTGCGATTTTCTTAGTGCATTTCACAGATCAAAAAAGGAAAAACACAATTTTTGAAATTTAATATAAACTTCGTCAACTGTTTTGGTATACGCTACACACACACACAGGGTTGTACTGCATTCTTAAAATTATGCTAAATTTGGATTTTTTGCTTACTTGGCGTAGGTTTTACTTGGTAATTATTAACACTTTTATTGAAAATAAAATAGTAAATAGAACACACCACTCTTAAATTTAATTTAGAAATAATCAATCCAATTTCAGAAATTTTATTTAAAACTTAGAAAAAAGTTAATAAGAATTTAGAAATTCTATTTAAAATTCAAGTGGAATTCCAGAATTTTCAAACTAGGAATAATTTTAGGAAAAAGCGGAAATTTATTTGCATGCTAAGGTCAATTCATATTTTCTGATCAGCTCTTATTCTACTTATAATTTTTCTTTACTTTCTATTCAACTTTCAGTTCAGAAACTGTGCAAATATCACCCGAAAATTGTACTAGTTTTACTTTTTCAAATATTATGATAACAACTACGAATTTAAAAATAATATTTCTACCATTCGCAATAGGTTTCAGTACAAAATTTTGTTGTGCTAACTTTATAATAAGAAACCCAAATACTCAATCTTCTGAGTTAAGCAGCAGAGTTTCAGCAATTTTTATAACAAATCCTCAACTTTAGCTTTAAGTCGTTAAAAAAAGGTTAAGAAAAGAGTTAAGAGATTTTTATATTATTTCTTTGTTTCTAATTTTTTTTTTTCTTTGTTTTCTAATTTCTTATTTCTATCACCTTTTTCTCTCTATCGTTCTCTCTGAAAACTTCCGTGTTTATATAATACAAATCTATAAAATTTAAAAAAAAAATTTACCTCTTTTTTAAATGAAAGGTTTTCATACCAAGACATTAAAATTTAATATTTAAATTTATTTTATCAAAAATTTCACAGACTTGATATGTGCAGACGTACAACAGCGTACGGTGAATGTAACCGTGGTACTGCAGGTAAATCGCCCTTTAAGTTTTGACCTTAAATACAAATATATTAGAATGCTGCATATATCTTCATCATCAGCACGTTTTCTCTTCGCACGTGTGTACAGAATGAAATTATTTTCTCTTTATTCGCTCAAATTTTCTTCACAAATTTATGTTTTTAACCCTCGACTTTCAACTTTTATATATACAGCTTTATGTTTAAAATAAAGAGTTATGCTCTTGAATATTTATGTACAGAATAAAATACTTGTTTCTAATAATTCCCTGAAATAACTTTTGAAAATAAAATATCAACTTTTATAAATATTTTCTAAACATATTTCCCCAAAGTGAAAACATATTTTTTTAAATTTGTACAAATTTTATTATTAAAATTATCAAAATGATTTCTTCATATTTCTCTTTATTGTAAATATCATTATTTGATAGGAGTGTATTACAAATGTTTTCCGCCAAATGTTGGTGAAGAACGAAGAAAGCCCGAAGATCCTGTAGCAACAGTGAAGATTTCATGTTAGGACGTTACAAATATAAGCTCTTAGAATAAACTTCAAACAAAAGTTAGCTTCTTTGGTGATTAAAGCATTTTTATTGTGCTCCAACTTTATTTGTTGACCCTTATTTTAAATTATCTCTTATTTTTTTGGACAATTTTTAAACCATTTGCTAAAAATTTTAGCCAAAAAGAAGGCGTCAACGTATTTTGCTTATGAGTCCAGTGAGTAACAGTGTAAGCATGCACTAAAGGGTTAAATTTTCTAATGATAGTACATTCCATGTTACGGTATAAATTATTGAATGTTTTCATTACAGTCAGTTCTACTCTATATTCACTGCAGTAACTCATAAACTGTTAAAAGTGCTTTTAAGCATTATATCAGAGCAGCAGCGTTACAGTGTGACTTAATTATTAAGTCAGTACTTAATTTTAAAGTAGCTCTATGTACTTAAAATTAGAAATAAACATTATTATCTGCTTAGTAAATCTCCCACACATAATCGTTAGTACGAAACTAATTGTTAAATAATCGCTTAAAGCTGTTTACTACGCGTGTTTTTTTTTTAATAGTTAATTTTAGTTAAAGATTAATGCATGGCGATAACTCGCAAGCTATAGTGATAAGATTTTGAATTTGCATGCGCAACATTTTCATTGACATGACGAAGCCGAAGTCGAAGTCACGTTTTTTTTCTTTCTCTCCCTCTCTCTCTCTCTCTCTCTCTCTCTGATTTTAAGTCCTCGGATCTTTCTTTTGTTTGTTGTTTATGCATGTAGATTGTTTGGAGAAAAATTATGCAAAAAGCCAATTTAAATAAACCTTAGCTAAAGCAAAAGTAGCTGAACAACTTTGGTTTAATGAGAGGTTAAATTGTTTTAACCTCTTGCTTAATTTCTGACAGCAATTTATGCGAAAGTAAAGACACGATTTTTCAATTAACTCGATGTCAATGAAAATTTGCAGATATAATACAAAAAATAACAATCAAACAGAATTTTATTATACTAACTAGTACGAATTTTAACCTATTTATTGCTATTCTACTAATTTGCAAGTAAGAATATTTTTACCTAACGCTCTATTATGTTTCTAACCAAGCTGCTTCTACGGTATTTACGGAGCGCATGAGAATTTAAGGTGAGCTTTTTAGAGTAAACAGCTTTGATATTTGAAAGCTTAGGCAAAAAACAAAAAAAAATGTGGCGGAACCTTTTGTAACTCATATGTGTTAACTCTTGAGTGGGTTATCTTTAATTTTTTCTATGTAAATTTATTTTATTATTTATTATTCAACACAGCTCACATCAACTCTTACTCTAATTCACCACACTTACAAAACTCCATATTCTTATTTTAAATTAAGTATATGCATTTTCTATACCAACCAACTCATTTACAACCATTATGTATTTTTTGTTTTCTACCAAATGCACCACATTTTTTTGCCGCAAAACCAGTTGTTATATAAAAATTAAACGCTCAACTCCTGTTTAATTAATATGCGGTTTAGTTTTGTTTTCTTTTTTATTGATCAACTGGTATTTGCTATATTTTGCAATATGCTTAATTGTTCACTTCCTCACATTTTTACTAATTGTTTAATTTTTATTTCCAAATTTTTTTTATTTCTACCCATCAAAACTAAAAGGTTTCGCTTACGTTGGTGGCGCATGCGTTGTGAACAAGCGCTTGGAAAAAGTCAACAGTGTTGCCATCATTGAGGATACCGGCGGTTTCAGTGGCATCATTGTTGCCGCCCATGAAGTTGGGCACTTGTAAGTATTTCAATTTTTTTTTAAGACAACATTTAAGTGTTTTTAATTTAAACATTTTAACTTTTAAACAGTAAAAATATGTAATGAAAAGTTTCACATGAAAACTTAATTTGGCATTAGGCTCAAATAGAATAATAAAAAATTTATTTTCAATTCATAATCGTATGTGGGATAGGCGTGGTTTTTTAAATTGTTTTCAAATTTTAAGCGTAGAGTGCATTTTAAGTATCGTACTTTATATGTAAAATATTATATCCATAAATTCATTTTTGTGAAATTTATGAAGACTTTACTAGTTTGATGACGTCACTTTGTATCGGAGGTAGGCAGAGCTTTCATTTGAATATGAACAATTTTTTAACTTAAATTGAATATGACAAATTAGGCTTATGTGCAGAGTTTTCGGTCATTTTATTAATTTTTGTGGAAGTTAAACATAATAAAAGCAGGAATCATAATTATAATTATCATACGTGATATACAAAAACTCAAAGTTTAGTTTAAAAGTTATCTTACGATTTTTATTTTTACGCTCAGAAATTAAATTTATTTCTCAATTTTTATTTTATGCTCAGAAATAAGAATTATTTGTCATTCAACGAGTTTTATTTTTTACCTCAAACATGAAACTAAAAACACCATACAGCTTTGTTGTTGCTAGCGCATTTTTTATTTTTGCTATTTCGAAGCTGAGGCAAACACTACACACTTAAAAATTTGTATAGAATTTTTACACCGATCGGTGTTTCAGGAAGTTCTACACCATTCTGTGTTAAAAAACACCGTGTCAAAGTGCTAGAAATTAATATCCGAAAGAGCATATATTTTCACACCGATCGGGTGTGAAAAAAGTAAATATTAGATGGGATATTTACCCTGTTAGGTGTTTATTTATAATACGCAAAATTAAAATTTTTTACTTTTTAACGGTGTATTTTTGAAATATTCAAAATAGTGTTTTTTACAATATCTATTACATTCAGTGGTGTGAACAAAAACTGAGCGCGAGTGTTCCCTCAGAAATATTGAGTTAATTATTCAATTTGGGGTAAATAAAATCTACTTTCGTTAAGCTTAACGAAAATACTCCACTTCTACTTTTTGACATTTGAGAGGGCTCTCAATTTTGGTGTGAATAAAGTTAAAATTTGAAATCCCTGTTTGAGTGAGAACTCAAGAAAAGTTCAGGGTGGTGACTACTTGACGCCACGTGCTATTTCTTGTAAGAAAGTTCTATTTTTCACAAATATGAATTCAGAAATGTTTAATGAAAGAAAAACAAGAATACGTTATATTGTAAGTGATGACGAATTTGTAAGTTTGTAGGTGAAGCATCTTTTTTTATTTGAGAAAAGCCAGACGCCTCAAATGAAGCAGAAAAAGAAAGAAGATTAACTTCAAATGGAAGAACAAAAAGAAAAAATAGTGGAATTATATTAACTCCTCTTTTGTTTTTGTTATTTTCTTAAAGTAATTGCAAATTTTATCTATTCCTTTCTATAGATTTAAATCTTCTGTAAATAAATATAAGTTTTCTCCTGCCATGCCGAAGCGTCGAATATTATATTTTCTGTTAAAAGTTTAGTTTTATGATTTTCTGTCCAGTTTGTTCATTTCACGCAGCAATTTGATATCTAAAATTGACATTTCTCATCTCAATAACCCTGTAGAAGGCGCGCCTCGCAGAGTAGCATGGATTGTCGCGCGTGAGCATTGTGCTTATTGAGGGATTACTGTAATTTTTAAACCGCATACCTACAGCTCCAACTGTGCACTGACCTCAGCAAAAGCTTGTCAACACGCGGAGAACAACCGTTACCAAAGATACTCAACATAATGCGTGCAAAAATATTAATAAAAAAGATGAATTTTATCCATTTAAAAATTGCGTGAGCAAAATGCCCATAGCGCGCCTTCTCGAGGGTTAAGATTGAGGGAGTGCCAGCAATTTGAGGGAATTTTTATTCACACTGAATTGAGTGTTTACTCTGTACGAAACACTCTCCTCAAGTGAATCCTCTCAGAGTGTTCACTCGGCTTGTATTCACACCACCCATGTTAATGGTATAATTATTGACAGGTAGTAGCGTCAATTGGCTTTTTTTCTCACGAGCGGCGATCGGCAGTTGTCAAAATTAGCTGTTCATGCAATGAATCAAAGAAAACTGACAAAATAAACAACGAATTAAACAAAGCTAGTCAACCGCAGCAAACTAAAAACATTCCAATAAACTTCGCGAACAAATTTAATGAATCAAAGAAAAGTTAAAAAATAAGAAACGACTTAAACATAGCTAGTCAACAGCAACAAATTACAACTCCTGTAGCTATTTTTGACAAATCCTGATCGCCAAAAAACTTGTCAATTATACCATGCCCATGTTCATTAAATTTATTAATTGTCAAATGAAATAAGCCCCAATGAAATATAACCCAAACAAAAAATAACTATTTCCCAAAATTTATAAAATAGTCCCCAAAAATTGGGAGTTATTTAAAAAAATGTATGGACATTTTTTGGAGTTTAGCTCATTTCTTGGGGTCTATTTCGTGGTGCCAAAAAGTACATTTAAATCTATAATCAAGATTTAAAAAATTAAATTGAGCAAATTAAATTGAGAAATTTCAATTTTTAATTTGTTTATCAATGAGATGATATGAGTCCAATATTGCTCTTCTTCTCTGCCTTTCTTATTTCACACCGATCGGATAAGTTCATTATTTCACACCGAGAAAGTGGTGTAAATTTACACCGTTCGGTGTAAAACATGTAAATATCCGCTCACTGGTGAGAATTTATTTTTGAAATGTTTTAGTATACAGTTAAAAAAAGGGTCGCTGATTGATCGATTGTGAGAATTTACAAACCACAAAACTTATTTGTCAATAGGATTGCCACCCAAAAATATGTTGTTTTACAATAGTTGCAGAAACAACAAAGTTGTGTGGTGTTTTGAATTTTCTGTTTGAGTAAAAAAAGTAAAACTCGACAAATGATTTTTATTTTTGAACGAAAAAAAAATAAAACTCAACAAATAACTTTTATTTCTGAGCGAAAAAATAAAAATTGAGAAACTAATTTTGTCTTGAGCAAAATAATAAGACTCAAAAACAATTATTATTCTTGAACAGAAAGATAAAAATCAAAAACTAACTTTTATTTTTGCAGAATAATATATAAATCAGTAAATACTAATGAAATTACATTTTTATTGGTAAAGCTCAAAAAGAAAAATGGTTTCTTATTTTGATAGAACATGCTATAGAACATTAGGTAGCATATTAAAGTAATCCAAAATGTGCTGCGACACTTGAAATATGTTGATTTTTTTTCATTTAAGTTTTGAAGGTAACCGTTATTTTTTTGTTCCGGATTAAAAGTTTTGATAAAGTCGTTTTGTACACATAAGAGATAGGTGTTATTCTCATTCGATTTGGTTCAATTTCTTTTGATGTTTTTCACGAAAACGAGTGCTAAATGGCAAACCACGGAACATAATTTCATGAAATTTGGCAATAGTCATATAGCACAAATTTAAGTTTAAGGTTTCAGACCAGTCCCTTTTATTACATTTGACAATAGATTCTGAATTTAAATTTTTCTTTTCTGAAATGGAATTTCTGAATCTTAATTGTTTTGGGGAGACTACGATTTCCGGGGCACCGCAATTTGACAATGGATTCGTGAAGTAAAATCGATTTATCAAATTTGTTTTAATATTTTTAAAGAAAACTGGCTATATTTTTCTTAGTCATAACCGTTATTGATGGTTAAGGTATTGTTTAAAAGGTAATATATGAAGCTTTCACATAAATTTCAAATAAATAAAATTCGTTGAATATTTAATATGTTTCAGGTATTTGTATGTAAAAGTAGCATATTTGCTTAAATTAAATCGCCATTTCAAAAACTACCGTTATCACTATGGAATGTAAATTATTGAAGCTTGAAAATATGTCTTTCATTTGGTATATAATATACATGATTTATATGATTTTTTATGGCGTTTTTATCATGAAATGCTTTGCAACGTTGTTATTTCAAGCATATTTACCTTAGGTTAGGTTAGGTTAGGTTAGGTAAGGTCAAAGTGGCTGCCTCAATTGAGACACACTTAGGCCAATGAGGCCCATTATGGTACCCTAAAAATAGTTATTTGGTAGTACCTGTACGAGCGAGTTCATCTGCTTTACAGTTACCTAGAAAATGCTTATGTCCAGGAATCCAGCACAGGATTTTGAGCTGCTCTGCCATCTCGTTTAGATATCTGCGGCAGTTCAGAACTGTTTCAGATGTTATTTCAACATTTCCTAGGGCTTTTAAAGTATCGGATAGTATTCAAATATCCATGGAAGATATCTCATTTACCTGGAGCCAAGTTAACGCTTCATGTGTAGCAGCGATTTCAGCTTGAAATACACTGCAATGGTCAGGGAGCCTTCTGAGTAGACTCCTCCACCTACTTTGCCATCTAGTTTTGATCTATCAGTAAAGATCTCAATGACATTGTGAGATGAACGATTTCCTAGTACCCACTCTTCTCGAGAGGGAATGGATACATCGAACTTCTTTTCAAAGGATAGTTTTTGTGTGATGTAGTCAATGGACCAAGGTATGGGAGGGAGAAATTTGCTAATGCAAAAATTTCCTTTTTTCCACTGGGCGGTGGCTTCTAGGCGGATGGCTGTATTAGCGGCCATCTGTTTAGCTAGGATGTCAAGTGGTATAAGATGGAGCATTATGTCTAATTCGTCTGTCGGAGTGGTTCTTAGTGCTTCAGTGATGCACAGTTCCGCTGATCTTTGAACTTTACGGAGAAGGTTTAGGTGAGTCTGTTTTTCGAGTACATGCTACCAGACAATAGCACCTATATGGCGCAAGATTGGCCTTACAACTGCTGTATATAGCTAGTGAGTAGCACTTGGTTGTAAACCGCATTTGCCACCTACCGCCTTTTTGCATGAGTATAGGGCACTATTCGCTTTTTAGGCTCTCTCGAGCAGATTGGGCTTCCATTTTAGTGTCCTATCCAGTATAAGGCCCAGGTATTTTGCTTGATCTGAGAAGCTAAGTCTTGTGTTTCCCAGCCTAGAAGGACTAATCAGAGGTAAATTGTTTTTTCTGGTGAAAATCACTACCTCAGTTTTATTAGGATTAAACCCCACAGCTGATAGCCCAGTTGACTAGAGTATTTAGGGACTTTTGCATAATGTCTCGAAGAGTAGACATATATTTTCCAGAGGTAACAATAGCAACATCATCGGCATAAGCTATCGCCCTGCACCCCTCTAGTTCCAGTTTAACTAACAGTTCATTTACTGCTAAATTCCAGAGTAGAGGCGATAGAACCCTCCCTGAGGGGTTCCTCTTGGTACAGATCTTAACGTGGATGCCGCTCCAAATGTTGCACTTATAATCCTGCCAACTAGCATTTGATTTGTGAGTGCTATAAGTGCGGCATCCACCCCAAGCTCCGTCAGCGCATTGGTGATAGCTCTTGCCTCGATGTTATTAAAGGCTCCTTCTATATCAATGAAAGCTATCATTGTATATTCCTTCAGATGGAGGGAATTTTCAATGATGGATATTATGGAGTGAAGAGCTGTTTCCAAGGATTTGCCTTTGGTATAAGCATGTTGTGCTATAACTAATAGCTTCTTTTCTATCATGGATCTCAAGTGAATGTCAATTAATCTCTCGAGAATTTTTAGAAGAAAAGATGAGAGACTAATTGGTCGAAGGTCTTTTGGGCTTACGTGTGAGCTTTTGCCTGCCTTAGGTATAAAGATAATCTTCACATTACGCCATCGCTTGGGAATATGGTTTAGGTCAAGGCAACTTTGGTAGATCAACAAAAGCCGCTCCTTAATGATGCCATACGACTTTTGAATTTCAATGGGAACTATACCATCTGGTCCTGGGGACTTGAATGGTTTGAAGCTACTGATTGCCCATTCGAGCTTTGTTCGGAAAGTGTGTTTCTACTAAAACATTCAGCGATTCCTCACTGCTGGTGGTCCAAGTACCATCTTCCTTTTTCATGAAGCTTGGATTGGAGGGAATCGTAGCTAGAATTTTCCTAAGCCTTGACGCCTCAGAGGTCTGTGAGGTATTTTCACAGAAGGTCCTCCAGGACTGTTTTTGTGCTTTTCGTAGTTCAGTCTTATATTCTTTGAGAGCTGTTTTATAATTTGACCACGTATCTGTGGATCTTGTGGTTTTTGCCCTATTGAAAAGTTTTCTACTCTTTTTCCGGAGATCTTCTAGTCCCTTATTCCACCAAGGAGGCTTTTGCTTCTCCCTCAATGTTTTTAGCGGCTAAGCGGTATCTAAAGCTTTATTTAGCGAGCTAGTGAGACTGTCAACTAAGTTGTCTAAAGATTGTTTATTGGAAGGACGATTAGGTGACCCATTTGAGAGATCTGTTCTTAATGTATTTATATAAAGATCCCAGTTGACTTTGTTAAGATAGCAAAATTCGCATGATATCGTGTCAAAGTTATCAACATCAAAGAGAATATATCTATGGTCTGAGAAGGAGTGTTCCTTAGAAATTCTTCTTTAGATATATGGTCTTAGGTTTTTGACCCTATTAGATATATGGTCAGAGGCAGGGGTAATATCTAGAACTTCCTGCCTATTACTTATAATGAAGATAGGTTCCATATTTACCTTAATTGTTCTGCTTTCTTACAAAGAAATTTTTTATTCTGCATAAAATATACCTTTATATTTGAATATATCAAACGAAAGGTGAATTTGTAAGCTTTTAAAATTCAATATATTTTTTGTACCTTAATAACGCAAATTTAGTAGAAACTAACGGTTCTTTTAATTAAAAAATTCAAGTATAATGTAAATTTTTGCAATGATATTTGGATTGCACATGATTTAAAAGGTAATTTAACCCATTAACCGCGGTTGGGTATTTTTTTACCCATGAGAATACTTCTGCAGAATAGATCATCTCTCAGGATTAGTAACAGCTAAGTGCTTAATTTTTTGTTTGTTGCTTTAAAAAAAACATAGAGCTATAAATTGTTTTTGGGGTGTGTCAAGAAATTTTAACATTAATTACTACTTTTTTTAAAGTCAGAAGTGAATAACATTAAAAATCAGAAAAATTGGTATTATCATTTGTAAAAAATTTTATATGTTAAAAAAATGTAAAAGCTCTCTAAGCCAATATACCAACTATACCTGCTATTGATAGAAAATTCCTGATATAAAACTATGCTCTCGTTGCAGAAGATATTTGTGGTTGTTTAGAACCCATTTAAGACGGTTGGGTATTTTTATGCCCAATTCATATCTCGTCTACGGTGAAAGAAGGAGCAAAGTTGAAATTTGATGTGGTAGTTGCTGTGATCAACATAAGAAAGCACATGAAATTTTAAAAAAATACGAAGCATTTGGGAGCCGCGGTTAATGGGTTAGTAACCTTTCAGATGACACGTACATTTTTTAAATCCATTGGGTAATGGCAAAGAAATATAAGTGTTTTTAAACAGTTCTTTTAACAAGAAAAAAATATTAAAAATCGATAACTAGTTGAGTGATCCATTTTTTGTTCAGCCAAACAATTTTTCGCAATCGCAGTCGTGCCATTAATCTTTGAAGGATAAACTGAAGGACAAAAATTTGGTGATCCTATCTGCACGAATAGCATCTGATATTTTCTTATTCAAATTGCAACAACCGCAATTAAAATATAGGCACTTTTATCAAATGGCAGCACTGGCTATATTCATAAATAAATGCTGTTTATATTTATAACAGCTTCCGTTAATTTTTGATAAAATAAAATAGGTAGCAACAATTGCAACAACGAAGACTAGACATCCGTTTGTAACTATGTATGTATTTATCTCCGCAGACTTGGAGCCGTTCACGATGGCTCACCACCACCCAGCTACCTTGGAGGACCAGGTGCACAACGCTGTCGCTGGGAAGATGGTTACATAATGTCCGATTTGCGACACACAGAGCGTGGCTTCAGATGGTCGCCATGCACAGTGCAGAGTTTTCATCACTTCCTAAAGTAAGTGTTGATAGAAAGTTGTCGATGACGATGTCGTCATTGGTTTTGCTTCCTTGAGTATATAACAAATATTAACGAGTTGAATTTTCAGTGGCGATACGGCGACATGTTTGCACAATGCGCCACATGAGGACAGTGCTTTGGGACGTTCGCTGCCAGGTTCGCTGTTGTCGCTGGACGCACAGTGCAGGCGGGATCGTGGTACCTACGCATGCTTCAAAGACCAGCGTGTGTGCGCGCAGCTCTTCTGCTTCGATGCACAAACGGGCTACTGTGTTGCGTACCGGCCCGCGGCAGAGGGTTCGTCGTGTGGCAATGGATTGGTAAGAAAATTCTGACAGAAAAAACATGCGAAAATAATTAAACTGTTTTTTTTTTGGTCCAGAACTGTCTAGATGGTCGGTGTCAACCTCAATCTGTGAACGTTATACCAGACTTTGGAAAACAGTTTCGAGTATACAAGTGAGTAGAGTAAAAACAATCATTCGGGGTGTTCATTATGTGGGAGGAAAGGTGTAAAATTACACTTACACTTTTTATAATTTTCCTTTAGCACTTCTTTTTTTTTTTCTTGTCTATATTAAATGTTTCTAAGAACCAAGCACAAATAGTATTTAGTAGCAAACGAACACATACAAACACACACACACACACACGCAGGTACACTCAATATAAAACAAAAAAACACCCACTTTTTTACACTAAAAAAAAACAAGAAACACAAAAATAAAAATACAAGAAAAAACTAAAACAATTTTACACAAATTCACACAAACAGCAGCGCTGAAGAAGAATCTGATAATGCAGCAGACAGTAGCGAAGAAGACGATGAGGATGACGACGATGAAGATGACGACAACGATAACGACACCGAGGACGATGAAAACGTGGAAGATGATGATGTAAATAATGCTAAAAATCCTGTTCAAGTGGCGCTGCAGAATGCGCTGAATAATTTTAGAAAACTAGATAATTCGGTTGAGGAGAGCTTTTTAGAAATAACAGATGCAAAGGCACAGATAACCACAACAACAACAACTTCAACAACACCTACACCTTTAAAACCAAAAAAATCGAATGACACTTTCGAGTATTTGACACATGTTTCAGATGATAAGGAGTTGTGGCAACAGTATTTGTTAGGCCTTGTTATGGCAACAGCGCCAACCACAACAAGTACCGTCACACCATTTAAAACCGTTACACAAACAACACCCACAACACAAGATACACCTGCAACACTGCTCCAACAATTACAACAACAAGAAGGCATTTTGATTAAAACTAGCACAAGTAGCAGCACCAGTAGCAGCGGCAACAACAAAAACAACAACAACACTAGCCGAAGTAGTAGTAGTAAAAATAGTAGTAGAAGTAGTAGTAGTAGCAACGATAATAATAGTAGCGAAGAACAACAAAATAACACAATAAACACAACAAAAACACACTCCCAAGAACAACAACAACAACAACAACAACAACAACAAAAACAACAAAACATACAAAAACTCTATACCACAGACTATCGCAAACAATTTCAATACTATTTAAATCTTTTACAAAAAAATAGTAGTATTTCTTATTCTTTACTAAATTCCAATAAAAAACAATTACAACAACGTACCACAAAGCAACAATCATCACAAACGCAAAATTCAAATTATAGTGTAACCAACAACAACAACATCATCGACAACAACGACATCAAAACGGGCCTAAATGAGGATGGGGAGGAGGATGAGGTGGAGGATGTTAAGAGTAATGAGGCGATAGAGCGCCGAAATCGTAAAGTTGATGTGGCGATAACCACATCTGTGCAACAACAACAATTGCCAATAACGATTGCAACAACAGCAGCAACAATAACACCAACCAGAAATGCTATATATGGTGTGCGCTCTACGCCCAGAACTCATACATTCTTCGATGCCTACTTCAAAAAGTTGCAGGCAATCAATGCATCACAACAGCAGCAGCAGCAACAACAACAACAGTCGCCACCTACAACCATTACAGCAACAGTATCATCAACAACATCAGTGTCTTCATCAACATCAACATCATCATCGTCGTCGTCAGCTGCAACAACGGGTCAGCGAAAGGCGGATGCGCCAAGCAGTTACGATCACTTTGGTGGCCATTTTCTTAAACGTACGCTGATTAGTAGTAAAAATAGTAGTAGAAATAGTAGTAGCAATAAAAATAATAGTAGTAACAACAACAACAACAACAACAACAACAACAAACATAAATCAACAACGACTACGACTGCACAGCCAGCGTATGCATCAAATTATATCGGTGATAACTCGAATAATTTGCCAGCTGTAGCGAATGTTGAACAGTCGGCAGTAGAACAACAATCACAACAACAGCAACAACAGGCACAGGAACAACCACCACTGCCATCACAACAACAACAATTGAAAACACAAAAATTTACAAGAAGACAACTAATACGCACCACTCAAATCAAATGAAACCATTTTGCCCCCACCTGATATTTAACTTTAACATTGTTTTGTTTGACAAAACACTTTGTTTGTAATTTTTAACTGCTATAATTGTTGGAGCTACTACTAATTTTTGTTACAAAAAAAACAAAAGCTTTGTTATTTTTCTCGTTCTTAATTCAAACACACACAAATCGCAAGCGCGTTTAAGTTTTAATATTAAACGTCACAAAAAATATCCACAAAAACCACAAAATCAAAAAAAATTTACTACCATTTCGTGCGGTAAGCAAACTATTTTTCATAAAAACCAATACAAAAATCCATAAAACTTATAACAAATATGGTTAGCAAAGTAGTAGTTGGATGCTTGTGGCTTAATGTTGTTAGATAATAAGCTACACCTTAAACTAGCTAATAAGCAAAGCAACACATTTGTCTGCCTGCCGCCTGCTAAAACTAAACTCAAAGTTCAGGAAAAAAAATTAATCTAAAAAATCAAAATTAATATGCCGCTTCAGAATTGTTTTAATCATGGAAATATATGCCACAAAAATAATCATTTCATTTCAAAAGCTAACAAATCGCTAACGAAGAGCATTCATTGGAACTGACTCAAATGCTTGACTAGACAGTTGTCAGTTAAAACAAAAAATATGCATAATTAAATTGAGAAATTATGTTTTAAACGAAATTCGGTTTAAGAGTATGGCGTAAATGGTAATAAGATTGTAAAAGAACCCATAACAAGGCATTAATTTTAACGAGCATACCAAAAAACTACTTTATATCAGTTAATTGCATCTGACTTCCATGGGATCTCATTATATCGGATCTAATATGCAAGTTCTGAATGTATTTATTTAAAATTTTTCCTATACATATCAACTAACTTTGCAAAATTTCTTCAAAATTGTATTATCAATAAAATACTTAAAAAAGAAAGGAATAAAGTACTGAAAATAGTAGTAGTTGTAGTGAAAGAAACAGTAGTTTGTATCTATTAAATTGTATTTCAAAAAATTCTTGAAAAATCAGTAGAAGAATATTAGTAGCAGTTATTGTAGTAGTAAAAGTAGTTAGTATGCATGCTCTAGGCAACACTAATGTGTTTAGCGCAGTTCTGTTTGCAACCAGAAGTAGTTCAGTTCAACGTTGCCAACTATTTATTAACTGCTTAACTGTTACAACGTTTCCATGGCGAGTTAAGTCGGAGTTAGGGTTTTCGTCAAGTTGACAAAATGGCGTTTCTAATTCCAAAATGTTTCCATGCACAACTTCGACTCGAGTTGGACTCGTCAATTTATTTTTAACATTTTTTTTGCTTATTTTGTTAATAAAATCGCAAAAAATGGATATTTATAAATAAACTAGAAATTTTATGCTTAATTCGATATAAAATAATGCAGAAAACGTGAAAAATGTTAACAAGTCTAAAGATAAGTTTAGTGGAGTTTCGTCTATTTAACGAAAATCTACTCAACTTGCGTTTCCATGGCGAGTTAAGTCGGGATTAACTTTGATTAAATTAGTAAATGTGTTGTGTTGTTCCTTCGACATTCCCTGCAGGAAATATTTTTAAATCGTCATGAGTTGAAATTTTTTTTTAGTACATCTTTAATCAATTGAATTCAATCATAAATGTAGTGTCAAAACTATCATAATGATCATAGTAACAATTTTGTGTAAAATAAGAACAATTTTCACTATTCAAAATGTTTAATATGGCGCTTAAACTATTTTTACAAAACTTTTACGTTGACAATGTTTGTGTCTTCTAAGTGACAAACTACCATTATATTTTTTGTTTTCTTTATTTTTAAAACATTTGATATTTTTAAACATTACTTTTGCATTTATTATTCAGGGAAATGAATTTAAAAACTGTTAAAGCAATTTGAGCTAAAATATGAACTATTATAATTAAACTAAAGCAAATTTTAAACCTTTAGAGTCCAGTGCTGGTTTAAAACTTGTTTGACTTGAGATAAGCAAAATGTAGTTCATAGTTAACCTAAGATTAACTTAAATATCGGGATTTTAGTGCGGGCTTAAAAAGATCACAGTTAGAATTGTTTAATATGGCAATACCTTTAAATCATGGTTGGAAATTGTGTTTGATAAAAAAGGATCGTTCCAAACTAAACACCAAAATATTTTTATTTAAAAGAGTACCATATAAATATTATGATTTTGATGGTAAGATTGTTCAGGGGCATGCAGGTAACGATTTAAATGCACAATTTATGTTATATAAATTACTTCTCTCTTTAGAAAAAAGGAATGTACAGCGTACAGCTCATACAGTTCATCATTCCACGTTATTCGGTACTCGCCATAAAATATATGCATTATTATTTAAAGAAATAAATTAATTCACTCTCATTAAACTAACTTTTGAGAAACTTTTCCATTTCACTTAACTTTTATTTAGCTGACGATTCATTTCAATTCATCACGTTTTATCAAAATTTTAACTTAATTTGCACCATCATTTTATTGTGTAGGTGATTCAATGTTTGTAAAGACAAAACGAAATGATAACAAAATACTTAGGATTTGATTGAAACCTTTGCATAAATTGAACTTCACACTTGAACTTGAAAATTTCAAAGCGATTTAATAAAATCAAATTTTCAAATCGGTTCTTAAATTATCAAGTCGCCTAGGAAGTGCGTATAAACAAGAATTTATTTTTAAACCGTTCCGAAAATCAGCTTTTTTGCTTTTATTACCAAACTTATTTGAGTTGTCAAGTTTTAAAAACGCTTCCACAATCGCTTTTACTGAAGTCGATTCGGTGCTTGGGTATAAACACACTACATTAAACTGTACTGAGTCAAAATGATGTAAGAGAATGCGCTTTAACGTGCCGGATAAACGTGGTATTAGACATATTAATTTTTAAATGAGATTTTTCAAATAAGGCGCTAATTTGATAACAGTTGTAATTTGGTACTTTTTGAACAAAAAGGTATTCTAAAAAAAATACATTTTCCAACTCTGCTTCAAGTATTAAGGGTTTATAGATAATTTTTATATAGATAATATAGATATAATTTTTAACAAAACAAGCAAAACATGAAAGAAAAGACAAAAATGCGCAGAAATTTCTTATTTAATATATTTTTAATATTATTCAAGTGAAAATTCTTTAGCACCATTGTGATTTGAAACTCGATGAAACGAAAATGGCATATTTTATAAACAAGCCTCTGTTTAGTGTGTACACAAACCAATTTCAAAGAATTTTAAACGTTGCAGTAGTTGTTGAACTGTAGGATAATTTAGAGTCTACTTTTATGAGAATTTGTAAAAGCTAATTTCCAACGGATATTAGAAGTTACGAAAAAGAACAATTATTAAAATGCATTTGTAAATGCTTGTTAATGTGTGGTGGAAGGTGTTGTCTCTTTTTCTTTACACAGCTGCTAAGAAAATTTCAGTTTAGTTTATCAGTGCGTGTGGTTTTTTATTTTTAATACAGAAAAACAAAGCATTCAGAAAATAAAACAATAATTGTTCTAAGTTACGTGTAAGTAAGTTTACTTATATAATTTTTTTACAGAGTTTATAGCCTACTGATTTATGTTTATATGATTTTTTTTTCAATTGTACATGTAAAACTTATGAAATAAGGCATTCCTTCGAACAGCCATAAATGACTTCTAACGGAAACGGAACTACTTTTTTGAAAAAAATTTTGTTGCGTATCTAATTATTCCATTTCAAACATAAATCAAACAAAAAAAAATAATTTTTTTTTATCTAAATCAGAATGCGTGTGGTAGAGGGTTAAAAACGAAAGTCATAAATAGAATGTCAAAACTAGATTTTTAACCGACTTCAAAAAGGAGGAGGTTCTCAGTTGGTTGGTTTTTTTTTTGTAAATGTACATCGATAACTCCTAAAGTACTTGCCCGATTGCCGTAATTTTTTGTCAACAGATAAAGACATTGGACGCGGTGGTGTCCGTCTCCGGTATTCGACACAGGGGCGTGGCAATATAAGAAAAACTCTGTGTATCGAATAATATTAACTCTAGAGTACTGAAATTTAGTACAGGGGTGGGAACAATTATTTAAAACTATATCCAAAAAGTGGGCGTTATTCGATAAAAGGCGTGGAAATATTAGAAAAACGCTGTAACTCGAATAATATTGACACTAGGGTACTGAATTTAGCTACAGGGTTAGGCATAATTATTAAAATTTACGGTGAATAAAGTGGGCGTTGTTGGACAAAAGGGCGTGGCAATATAAGAAAAATACTATATCTCATTTAATATTGACACTAGGGTACTGAAAATTGGTACAGGGGTAGGAACAGTTATTACAAATTATGATCAAAAAAGTGGGCGTTATTCGATAAAAGGCGTGGAAATATTAGAAAAACGCTGTAACTCGAATAATAGTGACACTAGGGTACTGAAATTAGCTACAGGGGTAGGCATAATTATTAAAATTAACGGTGAAGAAAGTGGGAGTTTTGGACAAAAGGGCGTGGCAATATAAGAAAAATACTGTATCTCAGTTAATATTGGCACTAGGGTACTGAAAATTGGTACAGGGGTAGGAACAATTATTACAAATTATGGTCAAAAAAGTGGGCGTTATTCGACCAAATCGTGGCAATATTAGAAAAACGGTGTAACTCGAATAATATTGACAATAGGATACTGAAATTAGATACAGGGGTAGGCATAATTATGAAAATTTACGGTCAAGAAAGTGGGCGTTATTGGACAAAAGGGTGAGGCAATATAAGAAAAATTCTGTTTCTTAAATAATTTTGACACTAGGGTACGAAAATTCGTTACAAGAATGGGCAAAATTGTTATCATAATCTCTAAAAAGGAAGAAATAAAAACTTTTTAACAAAAAAAAAACCACTACGAAGTAAAAAATAATTTTAAATTACTTTTCACATTAATTCTTGGTCAAATTTGATAACTTATTTATATGTATATATTATTAAATTGGAAATCTTATTATTATAATTTTTTTCAGTTTTGTATTATTATCATAAATATATTAATTTCTCCATGAATATAAAACCTTTAAAGTCGGCGCTTATATAATCAGACTTTTATAAATTAAACACTCCGGCTTTAAAGGTTTTATATTCATGGAGAAATTTATAATACAAAATATAAAAAATTATAATAAAAAGATTTCCAATTTAATAATGTAAATAAATAAATTATCAAACTTGACCAAGAATTAATGTGAAAAGTAATTCAAAATTATTTTTTACTTTGTAGCGGTTTTGAAGTTGGTTTTTTTTTTTTGTTAAAAAGTTTTTATTAGCTATAACTTTTGATTGGAAAGAGATATTGGGGTGATTTTTTTACATAAATTATTTCTGAGAATTTTTGCAAATGAATTCTATGTCATATGAAAGGTAGTCAGTCAGCAAAATCAATTAGTGAGTAATTTTTGTTTAAAAAGTCCATATTTTGGACCGCTCCAGGAGTACCGGGTTCGAATCCTGGCTGGGCCATCATGGTCCTACGCTTTAACCTTCCTTTTCTTACTTCTCATCAAAAGAACTTCAAAACATATTAGTTTACGACGAAAAGCTTTAGTTGGTGGTGGCAGAAAAATTTGTGGAGAAGATCGCTTAGGCACTTGATTTGACTGCGGCAAAGGCATAACACTTACCTCATATGCAATATCACATGTTAAACTGCTTTCTGCCACACCAAGGACATTCTACACAAAAAGTTTCCAACTTTCACCCATTTTCCAATCATTTTTTCTTTTTCTTGGCAATCAAAAATTATCATAAGTGACTAAATAATAATATCAAAATAAATGGAACAGTTATTTTAAATATAATTTATTCAGCTAGACTTTATTCTGTCATCTTAATTGTTAAGTTTTACTTCGACCAATAGTGTCGAGGGAATAGGAAAGTAATTTGATATACCCATTATTTTAGATTGCGTCTAGTCTTCAATTGTTATTATTAAACTTAGTCAATGATAGTTTTTTCTTAGGATTTAATGGTAGGAAAGAAATTATTTCGAAAGTATCAACAAATTTTAAAGACAGACTAAAGTAATAACATCTTTTACATTTTCCATAAACTTTGCTTTCAACTCTCTCGAATTTATGCTATATCAAAATCAAGGAATAGCCTTACTATATGCTATTACTATAATTTTGCATTTCATGATCATGCTAATGGGTAACCGTTAATTGTTAATGAACTCATTTTTTGAATCTACTCATTAAAATTCTCTACATCTCTACTACTCTTTCCTTACTACTTTTACTCTAATTGTTTCTGCACTACAAAATCTATTTTCAAAACTATTTCCTACAAGCATGATGTAGTTTCTCTCTCTCTCTCTCTACTTTCTTCTATTCTTCACACCGCTACTTCACATAAAGCACTCACTCGATCGTTATTCATCAAAAACAAGCATCCGGAAACAACATGGAAATGAAACATTACCAATGCAAAACAAACACAATTATGCGCAAACATTTCA
Source organism: Dichetophora obliterata (assembly GCA_963920525.1). NCBI lineage: Eukaryota > Metazoa > Arthropoda > Insecta > Diptera > Sciomyzidae > Dichetophora > Dichetophora obliterata. Next base: position 197,983,588 of record OY986437.1, on the reverse strand, counting down.
GAAATTAAAACAAAACACACACAAAACCACACAAATAAACAACAAAAAATTCACACAATTTAGCTATTTTAGTAACTCATACATAAAAGCAGTAAAGCTTTAATTAAACTACAAATTTTAAAAACAAAATTTTGGACTATGGAATGATTTGGAATTAAAACATAGCATATTTCAGATGGAAAAGGATTTCAAGATAATAAAAAAAGCACATTGAAATAAATTATACAGCAAAATTTTAAAATTAATTATTTGCAGCTGCAAATAAGCAATAATTCACACACAGTTTAAATAATTTTGGTAAAAAATAAAGCATGTGTGCTTCATAAAATGCTCACGAAATGGCTTCATTGAAACACCATAAAAAAAACACTTGCATTTAATGACATTGCAAAAATATTAACTAATATTCATGCATTTTTTTAACAAATCATGCATTAAATATTTAAAATATTATTAATTGAATATAAAACTAATGATATTTTTTCTCTCTCTCTCTCTTTCTCTTTTTAATATCTTTCTCTTCATAGTGGTTAACTGGAAAGCATTTCCTTTCTAGACATTTAGTGTTATAGCCAGACATATTTTTGACATTTGGCACAGAATAACAACAAAACTTAAAAACAGCAGCAACCACAACAATGAAAAAAGTACAACAACAACTACGAACAAAATGCAAAATTTAATCAAAGTCAAATGTCAAAATGAAACGCCGAAAACGGACGTGAGTGAACAGAGCTCATAACAACAACAGCGGAAAAGGAAATGATTGTTTTGCCATTAAGTTTAATTAAACTATAGCTAGAATTTAAATTAAATACTTATTTTATTTGTATTTTTAATAATTTTATTTTTGTTTACTACGTATTTTTTTGTTTTTTTTTTTTGTTTGTTTTGTTTTGTTACTCAAACAAATTGCCGCATAAATCTTTTTAAGAAAAATAATTCATTCTATTTAATACATGAAATGTATTATTTCGTTGAATTAAACTATTACCGTTATTCGCTTACATTTACATTGTATAGAAAAGAAAAAATAATGAAGCACATTCTACCACTTTTTAGTGAAAAGCAGCAAACGTAGCAAAATAAAGCGCTTTTGTGACGCTAAGCAAGTGACACAAATTGCAGTGATTTTGACAAGTGTTTTGAAAAAACTTTGTTTTTCTGTTCTTGAAGCATTCAAATTAAAGCATTCACATACTCCTAAAAGTATGCACAATTTTTGTTTAAGATTGTCTCAAAAAGTCTAACCGCCTCATTTCGTATCACGAAAATGCAAACCAACGACAAGCAAGACACGAGAAGCAATAGAATTTTGTATAGAAAAAAGTATTGTTTCTTGTGTCTGGCTTGTCGTTGGTGTGCTTTTTCGTAACACAAAATAATGCAGTAAGTTCTTTGAATCCATGCCAATAAATAAATAAGCATTCAATAAAAAAATGTTAAAGCCTTAAATGGTAATCGCTTGACTTGGAACAGCGCTACGATTTAACACACTAAGAAAATATACAGAAAAGGAGTTTTTAATAGTTTAATAACTTGACTTATAATTTTTTTTTAAATAACTGCCTTAATACTGCCTTTAAATGACATAACTGTCTTAAAACAGTTCAGCAAGCAATGGTCGTAAACCAATCTAGCACCATTTTTGAATAATCTTAACAAATGTGATAAATTCATGTCAAATTTCAAATCAAAATCACAAATTTTTAACTACAAAAATAAACGATATATATTTAACAAAACAGACGTTTTATAAAGAAAAAAAACTATTGAAAAACTTTATTTTAGAGGAAAAAAACACAAACTGTTATATTTATTGAAATAAGCATAAAAAAACACAAATTTACGCTAACTGTAAAGAAACTTTATTTATATAAAAAAAAACAACTAAATTTTAACAGTCCATCAAACTTAAAAATATTTGTATGAATTAAGCTGCGTATATTTCCTTTCTTTGCGTGAAATTTAACTAACACTATTTTTATAAAATTTCTACATACTATCATACAAATTTATAAACTTTCTTTAATAACGTTTGTTAATTTATTAAGATTTTTTGTTAATGATTTGCTTTCATTTAGGTTATAGTTTAATTATTATAAAACAAAAAATAATTTAAATTTTTATTTAACATCATTCATTATTGGAAGCAAATTGTCCCTCTTCTATACAGTCTATATCATTATTTTTTATATTTTTTATACAAATAAAAACATTGTTTAGTTTATTTTTTGTTAAGCATAAGTTACATTTTATTCTTAGTTTGTAAAAAGAAAGAAGAACATTTTTGTAAAAAAAACTTTAATTGGATATTGTTTCGTTATAGCCTAAAATTAAGAAATCAATGCATAAATTTATAGAAATAAAAAGTAAAATAAATAAAAATGAAAATTTAATTTAATAGAAAGCAAACAAAATTTCATTTAAAATTTTACTGGACGTGAACGATTCAGTTACCGAATTTAAAGCAGTTTATGCCAATACTTTGTACTTTTTTATTACAACTTAAATGTCAAAGGGTACGAAAATTTGGAACAATTCCTTTTTTTTTGCATTTTTCTCGGAACCAAAGTATACACTTTTCTCGGAAAAGACTAATAGAAATTTGGTAAAATCAATCAATTTTCAGAAATTCCATTTGCAATCCATAAATGTGAATTGAAATACGAATATTCCATTTATTTTGAAAAGACCAATTTAAATTTAGATTTGAATTTGGATAAGATGTTCAGAAAAGATCACTTGTAATTCAGATTTGAATTTGAAGTTCAGAATGGATTACTAGAAAATTTAGAGTAGATAAATTTAAATAGAGAAAAGATTATATGAAATTCAGAAAGAGATGAAATTCAGAAAAAATTATTTGATACAAAACACATGAAACTAAGCATTTTTTAAATGTAATTGTGATTGAAATTTTAATGGTATAGTAATGGTTGTGGTAATGTTAATGCTAATGATAATAGTAATAGTAATGACAATGTTAATGAAAATGGTAATGATTATAGCAATGGTTTGGTAATAGTTATGGCAATAGTCACGATAATGGTTATGGTATAGGTTAAGTTGGTTATGGTAATAGTTAGGGTTACCAGAAGTCTAGGGCAAAATAAGAGAACTTTTGACAAAAAAAAGAGGACAAAAAGAGACTTTTTTAAAATTCAATAAAATTTATTGTAAAGTAAAAATATCAAAAAAACATTTTTTAAAACATTATTTTTTCAGTTTTTTAGTTTTAAAAACATTTGTTATGTAAATGTAAATTAAAAACATTTGAAAATTATTATTTCAAAAAATTAAACAAACTTGAGGTTCAAGTAAATGAGACCAAATAAATAATATTAGAGTTTTTTTATAAAGACTTTTCAACTGAAGTAACAAACGAGATCAAATAGTGATTAGCTATCAAGCTTCCTCAGAATCATACTTAAAGCTTTCTTGAGCTTGTTTTAATAACCGTTTCTCTTTTTAACATGCGTCGAAAAACTCCAAACACGATACGTTTTTGAAAATATAATTTTTTGTTAAAAAATCTCGAAGCCAATTTTTGGTTGGCAAATTAATATATTACTAAGTGTCATTTATGCAATCTATTTTCCATAAGTTCGATATAGTTAAGTATTTTATTTACATTTATCCATTCAAAAACTGAAAAAATTTTAAATTCTTTGGACCATGCTTTAAAATAATCGTAAGATATTTTGTGCAGGTTTGGGAGGTTTTTTTGAAAGATTTACGTATCGAGTAAAATTTCCTGAAACGTTTTTTCTTAATATTAGTTAGGGCCAGAGATATAAATTTTACATTTATTAAAATGTAAAAAATTCTCGTTTTTGGCTGTTTCAAAATAATTCCCAATACTGTACAAATATTTTTGAACAAAACCTTCTTTTTTCTTGCATTTGAACCAAAAACTAAACCTTTGAAACAAATTTAGGGTTAACCGATGTCTCTAAAAGGGTGAAAAAATAGCTAGGACGAAATCGTCATAGTGGACACATAACGTATGCAAAAATATAGTGGTTCAGGGATGGCGTTCAGCATTGCCATATAGCTATTAACTTGCAAATCAGTGTTGATACTTTTCACGCAAATTTCTTTGTGTGCATTTTTAGTAAATTTTTTATTGATAGATATATTTTGTCTCCAACAAAAAAAGACTGCTTTTAATTTTAAAAAATATAAAAAAAGATCTCGATAAAAAAAGAGAACATGTCCTTTTTAAAAGAGATATGATGGCAACGGTAGTATGGTTATGGTTATGAATATGGTAACGGATATGCTGATGGATAAGGGTAATGGAAATGGCAATGATTATTGTAATGGTAATCGTATGGTAATTGTATGGGATTCAAATCATTCAATCATTAAGTTTAAAGAAAATTTCACTTTTTGATTTTCGATTGATCTTTTCTGTATTTTAACTCATCTCCTCTGATTAAAATATTTTTTTCTGAAATTATTAAATTATCTTTCAGAGATAAAAGCAATCCACTAGAAATATGTGAAAATGAGTTTTGCTGGTTTTTCTTCTTGCAGATAAAAATGTCTGGTTTTTCTTCCTTGGGCAGATTTAAGTATCCCTCTTGCTAAATCTTGATGACCACTCATAAAATAAGTCAAAATCTCCATTTTTTTTTTTTTTTTGTTAATGGACATATTCGGTTTTGGTTCCATTTTTTTTAGAACAAAATTGCCGCAGACGAAAACTATTTCTTGCCGACTGATTTTTTTGTTTCAAAGGTTATATTAAAAATTGTGTTTAAAGAAGTTTAAAGAAAATTTCACTTTTTGATTTTCGATTGATCTTTTCTGTATTTTAACTCATCTCCTCTGATTAAAATATTTTTTTCTGAAATTATTAAATTATCTTTCAGAGATAAAAGCAATCCACTAGAAATATGTGAAAATGAGTTTTGCTGGTTTTTCTTCTTGCAGATAAAAATGTCTGGTTTTTCTTCCTTGGGCAGATTTAAGTATCCCTCTTGCTAAATCTTGATGACCACTCATAAAATAAGTCAAAATCTCCATTTTTTTTTTTTTTTTTGTTAATGGACATATTCGGTTTTGGTTCCATTTTTTTTAGAACAAAATTGCCGCAGACGAAAACTATTTCTTGCCGACTGATTTTTTTGTTTCAAAGGTTATATTAAAAATTGTGTGCTGCCAAATCTGACGATACAATCGATGATAGTCGATTGAAGCAAAGTATGTGCTGGCAACTGTCGGTTGTATCGAAAGAACTTAATTGTATTAAGTTGCGTGCTGGCACCCCTGAATATCAATTGATATTCTCTATACTTCAATTAATATTTTCTGAATTTTTAATGGAACTTATAAATATCACAGACCATCTTTACTAGATCTTCTGCCGTCTCATTCGCCTAAATGCCCTGATAGATAGACTCAGAAGACGTGTACTCTCTTCTAAGTGAATAGTGTATCTCTACCAGTCAGGAAATTTTTGGACTTGATAGTAGCGAAGGGCATGGATTTAATCGCCGCTTGGCTGTCGACGAAGATGTTAAAAAAGTGATAAAATCCCTTACTTACTTACTTAGTTGGCGTTACAACCGTATGTCGGTCTTGGCCTCATCTAAGAATTTGCGCCAGCCATTTCTGTCTTTCGCTTGCTGGTGCCAGTGGGAAATTCCAAGCTTCGTCAGGTTGTCCTCTACTTGGTCTTTCCAACGAAGATACGGTCGTCCTCTTCTGCGTTGACCGCCGTTGGGTACCGAATCGAATGTTTTCTTCACTGGAACATCGTCTTTCATGCGCTGAACATGACCAAGCCAGCGAAGCCGCTCTATTTTAATGCGCTTGACTATATCGATGTCAGCGTACAGCTCATACAGTTCATCATTCCACCGTATTCGGTACTCGCCATTGACGCAGATTGGTCCGTCGATCTTACGAAGAATCTTTCTCTCGAATGCTCCTAAAGTCTTTTCATCTAAACTGCTCAGCGTCCAGGTTTGTAATGCATAAAGTAGTACGGGCATGATGAGCGATTTATAGAGCGTGATTTTCGTTCGTCGAGAGAGGGCTCCGCTTCTCAATTGCCTACTGAGCCCAAAGTAACACCTGTTGGCAAGAGTTATTCTTCGTTTGATCTCAATGCTGATGTCGTTGGTTGAGTTAATGCTGGATCCCAGATAAACGAAGTTCTTCACAACCTCGAATGAGGTATTGTCAACGGTAACGTGGGTTCCAAGACGCTGGGACTGTTTGTTTGTTGACACTAAGTATTTCGTCTTATCTGCATTCACTGCCAGACCCATTCGACTTGACTCTCTAATTTGGAAAATGCTGCACTGACTTCGCGCGTATAATGGCCAATGATATCGATGTCATCAGCATACGCAAGCAGCATAACACTCTTGTAGAATATTGTGCCACTACGTCTCTCAGATCAGCAGCTCGGATAATATTTTCCATCATTAGGTTGAAAAAGTCGCACGATAAGGAATCACCTTGTCTGAAACCTCGTTTGGTAATAAATGGTGGGGAGAGGTCCTTCCCGATTTTAACTGCGCTGCTGGCGTTGCTCAGTGTCATCCTGCAAAGTCGTATTAGTTTTGCAGGAATACCAAATTCAGACATGGTGGAATACAGGTGCTTCCTTATTGGGCTGTCGAAGGCGGCTTTGTAGTCGACAAAAAGATGGTGGGTGTCGACTTGTTTTTCTTGAGTATTCTCCAAGATTTGTCGTAGCGTGAAAATCTGGTCGATGGTGGACTTTCCAGGTCTGAAGCCACACTGATAAGATCCGATTAGTTCGTTTACAATGGGCTTCAATCTTTCACATAAAACGCTCGACAGGACCTTATATGCGATATTAAGAAGGCTTATCCCACGGTAATTGGCACAGATAGTGGGATCGCCTTTCTTGTGGATTGGGCAGAGCACACTGAGATTCCAATCGTTCGGGATGCATTCTTCCGACCATATTCTGCATAGAAGCTCGTGAATGCATTTAAGTAGAGCTTCGCCTCCGTTCTTAAACAGCTCAGCAGGTAAGCCATCAGCTCCCGCGGCTTTGTTATTTTTAAGCCGAGCTATAGCTGTCAGAACTTCATCATAGTCGGAACCTCAACGCTGTCATCCAAAATTGGGGTTTCCGGAATATCATCTCTGTTGGCGGGATTGTTGTCAGCGTCGCCATTAAGAAGCTTAGAGAAGTGTTCCCTCCATAACGTCAGTGTACTCTGGACATCTGTCACTAGATTCCCGTTTTCATCCTTGCAGGAAGAGGCCCCAGTTTTAAAACCATCGGCAAGGCGTCTTATTTTTTCAAAAAATTTTCGGGCCTCATTCCTGTCACCAAACATCTCAATCTTCTCTTGCTCGCGCTTTTCTGCCTCTCTTTTCTTTCACCTGAAAATATGTCTCTCTTCCCTCCTCTTTTCTTTGTATCGCTCCTTAGCAGCGAGCGTTACAATCGACTGCAGGGTGGCTTTGTAGGCGGCGTCTTTCTCTGCAGTGGCGTCGCGACACTCCTGGTCATACCACTGTTTTCGGCGAGGGCGTTGGTAGCCAATCACCTCTTCAGCAGCCGCACGCATGGAGTTGGAAATGTGTGTCCACTGCGCGCATATATCATCGATTGGAGGAGTGCTTTGAAGCAGGAGTGAGAGTCGAGTGGCGAAAGCATCGGCTGTCTGTTTCGATTGCAGCTTGTCGACGTTTAGCTTTCTCTGTGTACGGTTGCGTGTATTCTTAGCTGCACACAGACGTGTACGGATCTTGGCTGCAACAAGATAGTGATCCGAGTCAATGTTTGCACCACGGATCGTGCGTACATCCAATACACTGGAAGAGTGCCTTCCGTCGATCAAAACGTGATCAATTTGATTTTTTGTTTTTTGATCAGGGGACATCCAGGTTGCTTTATGAATATTGAGATGCTTGAATCAAGGGCAGCGCTCGTAAGCATTTTGAAGGCGCTCGTAGAAAATTTCCTTGATCTCATCGTCCTTGTCTTCTGTCGGAGCGTGCGCACATAATAGGCTTATATTGAAAAATCTAACCTTGATGCGGATTATGGCAAGTCGTTCGTTCACAGGTGTGAATCGCAGGATGTGGGGCCGTAGTCTCTTGCCAACTACAAATCCGCACCCAAACTCGTGCTTCTCCGCATGGCCGCTGTAGTAGATATCACAGGGTGCATGCCGAATGCAACCCTGTCCCTTCCATCGCATTTCTTGGATAGCAGAGATATCAGCTTTGTATCTTTCCAAGACATCAGTTAGTTGGATAGAGGCACCTTCCCAATTAAGAGTTCGGACATTCCAGGTGCATATCCGTAAATCATTATCAGTTTTTCGTTTGCGGTAGTCGTCATCAGATTTGGGGATCAGTTTTCTTCTATTCTTATTTGTTTTCATTGAAATAGGTTTTTACGGGCGGGCTTCAAGCCCGACGCACAACCTGTTTTAAGCCTAGGAAGGCCCGCCACTCAGATTAGCAGCCAAACTAACGGTTGTCAGTTTTTACGTTGCCCATGAAACACCACGTGGAGGTTTGAGTCGACTTGAGGCGATTTCACAAAGATTATGCTGGCCTCGCAAGGTTGAGACAGTCAGACATGTTACATTGTTACATCGCCCCCAGTTTACAAAATCCCTACGGACCTTAAAAGAATTGTTTGATGTTATCATAATGCATGTGTGTCTTTTCATGATGCACGTGTGTCTTTTTTGGTTTTCATGTTGGCTTTTGATTGCATAAAGTGCTTAAGGTATGACCTGCGGTAAAAAAAAAATTTTTCACCTATTTTCACGTCTTCTAAAATCCTTCAAAAATAATGCCTTAAAAAGATTTTTTAAAATTCGAATTATTTTCGGAGGTACAGAGCAATATCTATATCTATACTTTTAAATAAAAGGCTTCTCACGAATCTACGACGACGCCAATCTTAAAAACTACTAAACTGGTTTTAGTAATTCTATCACTAATACAAAGGTACATGTTTAACTTAAGATCTTGCATCCTTAATTTTTTTAAAACCACTCTTAAAAGTTATTAAAAATTAAATTTATAAAGTAGCCAAAAAAACCAAACATAAAAATCATTGCTTCATTAAATTGTTAGACACACAAGCAGCACAAAGCTTTATCTCTCTTTTCCTCTGCTATAGTGTTTCTCATTGTTTCTATTGCGGTGTCGGGTAGCTTTTCACATTTATACTCTCCCATATTGAGTTTCAGTGTGTTTAATGAGCGCTTCATAGAGCACACTGAAAACAACCCAGTGGTAAATGGACACTTGGCGTAACCAAGTATTTCTAAAATACAATGTAGCTGCGAGACCTTCAACACCTGTACACAATTCTGAATTACATTTGTTCGGGAATGACCGCTAAGCCACTGATGACATCTACCTTACACAGTAAACTGCTTTTTGCAGAAATCTCAAAGACTTAGAGTATTTTTTGTGCTCTGATTTATATTGCAAAATTAAATTAATGTGTAGTGGACGGACTGTCAATAGCAACATACCGACGGACGGATAATGTGGAATCTAGGCAAACAGACCAAAATGTAAAATGCAGACGAACAGTTAAAAAAAAAAAATATTTTTAAGCTGGAACAAAAACTGACTTATGAATTTACAGTAAGGTGGAGCAAAAAATTATTTGTTTTTTGCAAATTTTATTTTTCCTGTCCGCGGTAAAATTTAGAATGAATGTAAAACTTATTATGAAGTGAGTGCGCATTAGTTAATAGGTATTGCTAAGAAAGCATTGCTAGATGTGGTGTCAGGAAATTTATTAGTAAAATCTATAAACTAAAACTATTGGAACAATGTATAACCCAAAACTACTACTTTAAAACAAGATTTCAGAAAATTATAAATCTTTCAAAAACTTTTTAATCGTGTTAAATAAAACAAAATAAATTTGTTTTTTATATGAAAGGAAAATAGATTCCTGAGGGAAAATATTATCGAGATATAGTATATCTATACTATTATATAAAAGGAGGCTCACGAAATTTGAAGCCAAACAAGCTCGATATTCGCTGAATCGATTAGTTTTTGATAATTCTTTGTATTAATTCTTTGATTACAATTTGATAATTTTGATAATTCTTTGTTTTATTCAGTTCCTATGATAATTTCCAGTGTAATAACTTTTTAGGTTTTTCAAAAAGTCGTATTCTTTAATTATTACAAAATTCTCGTATTTTATTGGACGCTTGCATTCCACAAGCTGCACAATGCAACAGCAAACAAAGGTTTCCTCTCTTTGTCGCAATAGCTTTTTTCAATATAACAAGGCAACCATGTTGTGGAGCATGATTCAATTACTATAGGTCGTGGTGTAAGAAAACCTGGTGTTAGTGAGTTTTTAACAACACCATGAATTTCTTCGCTTCTGTCAAAAAATTGTGAGCGAAAGAGCGAAACTGTTGATAGTTGTCAAATTTTGTTATTTGTTTGAGTTGCTAGATGATGTGCTATAGTTTTTATTGTGCGCTTTAAGTGTAAATAAATATTTAATGCAATTAATTGTGCCGTGTTGCGTTGACAAAAAGTTATTGCAGTTGTCTTCGCCGATTTGACAAGTTTTTCATTGAATGTTTTGGCCATTTTATCAAAAACGTGCGCTGGAAGGTGCCGCCGACATGAAGCTTTGGCCAGCATGCAAATTGTCTTGCATTCACATCGTTGTTTTTTTTTTTTTTTGCATAACGCACAGCGTCTCATATATTTTTTATTGTTTTCCATATCACTTTATTTTCACTTTAATCTCAGTTAAAATCTTATAAACTTGCAGAAAGACACGAATTTAACAGAATTTGTTTTCATTGGAATTCATCATCAGCTGTTTTTGACAAGAGCGAGGAAACATAATTTTATCATTTTGAGAGAGAAGTGTCAAACTCACTAACACCTCTATTTCTTACACCATGCCATGGTAGAAGATAGAGGTATATGCAGCGCTGACTGTGCTCTCTTTCCATACTGCCATGTCTGTCAAATTTAGCTGTGTGGCGAATGGAAACAAAAGAAAACAAAGAAAAAGTTTAGCTTCGTTTTGGCAATTCCGGCAGTATACTCTCATCTGGTGCATATACCTGTATTCTTCTACCATGCACCATGCTGTAGGTTGTCCATTAATTTTACGTTTACTCACAAGAATGAAGATGTACACCCGTAAAATTGAAGAGGAGAGCAAAAGAGTAATTTTTTTAATGCCATCAAAGTAATAAGTTGCAGGAATATCATAGTTTTCCCCAGTACTAAATACCCAAGGATACATTTCATTGCTGCTTTTTCTACTACGTTCTGTACTGCTTGTTTGTTTTGATAGAAAATTTAAGTGAGTTTTTTAAAAGCTAATTTCAATATTTTGTTGTGCAAATATACTTCCACCGCTGACGGCTTATTGGATCCACTGGCACATTACATTTTCGAATTTTATCACCAGAATAAACTGTTTTTCAAATACCGCATGTTGAAGGCATTATTATTTTAATAATTACAACTTAACAGTCGCGATTTATATTTTCATTGATATGACTCGCAGCAAAATATAGAATAACTACTTTTTTTTAAATACAGAACAAAACACTGAAACATAACTTTTTTAATAGAAGACCACAAAATCCTGGTTGTCATTTATATTTCAGAAAGAATATATTTTTGTTTACATATTTACGGGTGTAGTCAAACGGATGGACAACCTATAATAATTGAATCATGGTTATGGAGTTGCTTTCAGTGAGATTCTTGCTGTCATACATTGTTGATTAATTTTCTTTGCAAATGTTTTGAGGGGAGTTGCCAGAATTCAGTTATAAGCATAAATTATATATTGTAGCCTTGCCAGCTAGCTTTTCCCGACTTGAGATTGTGTTTGTGGATTGACAACATAGAAATAAAAAATAAGGAAATGGTGGTTCGCACACATACAGTGTACGTTTAGTGTGGCATTTTTTCGTGTGTTTTTTGACAGTTCGAGTCGCTCATAGAAAAAAAAACAAATAGAATCGCTGTGCTTGCAAAAAAGTTTTAAAAAATTCATTAATAAGTGGTTGTGATCACTAAAAAGTTTTAAATAACACAAAATAAATTTTAAACAGTATTATAAACATGCGTTGTATTGTGCACAGCTGTGAAAATGGCCAAAAAATTTAAGAACAGTGCGATTCCCTTTCACAGGTAATGATGCCTACACCGGTGTGTTTTTAAAAGAAAAATCGCGGTATTTATATTAAAGTGGTTTTCACAAAGTGAATATCAATTGCAAATTAATATATTTCTATTCAGAAATATTAGAAAAATCACAAAAAAGAGCCCGCAGTTTTTTAGAGATCAGAACTGCCAAAGCGCGAAGAACACTGCAATGCCGCATTCTATTTTTGAAGGGGTCACCCATTTTTAGGGCGCCCTTTTTTCAGTATATTAAATCGATATTAAAAGATATTTGTGTTTCTTTTCAGATTTCCGCATATCTTGGATATAGAAATAAATGGAAAGGAACTGCGTGTTCAAACGAAGTTGTTAGATAAAAACAAATCTATTTTGCAAAAAATATATTATAGTAGAATATTATTTAATACGCAAAAATCCCTTATTGGAGAAAATATGTTTGAAGATCATACAAAGTCTTCCGGTCATTATAATATCGTAGTATCTCATCATAGTTTTAAAACAAATCATCATATGAAATAAAAAAGCAGTAAATTGTCAAAAAATAAAAAACATTTTGATTGATTATGATGCACCATATTAAAATACATGTTCTTGAAAAATTGTACACTTCTACAACGAAAAACTCCGTTTTTATTAACAAAGTTCTAAAAGCCCCTTAGTGCAATTTTTTTCAAATTTAGCAAGAATTTTGCTTCTGTAAAATTTTTAAAATTTAACTTACGACTATTTGATTTCATATGAATATATGTTATTATTATTATGATTAATTATATGTATTAATGAATTTGTTATCTTTTGTTTTGTTAAGTTATTTAATAGATATGATCTCGGCATAAATGAAAAAAATATAATATGGGCATTTCCGTAGCTACGCACGTGACAGTCGTACGACTTTAATGAGTAGAAAAACAAAACAATTACAGTTTTCTTATTATGATTTTTCAATAGTTTACTAAGCGCACTATACAAGGTGTAAAAGCTAAGAGTTGTCAAAAGTTCGGCTCTCAGATAGAAGCCACCGAAAATGATACGTTACATGACATAAAATAGAAGTGGTTTCTACCTACATCAATATAAACGAAAAAAATCTGCGAAGTGTGCATGAGTTTTTTTATGAAAGTTTTTTAATCTGGAATAATATTGCTACATATTCATAATTGTTTCGTTGAAAAATCTTTTTTAATTATTTTTATACAAACCCTAGTATGATACGTTAAGTGATATACATTATGTAACAAATTATTTCCTTCAAAGAAGTGTTAATATTTTATAGTTTTATTTATTTAATTGAACTAGAAAAACATGTAAAGTGTAATTCAGGACCGTTACAACACAAAACTGAAAAAAATTAATTAAACTTTGTATTATACGAGTATTTATTATACTTATAAAATTTCAACTTTTGTTGCCATTCATCATGTTTGCTGCCATTTTTTTTTAAATTCAAATAGTGATCAGCTCTTAGTACTCTCACAATACAAACTTAAACTTTTTTCTCTTTTATGGAGGTTATAACGAATTTTAAGTAACATTTAATTTTTCAGTCGTGGTAGACCTTTTGGCGGAAATGCCCATATATAATTGTTTAAATAAAAAAAATTAAATTAATGGGTTCTATTAAAAACATCATTGGAACACTTTTTTTAATATGCAATTCCTATCAAAAAAACTGGGCCTAGCTGTACTACAATACAATACAATACAATACAATACAATACAATAACCGAATGCGGCCCTGAGTGAAAGTTTCTGTATTAGTGTGAACATACACCAGTAAGAAAAATGCCGCACTTTTATTTCAGAACACCACTTCCTTAAGGCCCCTATAGACGAGCAACTAATCGAACAACTAGTTGATCAACTGGTTTGTGTTTTTTTCTACAGACACAACTTTCCATTGATGGCAGATGTTAAAATTCTGTTCAAAACATTTTATTTATAAAATGCCCATAGCAGAACTTCAACAAAAACCGAAGAAAAAATTCAGTTTTCCGTTTAGTTGCTAAGTTTGCTAAAAACACGACAACTAGTTGATCAACTCGATGAGCTTCAGCCGAAAAAATCAAAACTTTTTGATTTTCAGCAACTGGTTGGAAAACTGGTTGAAAAACTGAAAAAAACCAAAAACCCACCTACACACTGCTTATTTTCATCAACCAGCAACCATTTTATCAACCAGTTGTGCGATTAGTTGCTCGTCTATAGGGGCCTTTATCTCTTATTTCTATGATTGACACCAGAACCAATGAAGCGCAAAGAGTAACCATCAGGACCATGGCAACACTTAGCTATTGATTTTCTTGGACCCCTCCCACCAGTTCATTATCTCTGCGTTCTTGTAGATTACTACAGTCGATTTATTGAAGTTGAAGTTATGAATAAAATTGATGCTTCTGAAACAATCAAGAGATTGTCAATTATATTCTCTCGTTTTGGGGTGCCATTGTCGATTACTGCAGATAACGGTCGGCAATTTATTAGTGACTAATTTAGAAATTTTTGTGACATTAATTAATTAGTATTAATAATAAGTATAACACCATATTGGCCACAAATTAATGGTGAAGTAGAACGTCAAAATCGGTCGATATTAAAACGCTTGATTATATCTCAAAATACAAACAGGAATTGGTTAGAAGATTTACAAAATTATTTGCTGATGTATAGGTCTACACATTGGCGTCGGAAGCGGGGGGAAAGGGGGCAGTTGCCCCCACCCCACTTTTTTAGCTAGATAAACAATTTAAAAGGAAAACTTCAAAAGTTATTCAAAATATCAGTTTTTTTTACAACGATAATATTTTTGTATTATAGATTTTCCTCTTCTTTCTCTCTTCTTCATAAGCATGCTTGCGGATAACCATTTTCTTTCTCTGTGTTTGCAAAAAGATAGAACAAAATGTAGAGTTTCTACTGCAAACCCACCACTTCAGTTTAAAAGCACCCTTAAGTATGTAGCTTAATGCTTGTTAATTTTGCAACTCTGGTAAGAAAAAATTTGACATGTTCTTAGGGGCTTTCCATATTGGACGACATGTTGTACGATAAGTTAGATGGAAAACTAATGGGACTATTTGATTGAGCGTTCGAACGATCCAACTTGTAAAGCAACATCATTAATTGCAAGCTCTCAAGCAGAACACATCCGGCTAATAGCTAAGCAACTTTTAGATGCCCTAACAATTGAGCAGTAATTTTACATAATTGTACAATATTGTACAATCGGCAGAAAAAAACCAAAAATTTCGACTATCATTTTAGCTTACGCATGGTACTACATGTTGTACAATCTGCCATGTTGGTCCAATGTTTTGGACCATGCGTAAGCCCCTACTGTGAATTAGCTGATGAAAATCCACCTCGACGCTTTGAAGAAACATCAAATCCGGTTCCTTCAGTACAGTTGCCATTATATGATCGGCTACGAAAATATTATTTCGAAATTTTAGATCTTCCTTCAAATGAGATAACGGCTAAATTCGATCAAACAGGTTGATATTTTACTTTTTTTTTTATTTTTGCAAGCTTACACCAGCTTCACTCAACCGACTCACTTTGATTTAACATTCGGTGAGGCGGTTGAGTGAAGCTAGTGTAAACTGGCACTTTGTAAATCTTATTGTACATTTAAACAGATCTTGACACTCTGGAATCGTTGGAAAATATTGTAATCGAAGCCTTCAACGGAAAAGTGCCTTCTGAACAAAATCTAAAAACAAAACTAGATCTTTATGTAGATGACTTTTTTGCAGATGAAATTGCTGAAGCAATTGCCTGGCCAAACACCTTGAAATTGTAGTGGCATTGTATCCCAATTTGCGAAAAATTCGGATACTGTAAAAAAAACTATTGAATGAAGTTGAAAAACTTATTGCTTTGCTTTTGACTGTGCCTGCATCAGCAGCTTCACCTGAGCGTTCTTTTAGTGCACTAAGACGACTTAAAACGTATCGTACGACTTAAACGACTTAAAACGTATAAAACGTATTTTATCAATTCTACAGATATCAAAAACAATTATAAATTTCTTATTTAAATTAAAACCCCCCTTGGTTAAATCCTGGCTACGGGCCGGCATGGACCCACAACAAACAAACAACAAACATTGCAAAGAGTTTACAGTGCTGCAAGTCTTATTAAATCCTAAAATTGCAATTTAAGAATATTTCAAATTTAGCTAAAAACGTACAATAACATTGTTAGTAATACCTTTAGTTAAATTTTTGATAATTGGGTTTTTCAAGTTTGAACAATTTTTTAGTATGAATTCACTAAGTCAACTTTGGTGCACTTAATTTTGAGTATTTTTTACTAAAACCACAATCAGTAAAGTATCTAACCTGCTACAACCATGCTTTGCATCTTAAAATTTTCGTAAAAATATTTCTTTTAACAACAAAGAAAAAACAAAACCAAAATTTACATCAAAATTATATTATGGTGTACTTTTAAATGGGGAAATGTAAAAAAAAAAACGATTTTATAAATTCTTTCCTAAATTTAGTATTCAGAAAATATCTACAAAAATCGTTAAAACTTAAATGAAAGGTATAAATGTCTCATTTGTAAATATTCATAAAATTTGTAATATAAAGAACTACTTTTGGAGTTATAGGATCATACCTGAGAACATATTTTGCAAAACTTAAAAAATTCGAAAAATCCCTTAAAAAAAATTCGCACCAGCTGGGAAAAGTCTTAGTGATTTTTATTATCTAGAAACAATACTAAATCGAACTAGTGATGTCGGTATCGCCGCGCAAAATTTTGTTCCAAATTGCTCACTCGTGATATGAGTGATAGACTTCTAAATGACTTGAAAAAACACCACAAAGAGTATAAGATCATAACTAGTTAAGGCATCTATACAAGATGGCCAGATGGATCCCTAAGGATATGGGTTTTCTCTGATATATTGCTTTATATCAAGTTTTCTTTTAAAAGGCACAATTTGCTCGTCCACGCACAAATCCTTTTCCACCGAAAGCTGCATGACATAATTTTTGACATAATTACATTTTCAGGATGGCATGTTTTGAACCACGATGACATGATGACATGTTTCTATGTTTCATAAGATTAAGCAAACGACGCACAGTGGGGATGGCTTCATAGATTTCTGGGAAAAAATTATAAGGAGTGCTTGTAGAGTGATAAAACTTGGCACCTAGCACTTAATTAACGTTATTAAGAAAAATATAAATTTTCATAAAAATCTGCCACGCCCATCATATACCGCCCATGTAACTCAAAATGAATTTTTCATACAAAATTTTTCTTTTGCTCCGAACATGTTGAAATTTAGCACAGACATTACAATTAACAAAATAAAAAATTTGTGAAAGTTTCATTAAAATCGGCCACGCCCATCATATACCGCCCATATAAAAACAAACGAATTTTTCATATAAATTTTATTATTATTTTGTAATATTATTCTAACATGGACATGGGGCAAAAATTAGCGCAATCACGAACAGTCGTAAAACTCTTTTAATAACACAACTTCTTTTAACACGTTCTCTTTGAATTAAAAAAAAAAATAACATAAATATAAAAAAAAGATATAAAAATATAATATAAAATATAAACCAGTAAGGAAGCTATAGTCGGTCGAGCCCGACTATGAAATACCCTACACTTAGTGTGTTTATATAATATTTGAGTGTTGTGGGTGGTATGGAAGGTGGGCGTATTTGTAGGCGTATCACGCCCATTTTTGGTACTCAACTAAGAATTGATAAAACATATACACATACAAAATTTTGTCTTTCTAGCTCAATTATTAGCCCATTTTTTGTGTTTTCTCAATAGTTGGTGGTATGGGAGGTGGGCGTAATTGTGGGCGTATCCAAAAAAAATCATTGGGCTCATCCCCGGGTCCATATCAATATGTGTGCCAAATTTCATTCAAATATCTTACCTGGTTCTCTTTATTCTTTGCAAGATATAATCACACAGACGGACGGACGGACGGACGGACATGGCTGAATCAACTCAGAAGCTGACGCTGATCAAGAATATATATACTTTTCCATACCGGCCACGCCTCCTTCTATGCGTTAAAAACGTTTGCACAAAGTTAATATACCCTGACTTTGTCAAGTGTAGGGTATAAAAATATAAGTTTTATTGAAAGGCGCACCTGGCCGCAGTTGAAATTGATTAAAAATGTAAGAACAGATATGAGGCAATGTATTAGTAGTGATTTCCAAACATAGGCAAGTACAGCTAAAATTTCAGATTCAAATGTTTGGAAAAAACGGGATTTTAGTTATAAGTTCATAAAAAAAAAAAAAAAAAAAAATTAAGTCTCTGCAGAGTTTATTTTTTAAATTTTAGTATATTGACATATCCTACTTTAAATAAAAAATAAAAAAAAACACGTTAGCTCACATAGTAAAATAATATTCGTCTTGAAATTCTTAGGTTTATATTAAGTTAGTTCGGTAAAACATACAAGTTCGGAGTTTGAAACGGCATAAAAATAAAACTACCAGTCAGATTGAAGTAATTGTTTTTGATTTGACTGTACCATTTAGTCTTTAATATCAAAATACCACTGCATGTTGCATGAAGACTATGTTGACAATTTGACTTTTTTCCGCGAAATCCCCAGTGTGCGACGTCCAAACACTAAAAAAATCAACAACAAATAAGAACTTCGAGAAAACTAAAAATCAAAATGTTTAACTAAAAATTTTCTACCAAAAACTCCTTTACAATATCTTTCGAACGATTTATTGTATCATTAATTTTACTCCCACTGCCATATATACCCCACAGAATACTCCCACAGTTAAATACACACTTTTTGATGCTCTATATGCGTTAAATCTGTTTCAGATAAATAACGTTAAAAATTATCTTATGAGAATTTAAATCTCATTTTTATTAATGATAATTTTAAATATGAACTTTTCAATGGGATATGCCGTTAACAAATGACTCGGTTCATAGCAAATAGATTGTTTTGTAGATATATTTTTATACGTTTAGAGATGACTCTTTGGGTTAGGCATACTCATTCATACAATTTCAAGAACGCGAATATTGTTGGACTAAACACCTTTTTTAGTTCTGTTAGTCGATGTTAAATGTTTCGGCATGACGATGTTAATGATATGTACAATATATTCGAGCGCATCATAAGTGAAAGGCTACAGCAGTACGTTCCTGTAAAAAACAAATGTCTGCTTCCAAGCATCCATGGTTTAACAAAAGGTTAGTCAACCTAAGAAATCTAAGGAATAAAGCTCATTTACGGTTCAAAGAAACAGGTTTGTCAACTGAAAAAGCTATTTTTGTTATGCGTAGGCGTTAGTTTGACTTTTTGGCGAACTTTTTGTACTTAGGAGAGTCCTTAGGTCGAATCCGAAGTCTTTTTGATATTTGTAAATAATAAAAAAATCTTCTGGTTTTCCTACATCAATAGAATAAAGAGGGGAGGAGTCTAATAATTATGAAAGGATAAATTAACTTTTTGCTGATTTTTTTTTTTTGGATATGTTTTTAATCCTTCGAATTGTCTCAGCGAATGGTCTTCAGCTGCCGGTCTTCTGGCTTTATAGCTGAGGTATGCTCAGTCGTGTCCAGAATCCGTCACATGGTGAGCAATGCGGCGGTGATTGAGGTTGTTGACATTCGACTCTCGTTCGAAAGTGGGTGTGGTGGTTGGCGGAAACTCTGGTGAATCGTCGTTGTGATCCTTATGTCCTACCCATGTGCTCCCTGGCTAGAGTATGTCTCTTGCGATCTGACGATACGCCTATAAGCTATGTGGTCCCTTGCGATCTAACAATGCGCCTAAAAGCTATGTGGTCCCTTGCGATCTGACGATGCGCCTATAAGCTATGTGGTCCCTTGCGATCTGACGATGCGCCTATAAACTATGTTGTCCCTTGCGATCTGACGATGCGCCTACAAGCTATGTTCGTGTCCTTTGTCTCACCTGTTATCCTTGTCACCTTTTCTTCAGAACGTCCTTACCGCAATTACCTTCAGCAACTTTTGTCTGAGCTTCTTCTGCTACGTCTGTCTAGATTTCTTCACCAAGTCCTATATTCCTTCTCTTCGCTTTGGTGGCTCGTTAGCAACTGCTTAGTCCGATCGACTCTTTCCTTCTCTTCGCTTTGGTGGCTCGTCAGCAACTCTTCAATAAGCCCAACCGCTCGATTCAATTGTCTGCCAGGAACTCTCCAGTAAGCCCAACCGCTCGCTTTAATTGTCTGTCAGTATTTCCTTAGCTCAACCACTCGCTTTAATTGTCTGCCAGCAACTCCTTAGTCAGCTCAACCGCTCGCTTTAATTGTCTGCCAGCAACTGACTGTCTCCTTATCATTCAATTCATTGCATACCTCTGCTGGTTGATCGTAGCAGCATCGCTGATAGCTAGTTATACTCATGTTTTCGTTAACATGTTGACACAGGGTGCTTTGCTCAAAATATATATATACAGTTATTATAATTATTTTAAATTGTTTCTGACTAATTTCCATTTGTAGTAAATGTATTGTTGTTGCGTCTTCTTATGGTTTTAGGAATGGTATCGTGTTGTTGTGTTTAGCATGCGCGGCAAAACTGGGGACATGTTTTGCCTCGTCACATTCCTCCCTTACTTCGCCGGAGGGTCGAGGCTTGTTGTTACTACTCCGCTGCGAGAGATTCGGATCCGGTACCATGCGCTAAACGGTGTAGTATGGTTTAAGTTTGGAAATGTGGGCGGTGGGGGTACGCTTCTTTCCTGCTGGTTGTTGTTGGCTCACTTTATAACTTTGGCAACTTTTGCATCCTCTGACGTACTGACTTATGCTGCGAAACATACCTGGCCAGTAATACTTGTTTGCCACCCTGGCTATAGTTTTGCGTATTCCTAAGTGGCCAGCGGTAGGAGCATTGTGGTTTTCCATCATAACGCGGTTTCTGAGATAACTGGGTACGCACAATTTCCATGGCGCACTATCTTCGTCGCCAACCGTTCGGGGATAATGGCGGTACAACTTTCCGTTTTCAATAATAAACTCTGGGTGTTGGTCCGGGCTAGTCTTGACTTCGTTCATGCGTCGTTCGTACCATGCACATTTCTTCTGGTCACTTTGTTCTACAGCACAGCTGCAATTAGCCTCGAGGGGTTGTCTGGAAAGGGCATCGGCGATATTTGAAATTCCCTGGATTGCCTCAAAACTTTTCAGATCGTTCTTCGAAAAGGTTTTAACTTCAAAATTTTCAATGTCTGGTTTAATTTTCGTGTGTTGTGCGATACTACTTTGTTGCACACTTTTCAGCGCCGGTGTAGCTGGCCTTAATCTCACAGTTTGTACCGCAGGTGTTGCTGCGACTTTTGCGGCATTTGACTTATTTTCTCTGCGACCTCTTCTTCTTGTTCTTTTCCTGGTGACTTATTTTCTTATGGTAACGCTTGCTTTGGCAGTTGATGACGCAGGTGCTGCTGCGACGGCAGTTGATGACGCAGATGCTGCTGCGACGGCAGTTGGTGACGCAGGTGCTGCTGCGATGGCAGTTGATGATGCAGGTGCTGCTGCGACGCAATTTAAAACCTTTGTGTGCTCCTGTGTCCTTGGCATTCCTGGTAGATCTAGGGAAAAATCTCCACATCGCATTGATGTCCCGATGCCGGACAGAAAATCCATCCCAAGAATCAAATCATCTAACACTTCAGGAAGGATGAGTATTGCCAACCGCACATAGTTCTCACCCAGGGATTCCTCCGCTTCTAATGCCTCTGCAACTTCTTGTCTGCTTCCATCAGCTAAATTAATCTGCGTTTTTATAGGTATGATGTTTAACGTAGTCCGCAGCTTGTCTGCATAATATTGGCTGATGAAACTCCTTGTCGCCCCTGTGTCCAAAGTAGCCTCCATCCAGACGTCATCGAGTGCTACCGTGGCCACTATGCGGCCCTCTTCTGCTCGAAGACTGTCTAATGCTGTCGAGACTCGATGGCCTTCCGTCGTTTCCCTGTCTTCGATGGCAGCAATCGTAAGTCCGAATATTAATTTTCCCACATTGCCAGCAGAAATTTACACCTTTGTTCTAGCAGTGGCGTGCTAAATGACCGACCTGTCCGCAGCGTCGGCAAGCTGTGTGTGGATCGATATATGCGACCTGTGTCGACTGCTTGCTACCTGCCTCTCTCATCTGAACCTCTGCAAGGCGGTGGTTGTTGTTCAACCGCTCTAAGTCTTCGAAGTTGTCTGCCAAATTGATAAGCTCCGCCAAGCTTTAGAACTCTCTTCTCTTTACATAAAATTGAAGCTCGTGGCTGCTATTTCTGTAGATTCGCTCTAACTGTTGCTGACATTACCATGGCGCATCAGGTTCTGGATGGCTATGACGAAATCTTTAAATTTGTCGCCGGCGGCGTATTTCGTCTTCCAGCCGCTCTAAAAATCTAGCGGGCAAGAAAAATCCCAGAAAGTCAGTCTTGAAGCTCTGCCAGTTGTCCCAATGAGCGTTATTGTTGCGGTACCAGTGGAGTGCTTGCTCGTATAGCAACTCAGGCATGCACCGTAGCAACAAATCTATATTCAGATCATACACCTCCACAAGCTCCTCAACTCGCTCAATGAAGGCTAGAGCGTCTTCCGTCCCGTTGAAACTTACTGACCACTTCTTCACTCGATCTATGGTATCACTGTAAAATGACGGGCGTAACGTACCCCTCTGGGCGTCAGAATATGGTTGTGGCCGCGTCTGGTAGTTCGAAATCCCAGCTGCCCTTGCTTCTTCCTTCTCTCTTTGTGTGCCTTGCGCCTCTTGGAAGTATTTCGTTATCGTTATACCTGGCGTTTTGTTTGTCTCGTCAGCCGCTACTGGCACTGGTGAACACCCTCGTCGGTGTTTGACCTCCAGTTCGGCCAGCCGTTTCTCCTGCTCCGGTTCGTAATTATTTTCTTTGATCTGGGCTACGAACCTTTTCTCTCTTCTACCGAGCCTTCTGTATCAAATTTGAATTCCTCAGCGTAGGTCAAGAGATCTTCTCGTCGAAGCGAGTACACCCACGTGGTCTTAACCAGGGTGATTTTCTCCAATTTTTTTTTTTTTTAAATTTCACAAGTTCCGCAAATACCGCAAAATACCTTCAAAAGACAATCTTACTATTTATTTCTATGCTTATTCAACTTTTAAGTAAAATATTTTCTTGGTAGTTTTAAAAAAAAAATATTTTTTTTAAAATATATATATATAGGTATATGCCAGTCGTCCACTTTCAAATCACTTCACATTTGCTCACCAAGCTATATTTAGAAGGGTCCCTGCTCGGGCGCCATTTAACGAAGCTGCCGGTCTTCCGGCTCTATAGCTGAGGTATGCTCAGTCGTGTCCAGAATTCGTCACAAAATAAGAATTTTTTGTTTCAGGTTCTTCCAAATAAGGCTTTATTTATAAATGTTTTAACTTTCAATCAATCCCTGAAGTCCTTGACAAAGTTTTTAACAAGCTTATTTTTGCTGAAGTGCGTAGTCATATTGTTTGGCAAAAGCATGGTTTTTTAAAAGACAGATCCAACTTCCAACTTAACCATTTTCTCCAATTATGCTATTAACGCTATTGAAAAAGGTTCACAGGTGGATGTATTATACACGGATTTCAAAATAGCGTAAAACATCCAATTTTGTTAAAAAAACTTGAAATGCCGGGTTTTAAAAACTCGCAGTTTTTAAAATGGATTCACTCGAACCTATCTGATAGAACACAGTTGTCAAGATTGGTGAAATTTTTTCTAGGCCCATGAATATTACATGCGGTGTTCCTCAGGGGAGTCACTTGGGTTCTTTACTTTTTAACTTGATTATTAATGATGTTACTCAGTCTTTTAAATTTAGTGAGAGTCTTTTAAATTTAGTAAGAGTCTTCTATATGCTGATGATTTGAAAATCTTTTTAGAAATTCAAGAGTTTACAGACTGCGTGAAACTCCAGGATAGTGTAGTGCTAAACAGCTAAATCTAAATTTCAGAAAATTTTAGGTCCTCACTTTTGCTCGGAAAGTAAATCCTATTAGATCTTTTTCCGTACTCGATTGTAGTAACTTGCAATGTTCTATAACGTGTTTCCGCACTTGTTTTAGCTCAAAACTAGATAGAAGAACTAGCATAAAATCACTCTCTCGAGCTAGAAAGTTGCTCGAAGTGTGCTGGAAAAATTTCTTCCAGCATAAATAATAAGCATCAAGGAGAACAAGCAAATGTCAAATTGACATTTTTTTGTTTGCTTATATTCTGGGGTAAAAATAAATTTACAAATAAGCTATTAAATTTATTTAATTAGCTATTTTATAGTTAAATAAGCTACTAAATGTTAAATAATATTATTAATGGTAATGTTAATGCTTTAAATAATCTCGACAACTTTATGTGCTTGCTTTAAAAACAAAAATGACAAATTTAAATCGGCACTATTTGCATTTGATAGGTAATCAGCTATTCTTGTGCTTGAAACTAGCTTGAAGTCATTTCCGTACTTTTGACGCTGTTCTCAAATTTAATTTTACTCTTAGCATGAACTTTACTCGACAATATGTACGAAAACACACCTATTATTTACGAGCATAAGTATAACTCTTATGATGGTTTTTCCAGAGTGTGTCAAATTAAAGACCTTAGTGTCATCTTTGACCATAAACTTTCTTTTGATACTCACTTGGAATATATTACCGCAAAAGCCAACTGCCAATTTGGGTTTCTGCAAAGAAATTAAAGTGAATTGTATGACCATTTACCACCAAGGACTATCTTTTTTAGCCTGATGCTATAGATATCTTCTAGAGTATGCTTCGGTTGTGTGGGACCCCTTTTACGAGGTATCAATAACCCGTATTGAGAATATCCAATAACGGTTTACTAGATTCGCACTGAGACTTTACACTTGGGAAGCAGTGCCTACTTATTGGGTGCGTTGCCGTCTATTAGGCCTCAGTAGTTTATCAGATAGACGAATCTATAATATTATGTTCATTAAGGATATAACCGATGGTAAAATTGATTCTTCCGAATTATTAGCTTTAATTCTATTTAATGTTTCAGCTATACTCCTTATCATAGAACTAATTATGGTTCCAATGAACCCCTTTCTGCCTGCCGAAATGAATTGCAATAAATTTGCGAATCAATTCCATTGCTCTTCTAGAGCCTTAAGGGGCAATGGAGCATTAACATACATATTGTAATTACATATATTACTGTTGAAATAAAAAAAAAATTAAATTTTAGTTCAAATCGAAATATTTTCATTAAACATCTTTAAGAAATTGTTGTGATATTAAACAGTGAATTAAGATACCATATTAACTTAGTTTTTAAGTTTTGTTTTAAGTAATAAATAAATATATATTGCAATTCTTACACTTTTATTTTGTATAAAGGCTTAATAAAGTATATAAATAAATTTATCTGAGCCGGGGTTTACTTCTGTGAAAGAACTGGTCACGGTTCTTTGAATGAATTATTGCAAAGATAGCACAACTGAAAGATGCGACTGGTAGTAAATTTGCATGGTTGCAAGTCTTGTGACAAGAGCATAAATAGCAATTAAGCTAAAATATGTATTTGTGTACTTTTAAAATAAAGTGTTTGAAATTTGCAATACTCTTGCATCTAGTGGGCATGTTGTTTGTTAAACGTATCCCTAGTCGCCACAACAAATGCCATCAGTTTCAAAGTAATTCAAAGTAAATAATTCAATGCTTTTTTAAGAAAAGTTACAAGATAAACCGACACTTTATTAGACATAGAAAAAGCATTTGAAATAAACAAAGTACATAAAAAATCAACCATCTGAAGAAGCCAACAGCTGGCCTACAACTCACATTATATTGCACTCTCGACTTTTATTTCTTAGTTTACAAACTGATTAGACTTTACCCGGCAAGGGCAGATATTGTTTATAGGTGATTATATTGCGCACCATTGCAGCTACAGAAATAACACAAATCATGCCAGCGGGCATCATTTTACCAGAACGAGACCAACGAGCGCCCATCATGCCGGCCAAAACTAGCGATGTGCCAAGCTGCAATAATGGCCGCGGAGGATTCTGAGAGTTCAAATGCGCCCCAAAGCCAAGTATGGCACCAAATGCAAGTCCAGCGCCCAGCGAAGGCAATGAACCTTAAGAAAGTAAAAGTTTTGTAAGCAGATTGTTGCACAACCTGAAGATAACAAACTCACCGGCCTTCACGTACCCCATGATGCCACCAGCTGCAACAGTAGCAGCATAGATATAACCAAGTACATCTGTAGTCATATTAAGGTATTTAAAACTTTGTGGAATTTAATAAATTTAAAATTATAACTAGAAGCAATGATGAATTTGCAAAAGTTAAAAAATGCAGATAATGACCACGAACAAGTAAAACCCGCAATTCAATAAACGTCAAACTTTGACATCAATACAGGGAAATTTACAAGTTGGATTATGTTTTGGGTAATTTATTTGATCAACAAATAATCGTTTGTCCATTTAAATGTATTTAAAATTTATATAGTAATTTTAAACTAATCTATACAAAAATTACATACTTATAGATATAATTACCTTGTTTAAAATGGTTTTTGGTTACTCTTCGTCGCAGTTTTTTAATATATTTGTTGCAAGGAAATTTTCCACTGAAATTGTAATAGATTTGTATTGTTGCAATTGCCAACAGTGACGTTAAACCAGTGATGTAGCATGTAATTACTGCCCTTTAGAGGCTGTTCAGACTTGCCTCATTTTGACGTCTACTGGCAAAGGAAAAAGCGGGAAGGTGCCATGTTACGTGAGGCGAGAATTTTAAAAATTTTTAAAATTTTGCGACTCATTTTGACGTAACGTCAGAGTGAAGTTTGTTATGTTGAAATTTTTGTTCTTTTAAGCTTGTTCTGACGCGAATTAATTTTGTTTATTCATTGTTGTCAGCAAATTAATATTCTCTAAATTGTAAAAACTTTATCGTTTAATAATTCAACAGAAAACAAACGAAAAAAAACAATAAATGCCAAAATGATGCAGCCTCAAAGTGAAGCAATAGCCGCATTCAGCGCAGACAACAGTTGGCAACTGTTATGTAAAAATTCGCTGAATTGTACATATTTGGTAGCGCTAACTAAAACTGATAAAGTAGCGAACGCCTTTTAATCGAGCGAAAAAATTCTATGCTACAAGAACACAACTGTTTGCTTAACTTTCAGATGCTGTTACTGACGCTGTTAAATTAATAAACGCAGAAAGAACGCAGCAAATTTAAGTGAGAAACCTTTGCAATTGAATTAAATTTACATAAAAATTAAATTGAATCTAACTTATGACCTGTAGAGTAGCAACACATTCAGAGAAAAACATCGTGAACTAAGTTAGCGCTACCATTACAGTTCACAACAGTTGTCTGCGCTGAATGCGGCTAATAATTTGTGTGTGAACACCTGATAGCTAACTTATTTCAAAATGAGTCAAGTATGTCGCCTCATTTGAGGCAAGTCTGAACAGCCTCTTAAAGTAATACTACGTTTACATACGAGTTTAAAACAGTGGTTATTAACGCAAGGTTCAAACAACAACAAAGACAGCTTTACACTGAAACAAGAATTTGTTAAAAGCTATCGCACCATTTGGTGCAAGTAAATATTGTCGAGTGTTTGTTTTCACAACATAATTGGGCCATTCACAGTTCATGCTAATTACTGCTAATTTTTTGTTTTTGTTTTGCATGTAAACACAAATTAAACCGGTGTGTTAAATGTTGCCACTTTTGTACATGCCCTAAGGCATGCTTTTGTAGAGTGTTAATGTGTTATTTCATGAGCAGCTGCTTTACATGAATAAAAAAGAGTTGTCTGGTAAAAAATGTTTATGAAGTTTTCAATAAAACTGAACATTAAATTGAGTTATTTAACTTTTAATAGAATCTAAAATATCTGAGTTGCATATTAAAGATTTCAGCGCTGTTTTGAAACTGCAAATCAACACTTTTCACTTTAATTATGCTCACAGCTGTAAAGAACTAGTTCATAAAAATATTAATATATTAAAACATTACAATGAACTGGGAATTGCCCAAGTGTTTTATTTTTTTTTTTGCGTTTGTTTATCTAGCGATTAAAAAAAAGAGTAAAAAAGGTAAAAGTGTTGAATAGAATGTATGCATTTTTTTTTGCTATATCATTATTATATGGGCATTTCCTCTGAATGGTCCACCGTGTCTAAAAAATTAGAAGTTATTAAAAGCTTATAATTTTATGATATTCATGAATAAAACATTTAAATTTTACTAATTCAAGCAATTGTTACATAAATTCATTCATCGACTGAATGTAGTTTCCTTTTTCGTAAATGTTTAGTAAATGTTTCGTTAACATTTTTGTTTTAGTAAAAATGGAAGGCATTAGCTAAAGATAATAGAAAAATGGTAAAGGCAAGAATAGGACAATATATTAAATTTGTTTGTTAATTACTAACAATAACTAAAATGCAAAAATATACAAATCGTTATCCAATTGAATTATAATGGAAAAACTGTCACGTTTAAATTGTCACGAATCGAATCAGATTTTGATTAAAAAAAAGTAGAGAAGATATTAAAATCAAACAAAATGCATTATAAAGTAACAGTATTGCAAAATATTCTAAAATTAGTCGTAAAAAAAATTGTGCAATTTTTCACTGAATTGTGGCTTCCTATGCATGGCCACGAAAACTACTTTCATTTTTGTCCCGTTCGAAGTGTTTTTTTTTTTTCTTAAACCGTGCGAACCAGGATTATGCCTGCTGTAAACTTTGGCACTAATTATAGTGCTTCCTAAGAGCTATATTTTAAAGTAAAAAAGAATTGAAAATATGGTTTACTTTGGTTTTGTTTTAATTTAAATGTGTACTATGGTCACGTTCGACATAATGGAATTGCCCATATATTTGTGTTCTTATTTGTTTATTTAAATTTTTTAATGTTTTATTTAAATTTTAATGACAGATTTGAATTCGAAACATTGTAAAATACGACAGCGAGTAATATCCTTACCGTATAAACGCTCAAAGCATACTGACTTAAAATTCAAAGCACAGGAGAAAAAAACAAATTTTTACACAGTGTACAATCACAGCGAGCCGATTACCACTTCGTGAGCATATGGGAAAACATAAGTTAATGACCACTGGTTCAAAACAAACAGGATAAAGAAAATATCCCTCTGTGATCTACACTGTTTATACTGGTATGAAAGGTATTAATTTTGACTTTTGTTGCTTTGTTTTGTTTTAGGTGAGGGCTATGTTATGGTGGCAGGCAAAGGCACGTCATGAATTGTTGTTTTAATATAAATGAGAGCTTTGAGAGAGTGAGAAAGGAAATAAATTTGGACAGCCACGGTCACCAAATGATTCGGCTGTCGATATCAAATCATGGGATCAAAGCAGGTTGCGTTGTGAAATCATTCACATATGAGTTTCAGAATGAAAACACGTGACCGGGAATCATATGACCGCCACCATAATATGGCCCTTACTGATCTTCAATAAGTCAATTTTCTTTATTTCCACTTGGAGTGTTACAATTTTTGAGAAATTCCCAATATTTACAGAGTTGCAAACTTTTGTAGAAGATAAACAAGGAGATGTATTATTAATCAACGGAATGAAGTTAACTTTTCTATGGGTAACCTAATAAAATTCAACAAGATTTAGGAGGTAGTCTCGTCGAGGGCTTTAACCTCGTTTTAATCTCTATATGTAAACGTAGTATAACTTTGAACCCTGTACCGTCAAACAGTAATTCAACATAATAATACCATAATTTTGTACATGTACCGAAAAATCGAGATTTTTCTAGGTAATTTTATAATAAAAAAATAAGTTTTTACCTACCTAACCCTCCAAGTGGGTGCCAAATGGTAATTACCACTACAGTGTTCTTAATTCCGAACACGGTGGTTAGCAGAGGAGGAGTTCTTCCTACTATATTCTGACTCTTCAATTGTCTAGTATGGCCTGGCAAGAATCCTTCCCATCGGCAGTGGTGTGGGCTGAATCAAGGTATTATGCGGTCTGTGCTGAGGATTTGCTAGGCTGAAAGTTCACCAAAATTTCTTCAAAGAAACATGAATGTGAATAAACAACTTTTTTATTTTAGTTTAAAATAAAAAAAATATAAAAATATAAAAAAAAATATTAAAATTTCATTATTTTTAAAAGTTCTTCCAATTTTAATATTAGAGATCATTCTTTAAAGGATTTTTCATATGCTAATATGAAAATATAAGAAATAATGGTTGCTTTTATAAAGCAAGACTAGGTATATCTTTACATGGTTTAAATGCAATAAGATACAAAAAGTTATATCAATTTAAATTATTCCAAAATGTGTCTTTCTGTCCTTGCGAGAAACAAACACTTTCACCACCTCCATCGAATTCAATTCTTCGCTTTTATCTTTGTGAATGTGTATAAGTGCCGCATGAGTGAATCGTTTCTGTGTCATAGTTGCTCGAAGATACGTTTTAGGTCGTCTTAGTGCACTAAAAGAACGCTCAGTTGAAGCTGCTGATGCAGGCACAGTCAAAAGCAAAGCAATAAGTTTTTCAACTTCATTTAATAGTTTTTTTACAGTATCCGAATTTTTCGCAAATTGGGATACAATGCCACTACAATTTCAAGGTGTTTGGCCAGACAATTGCTTCAGCAATTTCATCTGCAAAAAATTCATCTGCATAAAGATCTAGTTTTGTTTTTAGATTTTGTTCAGAAGGCACTTTTCCGTTGAAGGCTTCGATTACAATATTTTCCAACGATTCCAGAGTGTCAAGATCTGTTTAAATGTAAAATAAGATTTACAAAGTGCCAGTTTACACTAGCTTCACTCAACCGACTCACCGAATGTTAAATCAAAGTGAGTCGGTTGAGTGAAGCTGGTGTAAACTTGCAAAAATAAAAAAAAAAGTCAAATATCAACCTGTTTGATCGAATCCAGCCGTTATCTCATATAAGGGAAGATCTAAAATTTCGAAATAATCTTTTCGTAGCCGATCATATAATGGCAACTGTACTGAAGGAACCGCATTTGATGTTTCTTCAAAGCGTCAAGGTGGATTTTCATCAGCTAATTCACAGTAGGGGCTTTCGCATGGTCCAAAACATTGGACCAACATGGCAGATTGTACAACATGTAGTACCATGCGTAAGCTAAAACGATAGTCGAAATTTTTGGTTTTTTTTCTGCCGATTGTACAATATTGTACAATTATGTAAAATTACTGCTCAATTGTTAGGGCATCTAAAAGTTGCTTAGCTATTAGCCGGATGTGTTCTGCTTGAGAACTTGCAATTAATGATGTTGCTTTACACGCTCAACCAAATAGTCCCATTAGTTTTCCATCTAACTTATCGTATAACATGTCCAATATGGAAAGCCCCTAAGAACATGTCAAATTTTTTCTTACCAGAGTTGCAAAATTAACAAGCATTAAGCTACATACTTAAGGGTGCTTTTAATCTGAAGTGGTGGGCTTGCAGTAGAAACTCTATATTTTGTTCTATCTTTTTGCAAACACAGAGAAAGAAAATGGTTATCCGCAAGCATGCTTATGAAGAAGAGAGAAAGAAGAGGAAAATATATAATACAAAAATATTATCGTTGTAAAAAAAACTGATATTTTGAATAACTTTTGAAGTTTTTCTTTTAAATTGTTTATCTAGCTAAAAAAGTGGGGGGCAACTGCCCCTTTTTCCCCCGCTTCCGACGCCAATGCTTGGCCGCCTCAGAAAGTAACTGTGGCTTTTTCGCTGCATTTGGGCGCGGTCGACATCTTTTCAATCTCTAGTTTTGACTACTCTACTGACAGATTCTCAACCAAATCTCAGGTTGTTCAGGGCTGCACACGGAGATCTTTCGCTCCCTGAATGTGGAATTGATCCCTTTCGGTTTAAATCTCTTCATCTTGGAAGGGAGGCGGTGATCGTACGGCCATGATGATTAGCGCAAACAAAAAAAAAACAACAAACAGATGGCAGTCTTTGCATGCCAACCAGATGAAGCCTACAGCTACACGTGGTCTTTAAACGCTACTCTTGGCCAACAGCCTGCAGACGTCTAATCTCTAAATGCTCTTGCTACGAAAACTAGTGTAGTACTTACCAAACCTGGTGCAAGTGGAATTGCAAAAAGGGTCCAGTTAAAAAGACGCCACTCACCAAAAGGACGGGCAATGTTTCTCGGAAAGCAGCGCTAAGAGTTCGCATTGACCGTATTCCCTAAAATCGACGCACCGAAGATGAGAAGTCGTAAAAATTAAAATTTTTAAGATCTCAGCGCGGTAACAACTTAGTTCAACCTAGAAACGTCTGCATGGCATCAGAACGGCAGTTTTTTGTTAATTCAATACGTCTTTGGAACTCGCTTCCTTTCTCTTTACAGCGTATTTGCAATGCAACCTTGTTTAAATCTAAGCTATCAGATTATGTGTCTTCACTTAAACTTAAGCTATTCTTTTTTTCTCTCCTTTCCTCTCATTTTAATCTTATTCTTTTGTTTGTCTTATTATTTATATTTGTCATAAATCAAAGTTATTACCTTTGGTTCAATTTTACAAAATTGTTAATGTTTTAACTTTTCCCTTATGTAATTTTAACTTTAAATTTTATTCAAAATTATTATTAATTATAATATTCAAAAAAGCTATATATGTAATCGGTGCTTAATTATAAGGTTATTATTGCAAGCACTAACATTTAATTAAAAAAATAAACCCTTAAGCCCGCATACAAAAACCCGTATATTTGCTCTGTTGTCAGATATCAACTTAAAAACAATTCTATACCGACTACAACAGCTTGTCGTTGCAGCATTTTCACCTCATTCACCTCCATTACACACTGTCTCCACTTACAATATTTGATTGCATGCGAACTGTCAAATTGAATTTCATGAAAATTTCATGAAATATTTTTAGAGATATATTTCATGAGATGAGCTGTCCCTTTTCAGTAAAATATGTGTGTATTTTTTAGGACCTTTCCAAGCAAAAAATATTGCAAAAGCATTAGAAGAGTGAAAAAATATAAAATGGAATGGCGAATGGAAAAATTATGAATTTACAAACAATTCCAAAATGAAATTTCATGAGATAAAGTGCCCACCTAAATATTATATCATGAAATCTGGATATCATGAAATTCAATTTGACAGTTCGCATGCTATCAAATATTGTAAGTGGAGACAGTGTGTAACTGTGGGCTTAGACCGCCTGAACGAACGAAAAAATCATCGCAAACAATTTATTGCAATTAATTCTTCGTTCGGAGTACTGTTTAGACCGCACAAACATCAATCGCGAACGAACATTGACCGCCATCTTGTATGTTTATGCGGTGTAAACAGCAATTTGTGCATCAATATATGCAGGGTTGATAACTCCTTACTTTTATACAATATTAGTAATAAAATTTGTGCTCCGTTTCTCAACAACAAATGGTTTGCCACTCAAAAACATTATATAACTCGTATTAGTTATTATCAAAAATTATTTTTTTTCACATTTTTCGTATGTATAACATCGTAAAAATGTTCTCAGAAAGTTTTAAGTCAATTAAGTAACAATTGTTGTAGTTATAAGCACAAACTTAGAAAAGAAAAGACAATGAAAACTGAACATGTAAGAAATTTAAACGCATTTTTCTCAAAAAGTGCTGTTCGAACCGATAGACAGCATTACTCGAACACTAGCCAAGGATCGCTACCAAATTGTATGCACTTCCCAGCTAGACAGGACTGACAAATTCACCAATACAACCCTATACGAATTTTGGGACTCACTAACACATTCACATACTACATTTCTTAGATATAACACGGACCGTCACTTGACGCGTCAGCTGACGCACAGCGCTGATAGAAATTTTATATGTACAAAGCAAGGAAAGCAAATGTTTCGTTTATCTTGCTCTTTCCTTCTTATATCAAATGACGTCCTGCATTGACGTAGAAGAAAAATTGAGAAATATGGAATATGAAATGACCATGGTAAGAAGCTTAAATCAGATTTATATTTCATATTAAAATTTCCTTTTATAAACAGAAATCGTATATCCTGAATTTAAAAGGAGCTTCAGGATCAGTAGATGAAGTTTAAGAAGAATGTAAACGGATGACTTTTAACTTTGTATGCAGTATATGAAAGACTCGGAAAAAGTCCTTCATGGAATAAACGCTCGTTGCTAAAACGCTGTTTGGTACGAATGCTAAATTTAAATTATTTCATTTTAAGTACGATATTAACACATTTTTCTTCTTTTCAGAAGTCTTTTTAAAAGAAGGGACGAAAAATTATCAAGATGCTGTCAGAAATTTTTAAAACTAAGCCACCACAGATCCCGGCAGAAACAATATGAAGAATAAAAAAAAACAATACATTCAATTAAATAAAAGCCTTTGTGAATTTAACTAACTATAATCGAATTAATTCAAATTGATTATTTAAAAAAATATTTTCAATAAATGTAAAAAAATTATACCCATTTAAGTTTTTTTGTCTGAGTGGGGTTTTGAACCCGTGCATGTTCAGATTATAGGAAAATGCTCTAACCACTGGGCTACGTAGGGAAAGCGCCTTGCGTAGGTTAATTGCTTACTTAAGTAAACAGCTACATTTGTTATTGAATTCTTTATGGAGTTCGTAATTGGTGTGAGCAGATCAGCTTATCTTTTTTTTTAATGGATATAACATGGGTGGCAAACAGAGATGACAAATCACATGGATATGAAAAAGTTGTCATTATTTTACCTACCGCAACAACAAATTCCACGAGGCGATGACAAAAAGCTGACAATATTTCTGACAGCGCTGTGCATCACTTGATGCGTCAACTGACGTTCAGTGTTCTAGCTGGGTTGTTAAGCATATACAATTGGTACTTTAAATCGTTCGATTTTTATTTGAGAGAAATACATTAAATACTTTAGAGCAATAGCCATAACTTTAAAGAATTGCTTTAGCCAAAAATCTAGTTTTTAGCTACCATTTTAGTTAATATAAACATTTTTTTAAATCTTCGATTAAAAACTCAAAAAGTTTCAGCAGAACCTAAGATATATTTTTTATTTTAGATTAACTCTACTACAGATTCCTGCTATACTAAATAACATTTGCTTTCAATAAACTTTAAAAAATTTCATTAATAGTTATATAATTCTTGTTTAAAAAAAAACTGCCTAAAATAAACAGTCGCTTTAAAATGAAACTTTTAATACGGTGTTTTTTCGCTTAAAAAACTTAAATAGTACCTTTACACAACACAATTACATTGCTGCGAAAATTAACAGAACAATTTAAAAAAAAAAACAAATCATATATTACTACGTATTTTGGAACTTTTCATGATTTATTCTCTCAAGCTACGCCTTTTTGCAACTTTCCTCATATCGCGGCGAAAGGAGCGGAAGAAAATAATAAAAAATAAATGGCATATAATTTATAAAATAATTTCTTCTTCTTCCAATACGATTTTAATAACAAGTGCTACTTAAAATTTTCCGTCACAGCAATGTGCTAACTTTTGTGTTTAAAGTTAAGTCGATTTGACAAACGATTTGGTGAGCGATTTTAAATGTGAACGGTGCTTATGCAAACGTGTCATCACCAATTTGGCGAAAATTTCCTTATCAGGGCGAAATGCATAACCGAAAAAATGAATTTTTCGTCGTGCTTGTTAGTTCGTTTTGGTATCGTTTCACTTCCTCAAGCATTCAATATTCAGAAATCGCAGCGAAGTGGAAGTGTTAAAGCAGGAAATTAAAGTGAAACAGCACTGGACAAAAATACAAGAATAAATTTATTTAGTGTTTTACAAGAAGCATGTCGGCTGACGGTGAAAAAGATAAAGCCATTGAAAATATGGTATGTAAAATGGAGAAAATTATTGAAAAAGTTTCGCAACGTAATGCCGCGTTGAGGCAATATGAAATACAGTGAGATATTCAAGTGTTCAGTTGTGAAAATTATAAAAGAAAAAATCGAGCGCGTCACAGGTTCAGTGAATTTTTCGCTTTTTCTGCTTTGCTGTGCTGTGTATAAACATGGCGTCAGTTCATTTTCACAATTTCCATTCGAAATTAGTTTGTATGTGTGCGTGTGTGTGTTCGTCTTCGTTCGCGCTTTGGCATGGGCGAATTCATTTGCAATTTTCTTGCCTTTTTAGTTTTCTTTTCCTTTGGTTGGGAAGCAAAGACGAAGATGATGGCATGTCGAAAAAGAATAAAGAGAAAAACAAAAGCGCGGCGATTTTTCTAGTGAGGTACTTTCTAGTGTTGCCAATGCGTGTGTAAAAGAGTAGTTTAGTAGGATATAGTAAAGATGATTTTATGTGGTAACTTGTCATGTTGTAATTATCCAAGTAGCATTGACAGTTGTTATGTTCAGTCTCCTGTCAGAAAGTATACTCAAAGTTTGCTTAATGGAAACAACTGAAGATTAATGAAAACCATAGAAACATTTTACCTATAGCAAAAATGGCATTTTTAATTTATTTTTAATTGTATATTTGGAGCTAAAAAGCTGATAGTGAAAAAATTTAGGGCCGCTCTTAATTCGTTGAGGTCGAAAGTTGTAAAAATTGGCCTGAAAAACTTGTGATTTTTTATTTTCTTACAAAAAATAGTTATTATGGGTACCAAAAGAAGGTTATGCTCTTACATATTCAACGAGCCATCTATCTTGAAAATCCATGCATTACTTTTGTAGATATAACAATTTATATATGTATATTTAGTTAAAGGGCGAAACATCAAGTGTGTATAATACTTAAAATGTCATTTCTTTAAAAGTAATGCATGGATTTTCAAGATAGATGGCTCGTTGAATATGTAACAGCATAAACTTTTTTGACTCAGGCTTAATTTTGGTTTCATAGAAACCGATTATCCATCTCATAGAAACCGATTAAGAAACAGAAATTTCGAAAATGAAACCAGTATCTAAATGTATAATCGGTTTGTATGACACGAAAATGAAATCTGTCAATTTCAAAACTGATTCTATTAATTGTCGGTTTCCATAACAAACCTGAGTGATTTTTTTTTTAACTCCAAAAAAACTAAAAAAAAAATAAGGCAATAAAAATCATATTTTAATTTTTACGAAATATTTATTTTTTAACATACAATTTATTCTTTTTAAATTGCATTCAAATTTTGAAATGGTTTAATTTATTTTTCCGTTGGCAGTGGATTTTTCCTATGATTTAGGGATACTTTGTTAAATCTCCTATCATTGTCCAAAATGTATATAGATATATATTAGTGGTATTCACTCTTTTGAGTATAACGTGTACTGATTGTGATTGTACTTCAACTATAAAGAAAATAATTACACGGTGGCAAAATTAAGCTTTTTTCTGATGCGTACTGAAGTCAATTAAGATACATAAGAAAATGATGTTCTAATCCTATAATTCACATTTTTTTTAAATTGATTCTAGTTCTCGCGATAAGCCGCTACTTAAAAAATGTTCACCACCTATTTTGGCACAACTCGAGACCAATTTGTACGATTTGGTTAAATAGAAAATCCGCAACTAAATTTCCTTCAAGTCACATCTGCACTGTTTTTAAATAGCTCGATAGTTTCAGAAATAATTTTTGTGTTTTAAAATTTTATTTATTTTTGATGAATATATTAATAACAAATATTAATAATAAATAACACGAGTTAAAAAACTGGTTTTATATGGGATTTTCTTTGGTATTTTTTGTTAGGCAGCCTCTTTGCAAGTTCCAGCAGTAGTCGCCATTACATTGCTATCGCGCCGGCCTTGATATCTTTCCTCCATAATCTTGATGTCCTCGTGGAATCGTTCCCCTTGTTCTTCACTATAATCGCCAAGATTGTCAGGAAATTTATCCAAACGACTGTAAATAATGCACTTTGACACTCGTATAATTATTTTATAAAAGCATTTATATTCCTTCTTTGATTTTCTTGACAAAATTTACCACATATATAACAGAAATGGCTGGAGTTATTAACATAAGATTCACGTGAAGAACTCCTACTTTTTTTGTAACAGTTACGCCTAATAAATTGAACAAACGCTATATTTTTAATTTTATTGTGAATAAAATTTACTTTATGTTTTCACTTTCAAATAAGCAGCCTTACTAAGTTAGCAGCTCTAACTAATGTCTGTTCTTAAAAGATGCCAGCTATTATATTATACAGTGGTGTCAGTTCGACTTCGAATGCTCTTTCACTCAAGCTTCATTGCACATGCGTCCGGAGGATAGAAGAGAACAACAAAAATAATTGTGTTTTGTGTGTTTATACTTTTCTGTAGGTGAGCATGAAACTGCTGACGCTTGTACAACGTCAATTGATTGAACTTTGAACTGACACCTCTGTATAATATACTCTCTGTGGTTTGTCCCAATAAAAAGCTTTTTACGCCTCGTTTTGTGATTTGCTTGACTGAAATCTCAAAAACGACCACTTTTACAACACCGTTTTCTTAGAATTTATGATTTTTTTTTTCTTGCCATCACTAAATTGTAAATTAAACCAAAACTTGTCAATCGATTTTAATCAAATATGGCTTATTTTATTTGTTGCATTTGTATGTAACCTAAGATCAAATAAGAATAATTTTGACAGTTTTGATTTTTTTATGAATTTTTAAACAAAAAAATTTAAATTTTGCTAAAAAAATTTTTTTTTCGGAAGAACTTTATGAATATGGATTTTATTGATTTTCTTACCTTTAAATCTCAATAAGTGAGTTTCAATTACGTTCTCGAAAAGCAAGAATTTTTTCTTACTCCCTCTGGTACTCCCTTACAGAAGGTTATTTCAGTCAGGGACTTAGGAGTTATTTTTTACTATGTTCACTTTTACTGATCATTTTAACTACTTTGTTCCTAATTCATATTCTTTACTTGCCTTTGTGCGTAGAAAAATCTCTAAGTTAAATTTGTCCGCATACTTAAATTTGTCTTTATAACTCCTTCGTAAGGTCAAGGTTAGAGAATGTTTCCTTAATATGGAGTCTTTTTTATTCAACACATTTCGCTCGATTAGAGAAAATCCAAAAAATCATTTTCACGTGTTGCGCTTCGTAATTTGAACTTTTGTGAACCCCTGCCTACCTATGATGGACGAATTTTGCTTTTGGGTTTAAAAACTAAAAGAAAAATTCAGTCGTTAACATTTATTCATGATCTTTTATCAGGTCAAATCGACTGTTCTCAGTTATTGCAATTTGTTAATTCAGAGGTAGTCTTGTTACTTTGTTAAATTGCTGAAGTGTTCATTATTTCGACAACACACCAACAAAATGCAACTCTTCTCATATTTCAACAATCTAATACCTATTAAAGGGCTGCACAATTACATTTGAATCGCTGTACAAAACATTTGTGGGGATCGCAAATACTTTCGTTCTCTCACTCTCATTTGTGGATAGCGTTGGCGTGAGCGAAAATTGTAGGTAGTGTGCGTAAGTGGAAAACCGGTTGAAAGCAAAACAAATAATAAATTGTCTATCGCGTATTAGTTATGTACATAAAAATAACTTGCAAGAGGAGTACAAGTTGGCAAGTACTTGAAATACTTGAAACATTATTTCAGAAATTTAGAAGATGGATTTGCAGTTGCATGTTTTAATTTAAATATATATTTTATTAAAAACAAAAAACCATTCAGATAAGCATAATGAAAGCACAAAAAAATTTTCAAAAATATTAACTTTATGTGTGGTAATATAAATTTATTAATTATTAATGTTTAAATGTAAAAAGATCATTTTAGTTTAAAAAATAATAAGTTTAAAATCACCGCTCACAATTTTTACTTTTAAAGCATCGTTATTAATATTAACCTCTATTAATATTGTTATTTACAGGATTATAATTCAATTATAATATAATTATAATATATTAATTATAATTCAATACTTACTTACTTCATTAATTTCCATTTTTTTAAGTTAACTCTTGCTTTATTTTTACTTTACTTATGCTTTCATTAGCAACTGATAATGACTTCTGCTTTCAGCATACGCAAGTATTTGCAGTATTTGCAGAACTATACAGTTTTTTTTCATTTGCCGAGATAGCGACCGATAATTACTGTAATTGATGAGAGCAAGTTGCGTATGCATTTAATCTGAGAGAGAGAGAGTTAAAACATTACTTTTTCTTTGAGCAGCAAGCAACGGTTTTACGCTGTTTCTTTGCTTAATTCTGCTACAAATGATGTGCCTAGCTAAAAGTACTTGGTGGAATCAAAGAAGCAAATACATTTGTGCAGCCCTTTAATACCTATATTGTAGTGAGTGTTGGTACGGTGTTGAATATTTTTGTAGTCAGTTAACAATCTAATTTTGACAAGTGTAGGTGTGGCAAATAAGATTTAAATAAGATTTAAATTTAAAATAAGACTTGCAATCGAAATGAACCTTTTTTTAAACTATGCAAAACTCTTAATTTGATCATGATGGATTAAATATGCATATATATATAGTGCATGTATTCATCAACGGTTAGTCAACAAATTTTCATAAAAATTTCCAAAATGTTCTTGAGCTATATCTTTGTACTTTTGTATGAAAAACTCATCCCTTTTCTGCTACCCTTTTTCTTACTTGCATCAGAACACTTTTTCCGCCACAACGCGCGCGGCGAATTCATATT
Source organism: Dichetophora obliterata (assembly GCA_963920525.1). Taxonomy (NCBI): domain Eukaryota; kingdom Metazoa; phylum Arthropoda; class Insecta; order Diptera; family Sciomyzidae; genus Dichetophora; species Dichetophora obliterata. Next base: position 197,942,761 of record OY986437.1, on the reverse strand, counting down.
GTGTTTTTCCACGCATTTAGTTTTGAAGTGCAATAATACTAATGTTTAATTTTATTCAGGAGACCGATAAAAAAACCGAAGAAAGTGGCATTGGTGGTGCCGCGGACTTAAAAACATCCTCTGAGAAAATAACAGAAAAGGAAAAGAGCTCCGTGGGAGATATTTCTACCGGCAGTGATAACGGCGAGACATCAGCAGCCAACGCCGCAGTTGTGGATTCCAATGATAAAATGGAGGAAGATGTAGATGGTGATAAAAAGCAAAAAGCTGGTGAAGAAGATACAGGTAAAGCAACATGAAAATAATAAACATGAACTTGCTATTCGCCGCGTTTCTTTTTCCCTTTTGGTTGATAACATTCTAGAGAAGTAATGGAAAAATAAATAAAAATAAACAAAAGAATATGTAGCAACAGAAGATTATGTAGGTTCTATGGCTATATGGTCGGTTGGCAAAGCGCGCAAACGAAGTAAAGTTAGCCGGCTAAGATTAAATTGTGTCATTGGCTCATCGTGTTAAATGTTTGCGCGTTGTGCCGGCTTGAGTTGTAGACGTGGGTTCGATTCTCAGCTCAGCGCTGAATTTATGAAGGATTTTTCATTATTCTTCTGAACACACTTTGCTTGTGATTTAACGTTGTTTTTATTCTTAATATGATATATATTTAGAGAACCTTGGACTTTGTTCATACTGAACCCTGAACAATATGGTTTTGTGTAGTAATATCCAAGGAAAATTAAAAACTCATTATTCATGGTTTTCTTGTCTCCTGATATGAGGCGTAAACTTTCCCAAGCGTGAGAATAATTTTTTTTTTAATAATTTGTAGTCAAACTTCACAGAAAAAAATGTCTTCTCAAATCCATGATTATTGATTTTATCAAGACTTTTTGATAATATTTGAATGAACTTCTGTCTTCCTTGTAGATTCTAAATCCAATGACAAAAACGATGAACCAGATGCTGCTGATAAAACTAAAAAGGTAAAGAAATCTGAAGAGTTAGTTGACAACGACGAAGCTGATGATGTTGAAGGTGACGAGGAAGAGATGGAGGATAAAAAAACAGATGCATCCGATGGTGATGGCGATAAGAAGACTGAAAAGAAGGAAAAAAATGGTACCATAGCCGATAAAAATAAAAAATCTAAAGGCGCTGCTGACAAAGTTGCGTCGGCTGGAACGGCCGATGATCACAAGGGCGATGATGCCGCTGAGAAAAAAGAAGATGAAGAGGATGATGAGAATGTTGTAGCATTAGCAGAGATCGATAAAATCAATGAAAACATTAATAAGACACGTGTGGATGGCCTACAGACACTACATGCGGTATGTATTTTATTGCCTTTCATGTATCAAACAATGTATAAATGTGTTATTTTTTTTTTTCAGATATGCTTTGGATCACAGGGCAAAAACAATGTTGTTAAGCGCAACTTGCGCTCATTTGCAGGTTTTGAATTCGAAAAGGATTCGTCAGAATATAAAAAGAAATTAGATGTAATTAAAAAAACCGACTCAAAAACTTTAAAGAGTATATTGGAGATATTATCATTGGAACGCAAAGGTGTGTTCTTATTAATGTAACCATTCTTTTGTATGTCTATTAAATAAACATATATTTTTATATCAGGCTCAAAAGATGAAATTGCAAATCGTGTGCTCAAATTCTTAATGGAACCCGATGAGTCTATGTGTGTTGAGCCAGCCGAAGATGAGGAAGAAGAACTGGAAGATGATGCTGAAGAAGAGCCTGAAGATGAGGAACCAGAGCCTAGCGAAGATGATAAACGCAAACGTAAAGCGCCAGCAGGACGTGCTACTGCGCGTAACTCAACTGGTCGTCCGCGACGTTCTACTGCAGGCAAAAGTAAGCATAATTAAATTAAAGGGCTTATTGCAAGAACACCATATGCCACATACAAATTATTTTTAAATAAGTAATAATCAACTATGAATTTTTTAAAAATATTTGTATTACGATATTAACTGCTTAATTTCACATCACGAAGAAGCACAATAACGATATGAAAGACGCGAGAAGCAATACTCCATATAAAATTGTATTGCTTCTCTGTATATCTGGATCCGAAATTTAATAAGGAATAGCCGAAATATCTTTATTAAGTGTTGGTAATACATCAATTTATGTATTGAGCCTTTAAAATAAATTTTTTTTTTTTAATATATAGCTTTTAACGTTATTGCAATAAGTCCTTCAAGTACATATTTATATCAACATTTATATCAACTATCTAAAACAAATTTTAAGTAATTTCCGCAAAGATATAAAACATAAAAAAACTGTTGTTCGATAAGTAGGAGCAACAAAAAATTAATACTTGTTGAATCTATAAAATGGCCGCCTTGGCTATATTTTACATTTTCTGATGAAGACTTTCTTTTGGTCAAAGAATCGCAACAATCATTCATGGTGTTTTGGCACCGATTCAATTATGCAGTGGAAAAGTTTGGCAGATTTCATATTTTTACTGCATTAAAAAAAAATTATCAAAATACCACCGACAGCTGACTTACAGCTGTGTGCAAAATATAGAAGTGCTTCAAATTTAAGTGCTTCAAATTAAAAAGTTCAATAAAACTTAACCCCGGCAACACTAAAGAAAGAACAAAATTACGGAAATTGTATCCAATGTTCAATAGATGCAATTGTATAGCTGTCCATTTCTAACATGTTTTAAAATTATCCGTTGTTTTTAAAAATTTTATCGTTTTCACTATATGCAAAATAATCTCATTGTTTTCTACTGACGTTTTAACACAAACCTATTATTTCCTTTAAAATTTGTTTTGTCTTATTACTTGCATGTATATTGATAAGATATATGCTTCAAATTAGACGAAAGTATTTTGAATAATTAAACAAATTTTATTAAATACTAAATAGGTCAAAAATAAAATAGGAAAATAATAAGACAAAACGCATAAATTTATACAGGAAATTTTCGGACACTTTCAGGAAAAGATTTCCAATTGTAAAAATTAAAAATAGAGACTTAAATAAAAATATATAATTATTATATAGCGGGCATGAAGCGAATAATACGAAAAGATTAATTTCAGACAACTTTCAAATTTAAGTAAGGACCCTACTCTGTAGCTTGATTCGAAAACCAATGCGATTCGAAAACAAAATTGCACTCTGTAAATACTTCGCATGGATGTTAGCGTTGTCAATTATGCGCTAGTACAATTTTTGTAGAAAGTGTACAAAAGTATAATCGGTATAAAAAAAAAAAATAGAAAAGTAAAAGAAAATGTCGAAAAATATAAATATTTTTATAGAATAGTCAGCGACACATAAAAATACATAGTATATTGATTTGGTTTTATGTTTGTTTAATTATGTTTGTGGTTTAAAATATTAATTATGTAATGGATTCTGCGGCGATTTGATTCAAGAACTTATATAAAGGAGAGTGACCAATGGCTGTGCTATTCCACATGAGACAAGAACAATTTCGTTAATATTACACTGGGAACTGTAACCTTGCTCTGCACCTAAGGAAACTGCAGCGTTTTGTTCTATAGGTCGTTTTGTCCATGGAGAGCAATTGCACGACCTGCTCCTCCAATGAACTAAGTGCCCAGCATCTTGATGGTCCGCCACCAGTGCCTGATATGGATATTTTATTTTTGCGTAACTTAGATCGGATTTGGGTTTTGTGGACGACCCAAACCTATAGTTTTTACATTTTCATAAGTTGTTAAAAAATTAACAGTTAAAACTACCTTACTCCATCCAACTACACGAGATGGTGGCCCGGCAGCATTAAGATCATTACAAGCATCTTCCATAGATTGTTGTCAGAAGTTTTGACTGTCGATGTTATATTAATTTATAAATTCCCATAAAGAATTTGATAAAATTTAATTACTGGCTGGTGCCAGTTGGAAATTGCAAGCTTCGTCAGGTTGTCCTCTACTTGGTCTTTCCAACGACGATGCGGTCGTCCTCATCAGCGTTGACCGCCGCTGGGTACCGAATCGAATGTTTTCTTCACTGGAGCATCGTCTTTCATGCGCTGAACATGACCAAGCCAGCGAAGCCGCTCGATTTTAATGCGCTTGACTATGTCGATGTCAGCGTACAGCTCATACAGTTCATCATTCCACCGTATTCGGTACTCGCCATTGACGCAGATTGGTCCGTCGATCTTACGAAGAATCTTTCTTTCGAATGCTCCTAAAGTCTTTTCATCTAAACTGCTCAGCGTCCAGGTTTGTGATGCATGATGAGCGATTTATAAAGCGTGATTTTCGTTCGTCAAGAGAGGGGTCTGCTTCTCAATTGCTGAGCCCAAAGTAACACCTGTTGGCAAGAGTTATTCTTCGTTTGATCTCAATGCTGATGTCGTTGGTTGAGTTTATGCTGGATCCCAGATAAACGAAGTCCTTTACAACCTCGAAGGAGGTATTGTCAACTGTAACGTGGGTTCCAAGACGCTGGGACTGTTTGTTAGTTGACACCAGAGAACTGTAATGAGTATCCGACAGAAATCGGATACTCAAATCATACCCGAGTGTCGTGCTGTTCTCGACTCTATCCATACTCAATAATATGTGTAAAATACTTATAGGCATTCGGCTCATTAGCATTTTTTCGGGTATAGGTACATTCTCATATCCGAGAACGGCGTGACCCGAACCACTTCGAGCCGTTTTCAATGAGTGCGTTGAGTAAGTTTATTACAAAGGCGCTCGATCCGAATGTATTTTGAGTGTACTTTGAGTACTGCTCCTTCTCTGCCAACGTCTCTTAGCGCTAATTAGTTTTTTTTTTTGCGTATGCACTTTTCGTAAGTACTTGTCTGCAGGCCATGTGAGCTCTCATTTTTTGTTTGTTTTTTCTCGAAAACTCGTTCTTGGTATTTTATTTTTGCTCTTTATGGAGAAAAAAACAATAACAACGCTTGTGATTTTGGTTTGTTAGACATAAACAAAAATAAAACAAAATCAAAATGCCGGCGCACAGTGGTTAAAAGTTGGAAATAAATACCAAAACTGATGATCTCTTTTTGTGATTTTTTTTCTTTGCGTTGTTTAAGAATATTCTAACTCGCATGATTCCAAGATATTTATCAGAAATATATGTATATAGGTTTTCTGTGTAGACGCCTTAAAATACGGTTGATGTAAAAATGTTGAAAAAATTTCGTAAAATATTGATATTTTTCAAGAGTTATTACAGACAATTGAGCAAACGTATTGCACTCTGGTTTTTTTAAGTACAAAAAGCATTATTAAAAAAGTTTTTTGCATTCTTGAAATATTTTTTTTTATTTTTGCAATAAATTTCTTATGCAAAGTTGATATGACAAAAAAACGTAAATTTATTTTTTTGCAGAAAATATTTTTAGAATTAAAAACAATAATCTTCGGATGTCGACGATATATTAAATAAAGAAATGCTTTTATTGGACTTTAAGTTGAGCGATTAAAAAAAAACTGACAGAGTTTTTTGCGTCTTTGAACAACATTTGGTAAAAACTTAATGCGTTTCGAAGAAAATATAGATTTGTTTACTGCATTATTCTGTATCACGAAGATGCACACCAACGATGAGAAAGACACGAGAAGCAATACTTTCTTCCATACAAAATTGTATTGCTTCTCGTGTCTTTCTCATCGTTGGTGTGCTTCTTCGTGATACAGAATAATGCAGTTAGTCTAAAAGTTTATTACTATAGTCATTTTCTTTAGTATGCTTTTAGGCATTTCTTTATTAAACAATGACTTCTTACGAAAGTGCGGCATATTTATATATCGGTATATTTTTCATTTAAAATCGTTAAATTGTTAATGTAAATAGTGAAAGCATTTACTTATTAAATACGATAAACGGTTTAAAATGTTATAATTCTTATTTTGAATACTAGAATATGTTTACAGAGTACTTAAGTATTCTACAGTGTGTTTCTCAGTCCATTAATTTGCCAGTCCAAAATGAAATTGAATTAGTAAACCAGTAATGTGTTATGTATAAAGTTAAATTAATTCACATTATCTTATAGCTTACTATGAAACATTTTAATGAATTTCGCAATAAAATGCTTTCAAAACTATTCAAATATTCAAATTCCCTTGTCAAGAAATATTCTTCAAACATCTGCAATTAGCTGAAAGTGAAATATATATTCTTTGATTCTAAGCAAAAGAATTAGAATACTTTCACGGAGAAAATGCAAATGAGTAGCACATGTTTTTCTTAAAAGCAAATCAGCAAAACTTTGCTCAATCACAATGTGATTTAAGAAAAAGATTGGTAAATCGCAATCACTCCTCGTTTTTGTAGGAAAAGCAAAATTTTGATTAAATTCAAGCAAAATTTTGCTAAGTTATTATAAACTGAAAATCAAATTTTTTCTTAATTCAAGCAAATATTTGCTTAGTTTTTATAAATTTGCTTAGTTATAAAATTTAGCATAATTTTGAAGTGGCTGAGAATCTAGCGCAAGTTTTGCTTAACCACAATACAAATTTAGCAACAGTTTACTCCGTGTATGCCAGCCATGTTTTTATGCTACACGACCTGTGCTCACTTTATCACAATGCCAAAAAGTATGCTATTATCTTTTTTAACTGTTGATAGTATCACATTCACAACCAGCGCCAATTTGTGGCAAAACGCATGAGGTTCACACCCTTTTTTTGGAATAAAAACGAAACGATAAGCTGTTTTGATGATTTTTTCTGTTTTTATAAAAAGCAAACAAATAATATCTTTGGATACTATAAACCACTAATTGAAACAGTTTAGATGCTGCGCTTCATTGAAGTTAGAATTGGGAAAACACGTGAAATGGAAAATTTCATATGGGAGGTGGGCATGGCAAAAAATACCTTTTTTATGTTAGACAAATATGAAAGATTTCTGACAGAATGGTTCAAGACAAAACAAATATGTCGTTTTAAATATTTGTATTGTATGGGAGCTAGGCGTGATTGAGGGCGTATTCAAACATTTTTTTGTGTGTATTCTTATAAATCAAATTCCAAATAATACACAAAATTTAATTGGTCTACAATGAGTCCTTCTAATTATTGACAACTTTTGTATGGGGCTCAACCACTGTGCGGCACACGTGTCTGTTTGTTTCTTGTGCGTAAACACGTGCAATAGAAGTTTTATTTAAAATATGCGCATGTGATTTGGCAACTTGAGGTTATAGAAGAATAAAAAAATACTTTACAAATTTAATAATAATTGCTGATTGCAGAAAATGAATGACACGATACCATCGAAACTGCGTATTATTTTAAAGCCTCAACAACTTTACCTCAAGCGCAGCTTTCATTGTGTAAGTAAAAAACAAAAAGCAACACAAGAATAACGCATCTGTTGGTATCTAAATGCTCAGGAAAAAATAGCACAAAACAAATATAAAAAACTCGCTCACTATTTACTGCTGCGCTCTACTGCGCTCTCTTTCATATCTGTGGCAGGTGAGCCGAGTGATTCGGCTACTTGTGTCGATTGTAAGTATTTCGGCAAGTAGGATAAGTATCAGCAACACGACAACAACCATAAGTATTTATGAATCGAAAAAACCCGATCTCTCCCGATCCAACTCATGACTTAGGATACTCATATTTATTTGAGCCGCCGCATTCTAGCTTCGTAGAAGAGAATATGAGTCGAGTTGCGTGCGCTAAGCGTGAGTAGGTTTTTGTACTTATTTTTTTTGGATACCCTCAGAGTCGCAAAAAAGCTATCCGTTGCAGATCTCTGGTTGACACCAAGTATTTCGTTTTATCTGCATTCACTGCCAGACCCATTCGACTTGACTCTCTTTCTAATCTGGAAAATGCTGCACTGACTTCGCGCGTATAATGGCCAATGATATCGATGTCATCAGCATACGCAAGCAGCATAACACTCTTGTAGAATATTGTGCCACTACGTCTCAGATCAGCAGCTCGGATGGTCTTTTCCATCATTAGGTTGAAAAAGTCGCACGATAAGGTGATTACCTTGTCTGAAACCTCGTTTGGTAATAAATGGTGGGGAGAGGTCCTTCCTGATTTTAACTGCGCTGCTGGTGTTGCTCAGTGTCTTCCTGCAAAGTCGTATAAGTTTTGCAGGAATACCAAATTCAGACATGGTGGAGTACAGGTGCTTCCTTATTGGGCTGTCGAAGGCGGCTTTGTAGTCGACAAAAAGATGGTGGGTGTCGACTTGTTTTTCTTGAGTCTTCTCCAAGATTTGTCGTAGCGTGAAAATCTGGTCGATGGTGGACTTTCCAGGTCTGAAGCCACACTGATAAGGTCCGATCAGTTCGTTTACAATGGGCTTCAATCTTTCACATAAAACGCTCCACAGGACCTTATATGCGATATTAAGAAGGTGGGATCGCCTTTCTTGTGGATTGGGCAGAGCACACTGAGATTCCAATCGTTCGGAATGCATTCTTCCGACCATATTCTGCATAGAAGCTCGTGAATAAAATGAATGCATTTAAGAAGAGCTTCGCCTCCGTTCTTAAACAGCTCAGCAGGTAAGCCATCAGCTCCCGCGGCTTTGTTATTTTTAAGCCGAGCTATATGTGTCAGAACTTCATCATAGTCGGGCAGCTGAACCTCGACGCTGTCATCCAAAATTGGGGTTTCCGGAATATCATCTCTATTGGCGGGATTGTTGTCAGCGTCGCAATTTAGAAGCTTAGAGAAGTGTTCCCTCCATAACGTCAGTGTACTCTGGACATCTGTCACTAGATTCCCGTTTTCATCCTTGCAGGAAGAGGCCCCGGTTTTAAAACCATCGGCAAGGCGTCTTATTTTTGGAAAAATTTTCGGCCCTCATTCCTGTCACCATACATCTCAATCTTCTCCTGCTCTCGCTTTTCTGCCTCTCTTTTTTTCCGCCTGAAAATACGTCTCTATTCCCTCCTCTTTTCTTTGTATCGCTCCTTAGCAGCGCGCGTTACAACCGATTGCGGGTGGCTTTGTAGGCGGCGTCTTTCTCTGCAGCGGCGTCGCGACACTCCTGGTCGTACCACTGGTTTTGGCGAGGGCGGTGGTAGATAATCACCTCTTAAGCAGCCGCACGCACGGAGTTGGAAATGTGTGTCCACTGCGCGCATATATCATCGATTGGAGGAGTGCTTTGAAGCAGGAGTGAGAGTCGAGTGTCGAAAGCATAGGTTGTCTGTTTCGATTGCAGCTTGTCGACGTCTAGCTTTCTCTGTGTACGGTTGCGTGTATTCTTAGCTGCACACAGACGTGTACGGATCTTGGCTGCAACAAGATAGTGATCCGAGTCAATGTTTGCACCACGGATCGTGCGTACATCCAATACTCTGGAAGAGTGCCTTTCGTCGATCAAAACGTGGTCAATTTGATTTTTGGTTTTTTGATCAGGGGACATCAAGGTGGCTTTACGAATATTGAGATGCTTGAATCTAGTGCTACTTACGACCATGTTTCGTGCTGCGGCGAAGTCAATCAGCCTCATTCCGTTATCGGAGGTGTTGTCGTGGAGGCTGAACTAATTTGATTACTACTTACATTTAATTTTTCTTCTATGCTCAAACCAACAAGCTAATGAATAAATTTTTCGAAAATAGAACGAGTCTGACATTCGCATTCGAGTTGCCAAGTGCAGAAAGTGCGATATACGAGGAGGGATAAAATTAAATGCGAATGTCAGATTTTTTAACGCGATAGTTGAAGTTGGACAACTTCACTTTCGAATAGCGCTACAGAGTAAAGCCCCAGAATTTGCAAGTGTACTTCAACAATTCATAGAAGTCTACAGAAACAAAATCTCTTCGGCAGTTGTCCTAAGAAAGTTCCTCTTTTGACTGAACGCAGTTTTTACACAAAGCTATTATTGTAAAGACCCTAATGTACTCAATGCCTTGCCTTTTGTAGCATACAAAGGATTTCTGCGACTGAAAATTAAGGTACTTTCATAAGTAGGCTTGCGTTAAGCTTATATGCTGTAGGAACGAAAAAAATTTTTCATAAGAAATACATTGAGATTTTTGACAACGAACAGGCAGCGAAGTTTTTTTTTCGCCAGCTAGTACCCTGTAGAAGCGAAAATTATTGCTATGTTGCCAAATTCTATTTGAGAGTTGAAATGTCAACATTTCGCCGTCGATTATAAGTGTTGAATTTGTTATTTAAAAAATTTATTGTTGCATTTATATAGTTTATTAATGTGTAGTCTTGCCTTTTATAGGTTATAAAATTGCAGCAATAAAAATATTAATCTGTCAACCAGAACAGCAAGTGCTTTTTCTCCACATAAAAATTTTGACTCTACACGCATGTAGAGTTGTATGCTAAAAAAATTTCGTTCCTACAGCATACTAAGCTTTAACAAGAAACAGGAGAGAGTATTGTAACAACATTCTATTTGATCTCAACAGAGTGTATAATTAATTTGCTTTATCGTTTACTCTCTTTGTATGCAGCATACATAGCTAACTGCAGTAGATTTTCATTGATACACCAAGTAGAAAAGTATACATAATAAGAAAATAATAATTTACTGTACAACGTTTCTTTGCTGTCTTTTTTTAAGCTATTCTCCCTTTACGTACTTTTCCTCATAGCTGCAGATCTTATAAGTCAAACAAAGGGAATCACACAAAGTGTGCTCCAGTAATGCCAGTTTGACGGAAATTTCCCTTTTTGAGAGATTTTCAATCGTCTTTTGTGCTGAAAGGGAAAAAGGGTAACATTTTGCTTGGTAGTACGAAAAAAGAGAAATTTCAAATGGAGCACCAAAGGCCTTATTCTGCTGATCTACGATTGTAAAGTTATTTACAAAGTAGTTTGTTTAATAATTTGTTTTAACATGAATTAGCCTTTCGTGTGTTGGCAGTTTTGTCAAGTAGCTTTCGATATAATTTTAGACTGAAAAATCCTTTTAATTGCAAATGAATTTGCAACTGTCAAATAAGTCGAAAAATATAAGAAGTATATTGTTATGAATATTGTTTTGTTTATTTGTATTGTTTTATTACTTATACACAAATAATTCAAGAATTTTAAAAAATGTCATATATTTTTATTTTATTTTCTTTGTTTCAAATAACAGTTTGACATTTGTTTTCCACTTCTTAAATTACGTAGTGTAGGTTGTATGCCTGGTCGAGTACAACACGAAATATCAATTAAAAGATGTCTAACACCCTCAAAACTTTGACTAACCGTTAAAACCCCAATTTTGCGTACATTTATGCATTTTATACCAATTAATTCAACCAGCAATCAACTGATTATATATTTTATGCCAGTTTTGGAAAGATAATGTACAGACCTTTTAAACGATATACAAAAATTTGTGGTATTGATGTATTTACTACAAGTATTTATCAAGTAAACGCAAAGATTATAATTTCTTATTTCAATTTATTCAATTGTACAATTTACTGAAAATAATAAATTCAACAAGTTATATTGAAATTCAAGAAAAGCTTTTGGATAAAGCTTCATAACTTTGTCAATTTCAAGTCGATTTTGAATTACAAACACTCAACTTACTCCTAAATGAACGTTATTTTCTAATACATGAATTTAATTGCGAGCTTTATATCAAGTAAATTTTAGGAAGGCAACAAAACAACAACTCTGTATAGAGTTAATCACTTAGCTGACTAGACAGTCTGTTTCGGAAATCGCTACATTTTCTCTTCAGTAGTCTTATGAGTGATTATGCTGTGATCAACTCACTGTTTTAAAGTCGTATATGATTTCACACATTTTGGAACTCATTCATCTGAACTAAATTGAACAAATTGAACGTTCGAATTGGCTACTTAAGGTATAATATACGTGTAAAAATGGAAAACAGCAGCTTGTTTTCAAACATTTTTTTGAGGTACAAGGAGTTGTTATATATTTTTTTGAAATTTATACAGGTTATTGAACATAAAAAATCCCACCTACATTCTAAATTCAAGTACCTATTTCCTTTTATTTTTTTTTTTAATTGACAAAAAAGCGGCAAAAAATCTATTTTTTTAAAACTTTTAACTCAAACTTTCACCATAATTTCAAAAAACCCCCCGGGAGTTGTTCGTAGATGGGATGTTCAATTATTGGGCCATAATTTAAAATGACATTTGATTTGTTTGTGTCAGAGACATGGGAAAGGCCTTATCCATCGAACAGTTTTGGATGTTTTTTTTTATCAATTTCATTTTTAGCGACCTCTATAAAAAGCCAAAAAATTGCTAAAAAAAAAGTTATTAAAGTAGTTTTTATGTACAATAGCCCGTATAAATTTCAAAAAATATAACAACTCCTTGTACCTCAAAAAAATGTTTGAAAACAAGCTATTGTTTTTCTCTTTTTACACGTATATTAATTATACTTTAATAATACCTTAATCATATGACATTTTAAGGCAGTAGGCTATTTATAGATTACCGCCATCAACTCTACCATGGTTGCCATCTGTTCTAGTTGCTTCTTATTTATATCAATATTCATTGGAGTTCGAAAGTTTGTCGAAATGCACCATAGAAATGAAATGAGTTTTGATACTGAGTTGATAAGTGAATTAGTGAAGCTGTTTAAAAACATATATTTAAAAAATGCTATGAAACCAAACCTATAAAAAACTATAGAAACAGCATCAAATGCTCCTAATATATTAAGAATTTTTTTAAAAATTTTCTATAACTTTTTCTTTGTATTATTTATTGCCATCGCAAAATTAGACAAGGTAGTGTTAGGCAGAGAGCCGGTGACCGAAACTGTCAAAACGAAGTTGACATTTCATACAAAATCTGCAACCAATGAGAATGCAATATGAAAGCAAAAATTGGCAAAATAAAGAAAGAGAGCACATTCAGCCCTAACACTACCTTGTCTAGTTCTACTATGTTTATTGCTAATAAACACATAATTTTTCTCTCTGAGCCCAAATAGTATTATTTTTTGTTCATATAAATCATTCTCAGTCTCAAAGCTTTCTAAAATCTCTTGCTTTAAATTTCCTTATAATTTCAGCATTGCCTTTCACTCCTATGAACACAATTCAACTCAACTCCTATCTACATAACTGTGGGTGTATTAAGTTTCACTACCTGTACTTTATGTACCGAAATATTACCCAGTGGGCATTTTAGCGAGTCTTCCGCAAAAAAAGGCATGCTAGAACTGCTTTTATTGGCGTCAATACACCTTCCATGATCACTGCATTAATGAGTACTTCTGTAAGGCCTACCTTTTAAAGGTTCTCATTCTTTTCATATTATTTTATATATATATTCATTTGGCTGAGTTGGGTCTCGAACCCGGGCTCCCGAAAGCTTGTTTTCATTTGTATTGATGCAAAATAAGCATGTTATCCTTAACAACCACGATAGACGAGTGGGTAAGATGTCGGGCCGCCGACTGAGAAAGCAATGGTTCAAATCTGAAATTGTTAGTCGTTTTTTATTTGAAGTTGATATTTGTATTGCTTTTCCTTCTAACGTGACTTCTCGAAAAAGTGCTTCTGGCAGGTCTCTTTTGAGCAAGGAGAGCGGAAGGCCTGACAAATTTTTCCTTTTCATATGAAAAAGCAAGTGTAATTGTATATGAGTGTGGCAGTACTCTAAAATCCATACGAAGGCCTGCTAGCAGCGCAGCCAATGTCTACTGGGTACACACAGAATAACACAAGAATTCAAGTTAATTTCATTTTGAGTGCTAACTGATTTTAGTACAATACACAAATGTTTTCTATCTATGTTTACTTGTGCTCATTCGTAATAGGTAGCTGATTGTGAAAGAGTATGTGCCTAGTAGTCCAAGTCTGAAAGAAAATTTTAATGAATCATGCACGATTTTTCTTCCTCTTTGACGAAATATGCTCATTTCTTTATACATTTCATTGATGAAAATTTCATACAAAAGTTCCAAATTCGTGCACTGTTTTAAAGCTTTTTGTTTTCTATGAACGAAAACAAGACGGATTTGTTTAAGAATTATCGACAAATGTAACTCACGCAGTAAGTTTCATTAGGAAATCATCATGACATATTCGTGCACGATGCCTTGGACTGCAGGGTGGTGCCTTACCACCACATAAATAAAACAAATAAATAACACTCACAACTCACAACATACATTAGAAAATACACTTTACTTATATTTACAGAATAATTAAAAAATTTATTTACAATTTTGTCAAATTTTTATAACCAAAAATTTATTCAATAATTTTCAATTAAAATTTTATATCAGAGTTCGAATGTTATAATTTTTATGTTCAACAAAATTGTTGTTAAGCTGAAAGTACAATATTTTCGTATGCATTTGCGTCCGTCTACTCGCTGGCGCAATTAGATTGGAAATACATGAAACCTTATTGCATCGAGTAGAATGCTTACGTGCGTAAATTTTTTCAACGTTATTTACGCAAGAAAAGTTTAAAAATTTTATACTTTTCTTGCTTAAATTACGCTAGCTAGAGAGAACTCGCTACATATAGACAGCCACGAATTTTTATTTAAACGTGAAATTTGAATAAATTTATTTTTTAAATTCGAACAACCAACATCTTAAAAAAATATGGAACATTTTAATACAGCAAACCTCATAAATGAAGTTCAGAAGCATCCTTGCTTGTATGCTAAATCCAGTGCGGGATATCGAAATAAAATAAAGCAAGCGAAAGCCTGGGCGGACATAAGTGAAGCTCTCAGCATTTCAGGCAAGTTATTAATGTTTAATAACTTTTATAGAAGCTATAACAAAATTCTTTAGGACATGAAGCTATGACCAAGTGGCGCTCTATCAGAGATCGCTATGGTAGAGAAACAAAAAAAAATCTTTTGAAGTCTGGAAGTGCGGCCACGGCAAATGAATCAAAATTCCAATATATGGAGCAGCTCAGCTTTCTAAAAGAATTTGTCGCGCCCAGAAGGTATGATGTTTTACCAATATATTTTATATATACATATATTCCGACTATTCTCTGTATATTTCAGAACAACGTCCAGTGTAGCTCCTTCTCAAGAGGATTTACTAATTGTAGCTAAAGAAGATGTTGATGATATCTCGCAAGCATCATATCCAAACGAAATTTCTGTCATAAATGGCGAAGGTTTCGAAGAAAACCTAATTGAAGAAGCGCAGCCAAGTTGTTTCTTTGAAGATTTTTCTTGCGAGACACCATCAACATCTACTGCAGCCACACTTGCTGACAATAGCAGCGGTCGTCAGGCAAAAAAACTATCTGCTGTAGAGCATAGCTTTACACAGTTCATGGAAAAAATGACGGCTATTCATGAGAAGCGCTTCGAGATTTTGGCAAATAAGCCAAACAATCATGAAGGATTTTTTAAAATAGTGTCAGACAAATTGGATATGCTCCCAGTTATAGCTCAAGAGGATGCAAAAATGTTTTATTTAAATTATTTACATGATTTATTAAAAAATTATAGTAACTAATATCAAAATAAACTTTACTCTAATTAACTATAGTATGCTCATAACTTTTTCAGTATTGTAATAAATACCTATAAATATTTATAAAGGCTGTATCAAGAAGAGGTGCAAGATTTATTTTTTAGAATAAAACAGTTGTTTGGATATCTCCTACATTTTTATCTATAATGGGGCAGTTTTTGTCAAATCGGCCACCAAACAAATCAACCACCGCTAATCATGCTGATATAAATATGATAGTTCAACACAAAAACAATTGGTTAACTTTTTTTTCGATGATTATTTTGAGTAGAGAAGTGAAATACGCTGAAATTAGAACAAACAAATTAGATCCTTTGGCATATGAGTTATATTAATTGCTTTGAAACGTTGAAAGCGGGCTAGAAATATATTGCTTGTAAAAGTTTTAAAGACAATTTCAAATGATTTTTCATATTATCCTAATCCTAGCTATGTGTTATTCAGTATTGAAAATGTGACCAAATTTTTAACCCCTTTGAAAAATATATGCGCGACAAAACGTAGCTGAGTCACTTTAAAATAACGCTTAATATAGTAAACTTTTAAAGACTGGTTAATGCTGCTTTATCGCTATACAACGAACTTTTAGAGATTCTATACTTTTATTGTAAAGTTACTGTTTTAAAAACAGATTATTTAGTTTATTAAGTAGGTATATTATTACGATTATTTAATATTAACTTAAAATTAAGTTACAATATTAATTGAATTTATGTTGATGCAAGTACTGCTTCAAGGAATCTCCCTGAGTTG
Source organism: Dichetophora obliterata (assembly GCA_963920525.1). Taxonomy (NCBI): domain Eukaryota; kingdom Metazoa; phylum Arthropoda; class Insecta; order Diptera; family Sciomyzidae; genus Dichetophora; species Dichetophora obliterata. Next base: position 197,926,571 of record OY986437.1, on the reverse strand, counting down.
GAAAGCTGACTTGTTAGCATTGTTCGAAGAACATGAACGAATTCTTTGTAAAGATTTTGTCTCTTGTCTCCATAAACCTTCTCTGATAATTGCGCTATTTTAATTTACTTTGTCAACGTAATCAGGAGGACAATACCAGTTGTCTGACATTTTTAAAAAGTTGTGCAAAATAACAGTAGAATTAACAATTCTACCGGCTGATTCAGGAGACATATTCATAGTCCTATGAAAAATACGCCATCTGGCTGCAAGAATACCAAAACCATTTTCAATTATTCTCCTTGCTCTGGAAAGGCGTTTATTAAAAGGTTCTCGTTCTTCAGCCAGTAGAAGACCTGGATATGGTCGCATTATATTAGTACGTAGCGGAAATGCAGCATCGCCAACAATATAGTGTGGGAAACGTATCGTACTATCAGGCAAAGTACACTCAGGTGGAAAATCTAAATCGTTTTTAAATAACCTTTTTCCGAACTCTGAATGTGCCAAATACCTCCGTCGCTCTGGCTTCAAAAAGCACCAACGTCAACTGCGGAGAGTTAGTATAGCAAACTGCAAGAAGCACAATGCTATAAACAGTCATTCGCATTGCTATTTTAAATAGCTGAGGGCAATTACATAAATTTTTCAAACGACGTTGCGAAGAAACCCGACGTGTTCCTGTCCAAAAAATAGTCACGCACCCAAAACTGCCGTTCCTTACGAAGAGCATCGTACATTAATAGCCCTATTGCGTAGGGCAACCAAACAGAGTTGCGTAGCCAAATAAGCAACCCAACTTTAAAGAAACCGAACCGTCATTTGGTATTTCGTATCACAACCAATTTCAAGTTGTTATTTTCAGCGAGTTGCCAAAGAAAACAATAACGAGCTGTCAAAAAGAAAACAGCTCATGTTAAAAATTTTATATATTCAGTAAGTTTAAAATTGGAAAAAGCCATTTATAGAAAGAAAACAAATAAATATGGATATAAGTAATGATTTATATTTTGATGACGGAAACGGATGCAGTGATGTTGAAGTGTTGCGTATAAGAAGGAAAATCAGAGACAAATCCAACTCTTTGGAACTCTCAAAGTAATATAATACTGTAAATACAAACATTGAATAAAAATTTGCTTATTTGAATAAATTTTACAGGTTTCTTAGTTAGTTCCGATTAAGCAAAGAAGCGTTTTGTTATGTACTGGACGAAATAAAAAATTTTAAACACCGCTTTCCAGCATAAGCTCTGCCAATCGCTCGAACTGTTGCTTGTTTGTAATTTTTATGTTTCTATGAAAATAAATAATCTATGAATAATCCACATAACACAAATTTCCAAAACTTACGCTGCATCCATTTCTCGCTTTTGCACAACGCCACCAGCTTGCAACAAGTAATTAGCAGTTGCTGACTTTTGACAGGTTCCGCAACCAAACCAAATAACAGTGGCTATCGATAATAACACAAAAACTTGACAAGCAACTGTAAAAGCAGCGAGTTGATCAATTGTTCTGAGTGTTGCCATCGATAATAAGAATTTGGCAACCGCAACTCAACTGAGAGTAAAGTTGCCATACACAATAGGCATATAAGACACACTCATGTATTGCGCTCACTGTGCAAATAGTGTCTACAAGTACTTCTTCTTCTTGATTATCCATCGTTTCCATATTTAAATTCGGTTTTATCTAGTTTTAGTGACAGTTTTATATTGAAGAAAACATTTTAATTTCAGTGACAATTTCAATGCTCTGATATAAAATTTGAATTGAAAATTATTGAACAAATTTTTGATTATAAAAATTTGACAAAATTGAAAAGAAATTTTTTTAATTATTTTGTAAAGTGTATTTTCTAATGTGTGTGTGATTTGTGTGTGTTATTTATGTGTTTTATTTATGTGGTGGTAAGGCACCACAAGTATAAACATTTCTTTTCGTAGCAAATGTGTTGAAGTTGCTTCCGAATGCATTCATGCAGATGTCTAGTAGATATCTATAGTTGATATCTCACTGTACTTCATTCGTTCCACAGCTCAATTCCCCCGACTTTGCTGTCAAGTTTTGAGCCGTCAGTAAACGCGCCAACTTGCTTTCGCGTCATTAACACGTCCCCTTCTTCTCTGGTAGGGATTACTGTGTGAGCCATTCTCGAATGAGGGAGTGGCAATAGTATACTCGATGTTGCTAGGAACTGCTCCTGCAAGATCGATAATAGAGGAGTTACCTGTACGAGTGTTTGCCCACTGCGAGGTTTTAAGTAAACAACTGCATTTAACGCCTCAGATAAAGTGGACCTTAGCGCTCCGCTGATACATACAGCAGCAGTTCTTTGTACTGTCCCTAGCAATTTGCAATTAGACTGTATTTTTAGTGCTGTCCACCACACACAGACACCTCATATCAAGATTGGCCTCACTAAAGCTATATAAATCCAACGTGCAATATTCGGGGAAAGTCCCTATGTATTACCTATGGCTTAAGGCTATCCAAAAGAACTCCCAAGTATTTAGCCTCTTCCACGAAGTATAGCTGAGTGTTATCAAGACGTGGAAGAACTATGCGTGGAATTTTGTATTTCCGCGTAAAAAGGACCAGTTTTGTTATTCGGGGGTATACGCAAAGCCCAGTTTTGGACCAAATATTTATCGGAGAGCGTTGATCCAATCACCTTGAAGCCCACCTTTTCTATTTATCTCAATAGTTCATTCACTACTAAGTTCCATAATAAAGGTGATAAAAAACCCCCTAAGGAGTGCTCCTACTCTCAAATTTCCTGGCCTTTGAATCACCTAGAGATGCATTGACGAGGTTGTTTATAAGCGCACAAAGTGACTCATCCACCCGAAGTTTCATGAGTGTGCTAATGAGTGCCCCCGGAAGGATATTGTTAAAGAAGGATTTATTGTTAAATAAACAAAAAATAAAGAAAAGTGAAACAGTTTAAACTTTTTAATTGTTTTGACTTTAATTGTTTAATTTAATTTTTTGAGTGTTAAAAACTGCATTGTGCATGTTGAAGAGATCATCCTGCCACCATTTGTGTCGCCTTGGCCACGACCATTTCTTTGGCTGAAAATTGTGCGTATTGAAGAGATCGTCCTTGCAGCACTTGTATCACCTTGTCATTTGTTACACTTTTATTGTGATTTAAGATTTCTAAATACATTTTTATTTCAAACTTTACTTAGAGAACAAATACACCAACTTAAATTTTGATAATTTGGATATCAAGTACGTACAAGATTTTTAGTTCTTGATTAATTACATTAACATCGCAAATTTCACCATTTCCTAAATGTTTTTTCACAAATTTAGTAAATCCACAGCATATTTAAGGAAAACAATTAATTTTACTTACACATTTTTTAACTGCAACTGCTTTTGCGTTTAAAAAGAATGTGTCGTTGTGCCTGTCACCTACAAAAACTGTGTCGACAGAATTAGTGCTGTTTCACGTCGACGCCGACATCAATGTTGCTTAGCCAATACCAAAAATGTGACAAAAGTTATCGATAAACATCAATATTGACAACGCCAATACCAATTTGCAATGTGTCGTCGTCGACGTTGACTTACATAATAGGGGTGATTAAGTCAAAAAGTCGTAAGCTACAATTAAAAAATTTTTCGGGAGAGTCAAAAAACTTTCTAAAATGTAATAGTATGTTGCGCTCAAACTTGGGATTCTAAAATTTTTTTACTTAAAACGTCGTTTTTATTTGTAGGAGTGTACAATTCAGCAGGAACATGTATTTTGATAAAGTGCATTAATAATCAATCAAAAAGTCGACTTTGAATTTATTGTAACTGACGGCTTTTTTGATTTTATATGACGATATTTTCCTTATAAATGTTAATATATTTTAAAGATAACTAAAAAATACTTTTTTTAAGGTATATTTGTAAATAAAGCTGAGCTAAACCATGCATACATTTTAAATAGTATATTGTACCCATCTCAGTGACAAATTAAGATACCATTCCATTTACATTATTGTACGAATACATTTGTTACATTTACCAGAGCTGTAAAAGATTTTATCAATTCGATTTTATCCACAAAAAAGTGAATCAGTGAATAACGAAATAGGAATGCATTCAATGAATGCAAAATTGTTTTATAAACAAAATTTTTAATTCATATTCATTTTTAAAAAAATTATTAATTATTCATTTCAATTATTCATTTTCGCTATTCAGAATTAAATAAATGAATTATTTTTTATTCATTTGAATGATATTCACAAAGAATTTCAGAATTTTCAATAACTCTACCTTTATTCATTATTAATTTTTCATTCATTTTTCATTTGTTATTCATTATTCATTTGTTTTTCATTATTCATTTGTTATTCATTATGAATTTTTCATTCATTATTCATATTTTATTATTAATTTTTTTTTATGGCTAGGACTAAAATGAATAAAAAATTAACAAAGAATAACAAATAAATAATGAATAAGAAATGAATAAAAGACGAATAATGAATAACAAGTGAATAATGAATAAAAAATTAATAATGAATAATAAATAAAAAGTTAATAATGAATAACAAGTGAATAATGAATAAAAAATTAATAATGAATAACAAATGAATAATGAATAAAAAATGAATAACGAATAAAAATGAATAGTGAATAAAAAAGAATAATTGAAAATTCTTATGTAGTTATTCAGTTGTACTTAAAATTCTGAATATGAATGCCGATTTTACAGCTCTGTCATTTACTAATAGCAAAAAAAAAAACTTAATAAAATTGCTAACAATTCTGCAGCATTTAAATTTGAGAAAATTGCAGCGATCTAGGCGAGGAAATAGCTTCTGATTCAAAAGTGAAAAAATTTAGGAGATTCTGAATAAAGTAGGCTAATTTTAAATCATGCACTAATTTTTAAAAAAATCTGAAAAAGAATTTGCTTTTTCATTAGAATATCTTATGATCAAAAGTTTTTTGTGACTAAAATTTAAATAGGAAACTCGATTTGAAACATTTATTTTATACTTCTTTAAATTCACTTTTTGAACAGGCGTCCACCACCCCTTTTGAGAATTTTCTGGATTTTTTTCGCGTCACGTGCTTATATTCAGGATTCAGAATCAAGCCTTGCAATGAGGTTCTGGAATATGTTTAGAAAATGAACGGATCCCAAAACCCATCTATAAATGTACTTCTTATATATTTATTCATATGTTTTGAATTAAAAAAAATAAATTTTTTTATTCATTCATATAATAAGTAGAACTGATGCAATAGCTAGAACTGATGCATATTGAAAAAAGAAATAATTCAGTTGATCTCCATGCGGGAACATTTCAAGAATAGCGATTTTTACCTCCTAAATCCAAATCTGATAAATTTCAGGCCGCTCGCAATTGGTTTATGAGTTATAGGCCTCCAAAACTGGAAAAAATTGTCTAAAAATCTTGCTCATTTAAAAAAAAAATATTTGGAAATTTTTGTATTCTTATTTGAAAAGAGGAAAACTTGGGGGCTTAATAGTAATTAATGCGATTTTATTTAGGGGTCTCCTTTATCCTCACATTATTTCATTTACTAAATTACTAAGAATATTTGTTGAGAAAAAAATGTTTTAAATTGCATGAAAAAAAAATTAAATTTGGAAATATTTCGGGCATGATACGAGAAAGATTTTTACCCCATCTTTGAAATATATATAATTTTCGTATGTGCACAAGCGTGTGTCAACCGGCGTATCATGATAACAAAATTAGTACCAAAAATGTCAGAAAATAGAATTATATAGGTTAAGTTTTCTTTATGTGCATTTTAGACTCCTTTATGCTTTTGCCAACCCCCCCCCCCCCCTAGAACAAATCCGGCGGACGCCCTTGCCTACCTGCCTTAGGGATAAATACTGGGTTGGGGTATACGTGCGCGCGAATTAAAGAATGCATTCTATGCGTATGTTTTTCAATAATTCTTTATTGAATATTTGACACTTTCGAAAACAATATATTTAAAACAATGTCAAATTTCAAAAAAGATTAAATTTTGTTTAATTTTTAGGTTGTCAATTTTCGGAAATTATCGGAAATTTTGAAATAAATGTAAAATTTTTAAATAAGTGTCGAATTTCGAAAAAACTTTAAAATGTTAAATAAGTGTCAAACTTCGAAAAAAAATTCAAATTTCGAAAAGTACAAATTTTGCAAAAAATGTCATATAATGAAAAATATGTGAAAAAGTTTAGAGTTTGAAAAAATAGGGAAATAATTCTACTTTATGGCCCAAGCGCTGCACTTGGACCAGAGTTCATAAATACTTATCATTGAGGAGTAAAATATCCCTCACTCACCTCAATACAACTCAACTCAGTGCATTTCGTTTAGTTTTTTTCATTGGAAATGAATCGATCGATCATGCGTTAATCTCCGAATGATCGTTTATTTGCATTTCTCTTTCGTTTCTGTTCACAGCATGCGCTTTATTTTTACCTCACTCAAATTATTTGAAAATGACGAACTCTTTTCAATGATAGTTATTTACAGTGAGTACTGAGTAAGTTTTATTTTGATGTCATCGCTTTTTTATCATTGGTTTCTATTGCAACCAAACCTTTGTAAAACAGCATTTAATGCACTATCTTTAATACTAACAAAACATCGTTAGTATGTTTTTCAGCCTAACATCCAGGCTGAACTCTGAAAATAGCAATAATTTACTTTTTATTAAATTAAATGAAAAGTTATTTAAAAACATAAATTTTGATAACGTTCAATTTTAATAAGTTTTAATTTTTTATTTTTAATTTAATAAATAAATGAATTTAAGTTTATTTCTGCAAATGTGTTTTTTCTTTTAAATAAAGAAAAATTTTTGGATAACGCATGCGTTTCATTTCACTTAATAGCGAATATCAAATAGAGAGTATCAAAATACTTATCATTGATCAATTCAAATATTTTTCAGCTCAAATAAAGAGCACATCATTTGCAGAACTCGGGGGATGAAAATAGTGACGAAGTTCTGGCAACGATGAGCGCTCTTTGTGCAAGAACGAATAATCAATACAAATGTTTGAGGAGCTTATGCGAGAGCGTATCGTTCAACGAGTTTCTCTGAAAAGATTATTCATTGCTTCTGTTCTTATAAATGATAACTCGAGAGAGCGAGAACTAATTTTGAGTGCTCTACGCACTCTGACTTGGACCTCCTAAACCCAAATATGAAAAAACAGGTTCGCTCGCAAGTGGTGTAGGAGATAAAATTCATGAAAACGAGAAGAACTACCATTTCAACCTTGTATTTAACACTCCGTACAAGTGTAAATAATTGTACATATCTGTAAAGTGGCGATAGAGTGCGTGGCCCCTAAGCTAAAGAACCGCGGTAGCCCGTTTCAATTCCAGCTCAGACAGAAAGTTTTTTCAATTGAATTAATTTTTCTGTTCGGTCGTCACCTCTCTGCACACAATGGCAAACCTCAGAGAGTAAAAATTGCCATGTAAAGCTTCTTCAGAACATAAGCCGTTCGGAGTCGGCATAAAACACGTAGGTCCAGGTCTCGGTCATTTGTGATCAAACATTTTAATAACACGCACAACACAATTGATCAATAAGAAGCTAGGTCAAGGTTCTTCCAAGGGCTGAAATGGCCAGTTTATTTTTATTTTTTATCTGTAAATAATTCTCCCTTAAGTCAAACACCGGCACGCTGTCTTTGTACTTCTGGATATCTTTTTATCTAATAGGATTACATACAATTTTTTTATTTTGGGTTTATTTCATAGACTTTTGTTTTTCGAAATTTAATAGTTTTCCATTTTTTCTCGAAATTTTACTGTTTTTTCGAAATGAAGTTTTTTTTAAATTCAAGATTTTTGCATATTTTTTGTTTTCTATATTTTTTGTTTTCAAGATTTTTTGTTTTCAAGATTTTTGTTGTTTACCTTACTACCTCCACTATTACCTTTATTAACATTTTTTCATTTCAACTTACTTTTCCCACAGTAACCGTAAAGCTTACAAACACTTTGTAGGTCCTTATGGTATTTATTTATTATTCTTTATTTTGTATGTATTTTCCAGATTCAATGGGAGCGCTGTGAAATCTCAAGCGACAAAATCTCCAAGGTACAAAATATCAAATGGCAATTTATCCAAGGCAAAATCTTCAAAATCATATCAAAGCCAAAATATCAAAATTTTTATTCTTATTTCTTTTTAAATTTAAAAAACAATATACTGTTTTTAAAAATATTTCTTTCACAAAATCTGCTCTCCATTTACAGCATTTTAACTGTATATGGGATACAAAAGGGTGTTTTTTAAGATTAAAACATTTGCCCTTTTACGGAAAGTTGTTATTTTAAGCTTATTTACCTTAGTTGTTCTTAGTGGGTTGGGTAATTTGGAGATTTTGTCCATTGCTATTTTGAGAGTTTGGCGATTACGTTTTTGATTTTTGGATTTTGAGATTTTATACATTGGCGATTTTGGCTTTGGATATTTTGATTTGGAGATTTTTTTTTCTGAATATTTCGTACCCAACCCCATATTCAATATATTTTTTATCAAGTCATTTTTTCACAGCAATAAAACTAAACAATTTTTGAGTTGAAATATTTTCGAATATAAAAATTTTATATAAATTTTTTGATTGAAAAAACAGTAGCATTCAATGTTTCGCAGCGGAGCAAAGGTAGGGGAAATAACGATGCTTTAGCAGAGGAACTTATTGATGGTTGTTTGCTACATTTGCTGAGCGCCTGGTTGTCAAGATCCAAGAGCGTCATTTTTTAAATTCTGTTTCATTATTACTCTTATTAACCACCAAAAATGTAATTTTTTGCTATTTTTAAAAACACATTTTTTAAAACCGCTGTAAAGTCACATTTTTCATTAGATTTATGTGGAATTATTATTATTGTTGGAAAGTTAGTTTATTACACCTAAACTTAATTGTGTCTTTAAGGCAGTGCTTCCTCGAGAATTACCTAAATTATTTGGGAAGCACTGCCTTATCGACATAATTTAGTTTAGGTCGCATTTAGATCAATTCGCACATAGCCTAAGTTCTTCTTTCTTTATGTATATCGCTTTAATGAAAGCTGTGTGCGACATTACGTTAGAAATTGAATTTAGAATCTGATAAAATGATACGTTTCTTACTCATAAAAATATATAATTATAATAAATTTTGACGTGATTCCAACTTTGTGTACGTTTCACGAGATTGTAAAGAACACAGCTTTGATTAAAGCGATATACAGAAAGAAAGAAGAACTTAATATTATTCCAACAATAACAATTCCACTTAAAACTAATGACAAATATGTCTTTAACAGCGGTTTTAAAAAAATAGCAAAAAATTAAATTTTTGGTGGTCAATAAGAGTTATAATGAAACTTAATTTTAAAAACTTTTTGTGTCAAAATGTTGGTATGAGTAAGAAATTTAACATTTTAGCAGATGTGGATTTGCGTTCTGTGAAGAATAAAAAGTCACAAGTAAAAAACTTGTTTTTTTACCAAAAAGGACCTTCAGGAGAATCAAAATTGCTTCGGCGGTTTTTCTCCAATTTGAAAAAAGTACGCAGAAATCATTTTAATGAGTTCCTCAAACTTTTGAGACCCCGAACGGCTGAAAGTTTTTTCTCCATGCAAGAACGATCCGGACTACTGTACAATGTACCAAAGTAGCTTCATTCTCCTCCCCTGTCGTCGGACTTGAACCCCATCGAAAATTTGTGGGACGAATGGTCGAAAATTGCAATGGATACAACAACAAAACTAGTATTTTCGATGAAAAACAGATTGAGCGCAGTTTTAGAGAGCAATGGCGGAGCAATAAAATACTTAATTTTTCTTTATTTTTGTTTCGATTAAACATTTTATAAGAAGTATGTTTACTTTTCTGTGTTGCGAAAAATGAAAATCTGTTTTTTTTAATAAACCGCTTGTTGCGGGAGTTTTTACTAATCGTTTTAATTTGTTTTAAGTACAGATTTAACCTATATAATTTTTTTATAAATAAAGCTTATACTTTGGTCAGAAATAAGTTTTTGAGGGGTGTACGCATATAAATATATGTCTGTGACTGTATAACTTTTCGATTACACAACAAAGCTCTAAATTTTATTTGTCCTTACTGTTTCTAGTGCATTAATAACTCATTTTTAAACTGAACGCAGACTTTTTGGTTGCTATATTTACCTATTGTTCCCGTTATCTCATAAATGTGAGAAAAATCTATATTTTTGTTTTTGCTTTTTAAACTTTGAATGCTAAGAAGAAATACATGAATATAAAATTTAGATGAATTATATATTTACATTGTGTTTTTATTCACTTAAACAAATTAATCAGGTGAACGCAGACTTTATGGGCTATGTGTATATGTGTAAAAACGGAAAATTTGATACATATTTTGGAAAATAAAAAAAGGTCACTTCATATTTGGAAAATTTTTTCTAATTAATAGCTTTATATATCTACTTTAAACCCTGGAAGTGCGTATTTTTTTTAAATATTTTCTTCTAATCTATATGATGGCCCAAAATAAGCCTACATAAAACATGTTCTGACCGTTTCGTATGAAAGGTATTGAATTTGTGGTCGATGAGACCTTATGCGGGGTTTTAAAAATTCTTAACACGCCATATTATATTATTAAGTTGAAAAAAATTTCAATACATATAATAAACAAAAAAATATTTTAGTTATGGTTTTTTTTTTGGTAAAAACTCAAAATTCAAAATAAAAAAGGGCCACCTCAAATAATAACCTTATTTTTTTATTTAACCACTTTTATATCTTCTTTTAGCTCTATGAATGCCAAACTTTAGGTTGTCTCGTTTGATGGCCTTGAAAATGCTATTTATTTTACTTTCAAAAGCAGGTTTCGACTGGTTTTTATAGCTTTGATATTGAGAAATTAACATTGAGATAATTTGAGGTCTATGGGCTCTAATACGGGTAATAATTTTACCCGTGATTTTAGTGATTTAATAAATTTTGTGAAATTTCAAGAGATTTTACCGTTTTTATAAAGTCACTTTATATAAGAGGTAGAAGTGGTTTCCAAACGATCTGGCTCATTTTCAAACTTAAAGTGTGTAATTAGGATTTAAGCTCATTCGCTAAATTTAAAGTGAATAAATTATTTTTTGTGAAATTTAAAAAGATTTTACCGTTTATAAAAAGTAATTTTTGTATGTGAGGTGGTCATAGTGGGCGTTGTTTTGATCCGATTGGGTTCCTTTTAAGACTCAAAGTGCTTAATTAAGCTTATTTGCCAAATTTAGAGTACTACTTACTTACTTAGTTGGCGCTACAACCGTATGTCGGTCTTGGCCTCATCTAAGAATTTGCGCCAGCCATTTCTGTCTTTCGCTTGCTGGCGCCAGTTGGAAATTCCAAGCTTCGTCAGGTTGTCCTCTACTTGGTCTTTCCAACGAAGATGCGGTCGTCCTCTTCTGCGTTGACCGCCGCTGGGTACCGAATCGAATGTTTTCTTCACTGGAGCATCGTCTTTCATGCGCTGAACATGACCAAGCCAGCGAAGCCGCTCGATTTTAATGCGCTTGACTATGTCGATGTCAGCGTACAGCTCATACAGTTCATCATTCCACCGTATTCGGTACTCGCCATTGACGCAGATTGGTCCGTAGATCTTACGAAGAATCTTTCTCTCGAATGCTCCTAAAGTCTTTTCATCTAAACTGCTCAGCGTCCAGGTTTGTGATGCGTAAAGTAGGACGGGCATGATGAGCGATTTATAGAGCGTGATTTTCGTTCGTCGAGAGAGGGCTCTGCTTCTCAATTGCCTACTGAGCCCAAAGTAACACCTGTTGGCAAGAGTTATTCTTCGTTTGATCTCAATGCTGATGTCGTTGGTCGAATTAATGCTGGATCCCAGATAAACGAAGTTCTTCACAACCTCGAAGGAGGTATTGTCAACGGTAACGTGGTTTCCAAGACGCTGGGACTGTTTGTTTGTTGACACTAAGTATTTCGTCTTATCTGCATTCACTGACAGACCCATTCGACTTGACTCTCTTTCTAATCTGGAAAATGCTGCACTGACTTCGCGCGTATTATGGCCAATGATATCTATGTCATCAGCATACGCAAGCAGCATAACACTCTTGTAGAATATTGTGCCACTACGTATCAGATCAGCAGCTCGGATGATCTTTTCCATCATTAGGTTGAAAAAGTCGCACGATAAGGAATCACCTTGTCTGAAACCTCGTTTGGTAATAAATGGTGGGGAGAGGTCCTTCCCGATTTTAACTGCGCTGCTGGTGTTGCTCAGTGTCATCCTGCAGAGTCGTATTAGTTTTGCAGGAATACCAAATTCAGACATGGTGGAGTACAGGTGCTTCCTTATTGGGCTGTCGAAGGCGGCTTTGTAGTCGACAAAAAGATGGTGGGTGTCGACTTGTTTTTCTTGAGTCTTCTCCAAGATTTGTCGTAGCGTGAAAATCTGGTCGATGGTGGACTTTCCAGGTCTGAAGCCACACTGATAAGGTCCGATCAGTTCGTTTACAATGGGCTTCAATCTTTCACATAAAACGCTCGACAGGACCTTATATGCGATATTAAGAAGGCTTATCCCACGGTAATTGGCACAGATAGTGGGATCGCCTTTCTTGTGGATTGGGCAGAGCACACTGAGATTCCAATCGTTCGGAATGCATTCTTCCGACCATATTCTGCATAGAAGCTCGTGAATGCATTTAAGTAGAGCTTCGCCTCCGTTCTTAAACAACTCAGCAGGTAAGCCATCAGCTCCCGCGGCTTTGTTATTTTTAAACCGAGCTATAGCTGTCAGAACTTCATCATAGTCGGGCAGCGGAACCTCAACGCTGTCATCCGCAATTGGGGTTTCCGGAATATCATCTCTATTGGCGGGATTGTTGTCAGCGTCGCCATTTAGAAGCTTAGAGAAGTGTTCCCTCCATAACGTCAGTGTACTCTGGACATCTGTCACTAGATTCCCGTTTTCATCCTTGCAGGAAGAGGCCCCGGTTTTAAAACCATCGGCAAGGCGTCTTATTTTTTCGAAAAATTTTCGGGCCTCATTCCTGTCACCATACATCTCAATCTTCTCCTGCTCGCGCTTTTCTGCCTCTCTTTTTTTCCGCCTGAAAATATGTCTCTCTTCCCTCCTCTTTTCTTTGTATCGCTCCTTAGCAGCGCGCGTTACAACCGACTGCAGGGTGGCTTTGTAGGCGGCGTCTTTCTCTGCAGTGGCGTCGCGACACTCCTGGTCGTACCACTTAGTGCCAAATTTAGAGTGATTGAATTAATTTTAATGGAATTAAAAAAGTTATTACTGCTTATTTTCAAACTTGATATTCTGTTTTTAGCTTAAAGCTTATTTACTAAATTTCATTACGATAACTTAAAAATAACAACTGTAATTGTGACGACAAATGGTTATACGGACGAACGGAAATGTATTCAACCGAAATTTAGCAAGAATTTTAAAGATCACGTATTAGATATCCCCCGTAATTCTATTATTAGTGTTGCTGTTGACGTACGTTTAAAATCTAGCGAAAAATGTGTTTTAGTTGTTTGGTATTGCCTACGCCCACTTGCCCAATCACGCAGTAATTTTTTACACTTTTTGGAAATCACATATTAGACGTCTGTGTTTGATTTCGTTATCGTAGCTTATCTCCTTTCTAATATATAGCTCAAAAAGTGTTTCAGTTGTATGGCAGCTGCCACGGGCACTTGTCCAATAGATCCAACATTTTTAACACTTTTTGGAAGTCCATACTAGGCGTCTGTGTTTAATTTTGTTATCATAGCTTATCTCCTTTCTAAGATATAGACTAAAATGTGTTTTGGTTGTATGGCAGTTGCCACGCCCATTTGTCCAATCGAACCGAAATTTTTATCTCTTTGAAAGTCACATATCTGTCAAAGGCTTCTGTGTTTAGTATTGTTTTCGTAGCTTATCTCCTTTCTAAAATATTGCACAAAATGTGTTTCAGTTGTATGGCAGCCCACTTGTCCAAAGTTTCTTGAATACTTTTTTTTTTTGTATTTTCCTATACCTTAAACATCAAAACCTACCCAAAAAAATCCACAAAATAATATTTTCCGTCTAACTTGTACCAATCGCATCACTGTGCGTCGTCTGCAGCAGAGCGGCCCGAATTATACCATAAGACCCATCAACTTATATGGTTTGAAACTAAGTAGAACCCTTTTAATCATGTTCTCTGATATATTTGTAGGATTACTCATCGCCAGAGCTCTCTCACACTTAATGTGAGTGGGGTCCATAGAGCAATCTGGGAAATGAATGAAATGGATTTCGGAGAATTGAATTCAGTGTTAATTCTAGAATCTAATTTAAAAAAATTTTTTAATCTATTTTCAGAAATGTCTGCTTACGTAGATTTTTCAAGCTCTGAAGAGAGCGAGCGCAAAGTGGCACCAGCTAAACGAAGGCGTAACGACGACTCACAATCGGGCTCAGATGTATGTTAAAAATAATGGCCCGTTATCATAGTCAAAATAAAGTCGACTTTAAATTTAGTATAAGCATTTTTGACAGTTTTTCAATATAATATGTTGTCAAAAAGCTTGCACTAAATTTAAAGTCGACTTTATTTTGACTATGATAATGGGCCAATATTATCAAATAAATGATGGCTTTTATAAAATATCTTACAGTACAATCCATCTGGTGGCAACTCAGACTCAGATGGTGGACGAGCTCGCAAAATGGCAGCGAGGGCTGTTGGTGGACGTGGTAGACCAGCGCGTAAAAGTCGAAGAAGAAATTCTGACTCTGAGGAGGAAGAATCCGAGTTATCGGATGCTGATAGTGATGTAAAAATGCATAATTTTCTTTTGTGTACTAACAAATTTATTTTCAATCAATACATTCATTCGTGCATATAGGCTCCAAAACGTAACAAACGTGCCGCTGCTGGTAAACGTGGACGTCCAGCTGCTGCTGTTACAGCCGTCAAGCGCGGACGTGGACGCATTGCTTCAGCGTCCAAAAAAGGCAAACGTAAAGACTCCGATAGCGAAGAAGAGCCATCTGAGGAAGAAGAAGAGGAGGAAATTTCCGAACTGGGCAGTGATGGACAAAGCGATGTAAGTATTAAGAATATGAAATTATTTGAATATTGTTTTACTCTAGTGAATTCTGCTACACAGGATGACGAAAAACGCAAGAAGAGCAAGAAACCAACAACACCTGCGAAAAATAGCAAATCTAACAACAAAGCTAAGGTGGCACCGGCTAAAGGTAATTTAAATAAAATTTTGTTCATTATATTCGACAATCATATTAATATTACTTTGCCTAAAATTAGCAGCTGGACGACCTAAGAAATCAAAAAAAGACTCATCCGAAGATGACGATAAGGATGAGTCTGAAGACGAGCCTTTGACTAAGAAAGGAAAGAGCGCTTTCCCTACGGTATTGTTTGTTTATAGTTTATGCCTAGTTAAGTTATCTTTAAATAATATATTTTCTTTTCATTTACAGGATGAACAAATCCGCAGCTATGTTAAGGAAATCTTAGATAAAGCCAATCTCGAAGAGATTACAATGAAAACCGTATGCAAACAAGTCTATGCAAAATATCCCGACTTTGATTTAACAGATAAAAAGGATTTTATCAAAGCTACCGTAAAAGCTGTTAGTATATTGTTTTTTTTACATTTAAATTACAGTTGCTTAAGATTTTTATGCATGCTTTTTTCAATTTCAGCTTATTGCCGCATAAATAGAACTTAAAGAAACCAACTTTAGATTGGACAAACCTTATCTAGCAGCAGTAGCAGCCACCCCCATACAACTTCAACTACAAAGTAAATAAAATCATCGTGTTTGTTGTCGTAACAATATATTTCTGCAAAACTTCTATTTTAACTGGTTTTTTCTAATATAAGTTTTTATATTTCGTTGTTTTCTTGCACGTACGTACACACGTTTATACACACACAAACTCTCCTCCCTACCCGCTCCACACACACATACATTTATACAATACATAAATCATATGTATGACATTTACAAATAAATGTAAATTTTCTGAAATTTAATTAAAAATATTTCAACTGCGTCAGTACAAAAAGAAAAAATTAATAAAAAATAATCTATTTTTAATATTTGGACAAAAATTAAGATAACAAAAAAATCTGTAACGGCAAATCTTTTAAGACGCATTAAAGATAAATCATTTACTTTGATTATTCTAATTATTTGGATTATATAAGATTACTTATAAAAGTATACCTAAATGTATGTAATATGAGTTATAATAAAATAAAAATAACATAAAATCTACATGCGAGTTATTAAAAAAAACAAATACATACCTTGTGTTATAAAATAACTTTTTTCATTTCAATAAAATACATACGCAACATTTCATTTCATCTTTTAAACCTGGCCAAATGGGACAAATTTTTGAGCTTTAAATCGAGACTAAATTGCTTTTTTTAAACCTAATTTAATAAGCAGCATTAATGGAAAATTGACTTCTTAATTTTGGCTCAAAAATCTGCTATAGCGCACGATAATAAATTTTATTTCTTAAAGAAACTGCGAACAATTTCTTTTAATTTAAATACGTATAAATAAAAAAATTTATAAGTTTAAGTAAAAAAGCAACTCAACGAAAAAGGATTTTTGAATCAAGTAGTTTAAATGCACAACGGCAACTTCTCGAAGTCACTTTAAAAAATTCAAGACTGCAGTTTAGTCAAATTTGCTTCGTATTGTAAGAACTCCTTGTTTGCCTTTCTTTTTTCAATTCAATAAATTTTAGCATCGCCCTTTCCTTTCCCTTTTTTAAAAATCTCCGTATGCGTATAAAGTATAGAACTAGTTAGCGGACACAAAAATTCTATAATTGGTTATTTAAAAGTTAGATTTTTAAATTAATTGAAGGATCTCGGTAGTAGTGACAAAGGTTTCCAGAAGTGGGTCGTATTTTTATCATCTTTTCAAATGCGTATCTTACACACAAACATCTACACGAATAACATGTTGAAATATAAACATATATAAATTAAAAATAGTCAAACCAACTAGATGGATGTTTCACTCTTAAAATTTAATAAAATACAGTCTTTAGAATTTAAAAACAACATTGTAATAGAATTGCAGCACTATTTTTGTTTCGTAAAGATTAAATAAATAAAATTATAACTGAGTCATAAGTAATAAAAATTGTTTTATTAATTACACTAGGCAAAATCCCAAATGAGTTTCCGTAGCTACTTTAATTTTCTGATATATAATACAATACTTATGTTTTACTTCTCAACTACAAAAATAAAAAATTAATTTAAAATTTTTATAAATAAATAATGGATAATTTTTTGTTTTTAAATTTCTATAAAAAAAGTTGATAACTTGAAATATCGAAAAAAGTTTCAAACTTCATAACTAACAAAATGTTATGATACAGTTTTTCGTTGGTTCGGAGAAAATTGAGTGGATATCAAAAAAAAAATTTTGTTTCTGCAGCAAGAATTATGTGTTAATAATCGATAAGCAAATTATTTAAATATTTCTTGCTTTAGTTTTTCCACTTCTGAAAGAAATCGGCCCGAACTGACACGATCAGCCCAATTCTGAACGATTTTCCCCGGGAAATTGGAAAAGGGAGTTTTCATTTTTAAGACGGCAGATAAAGATATCACATTTTTTTGCTTACATTCATGAATATTGAAGATTGATGAACAAATTGGCATTAAAAATTTCCAAAATGTTTTTGAACTTTGTCTTAAAAATTAAAACTCCCTTTTCCGATTTCCCGGGTAAAATCATTCAGAAAAAAAAATAATCAGCCCTATCGGGAATAATTTTTCTCGCGGAATCGGAAAGGGGAGTTTTAATTTTTAAGATAAAGGTCCGTAGATGAACAAATTTGCATTAAAAATTTTCTTAAGCTGTATCTTAAAAGTGAAAACTTCCGAATCCGCGTGAAAAATTATTCCCGATAGGGCTGAATAAATTAATTTTGTAAAAAAATATTTTATCTTGTTTTGTGGAGCAAGGGTTATAAGAATTCTGCGCAGAACGTTACTTAAAAGAAAAGGAACAAAGAAAATAACCTGCAGATGAAAAAATGTCGCATGGAAGAAGTTTCATTGAAACGACGAAAAATCCAAAAAGGAGAAATGATGTCTATGGACCAGCATTCAGATTGATGGTTCAATTCAAAGATCTTGTACTGCAATTTTATTTTTAGAAAATTTAATATTTTTATGTTCTTTTACATTAGTTTCAAAGATCAATTGAACTGATTTAGTTAAATAATAGTTTTTTCTGTCTTCTAAAATTTACGAATAAATAGGTAATAAATATACTCGTATATTTACAACTTAATACAAACAAATAATACTAAATTAATTTAAAATAATTAGATTGATAGCATTTGCCATGATATTTTGACCTGATTTGACCGGCATCATAATTCGTTTCAGAAATTTTCGCAACTTACAAAAGAAAAACATATTTTAAAATTATTTTAAGCTACATTGCAGCTAAATTGATTACAGCATCAGAAATTTTCAAAAGATTAAAAATGTCTCAAACTTTTTATTTTTTTTTTCAGTTTGCACACAGGCTTTATTAACAGAGTCAGAATTTTAAAATGCAAAATGGTGGATAGGGCTGCCACCTTAATTTTTTGTATTTTTATGAATTCGGGGCTGGCAAAAAAAATGATACACCAAAAATGGGTCGCTGAATCCGAATCCGTGGCCAGAATTTCAAAATGATAAAATTTTATAATAATAGGGCTGCCACCTAATAATATGTATTTTCAAAAGTAAAAGCAACCCTATTATTTCAAAAGTTTATAATTTAAATATTCTGACCGCGGATTCGGATTCAGCGACCCATTTTTGATGTACCATTTTTTTTGCCAGCCCCGAATTCATAAAAATACAAAAAATTAAGGTGGCAACCCTATCCACCATTTTGCATTTTAAAATTCTGACTTCAGATTCGAAATCAGTGACTCCCTAATACTGTTAAATGATGTTAAAAATTCTAAAAAATACATATTATTAGGTGGCAACCCTATTATTTCAAAACTTTATCATATTGAAATTCTGGCCACGGATTCGGATTCAGCGACCCATTTTTAGTGTATCATTTTTTTTGCCAGCCCCGAATTCATAAAAATACAAAAAATTAAGGTGGCAACCCTATCCACCATTTTGCATTTTAAAATTCTGACTTCAGATTCGAAATCAGTGACTCCCTAATACTGTTAAATGATGTTTAAAATTCTAAAAAATACATATTATTAGGTGGCAACCCTATTATTTCAAAACTTTATTTCTTTTTTTTGTTGTTTATTTCGCTCTTTAATCTTTATGCTTGCAACGTCACATACTCCAGATATTCCAAATAAAGATAACAGTAATATCGATATATCTGTTTGTTCTGTATGTGCTCAAACTAGTATTTTTGATACTTGGTAATTTCACTCTCTCATACCTATTCCATCGTTATCTAAATGCGAAATATTCCATGCATACTCAATGCTTAGAGAGCGAAACAGATACAAGTAGATATAAGAAAAAATAACAACACACAACTGGTGTTCTTGGATGGTTCTTTGCAGAGCTTTAGTTGAGGCCATGGCAGAATTAGACAAGGTATATGCATTTTAGACTGCGCTCTCTTTCTCATAGTCAGAATTGTCAAACTCAAGCATTTTGCTATTCTTGCCTATTTTCGCTTTCTTATCGCATTCTCATCGTTTTCAGATTTTGTATGAGCTGTCAATTTCGTTTTGACAGTTGCGGCAGTCTCCCTCTCCAAAATGCATATACCTTCTCTAATTCTGCCATGTCGCATTCTCATCGTTTTCAGATTTTGTATGAGCTGTCAACTTCGTTTTGACAGTTGCGGCAGTCTCCCTCTCCAAAATGCATATACCTTCTCTAATTCTGCCATGGTTGTGGCACTTGTGAGCGAGCTCGGTCGAACTGTCAGAATGGATGAAAAGAAATGAAGAAAATTAATGCTTGGAACCATGCATGGCAGAATTAGAGAAGGTATATGCATTTCAGACTGTGCTCTCTTTCTCATAGCCAGAATTGTCAAACTCAAGCATTTTGCTATTCTTGCCTATTTTCGCGTTCTTATCGCATTCTCATCGTTTTCAGATTTTGTATGAGCTGTCAACTTCGTTTTGACAGTTGCGGCAGTCTCCCTCTCCAAAATACATATACCTTCTCTAATTCTGCCATGGAACCATGGTAGAACTAGTAAAGGTATATGCATTTCAGACTGCTCTCTTTTTCTCATAGCCAGAATTGTCAAACTCAAGTATTTTGCTATTCTTGCCTATTTTCGCTTTCTTATCGCATTCTCATCGTTTTCCGATTTTGTATGAGCTGTCAACTTCGTTTTGACAGTTGCGGCAGTCTCCTTCTCCAAAATGCATATACCTTCTCTAATTCTGCCATGCTTAGAACCAAGGCTCATATATAAGGTTGTGGCACTTGAGAGCGAGCTCGGTCAAACTGTCAGAATGGATGAAAAGAAATGAAGAAAATTAATGTTTAGAACCATGGTAGAAGGATAGAGGTATATGCAGCGCTGACTGTGCTCTCTTTCCATACTGCCATGTCTGTCAAATTTAGCTGTGTGGCGAATGGAAACAAAAGAAAATAAAGAAAAAGTTTTGCTTCAATTTGACAGTTCCGGCAGTATGCTCTCATCTGGTGCATATACCTGTATTTTTCTACCATACTTAGAACCAAGGCTCATTTATAAGGTTGTGGCACTTGAGAGCGAGCTCGGTCGAAATGTCAGAATGGATGAAAAGCAATGAAGAAAATTTATGCTTAGAACAAAGAAAAGCACAGTGACAGTTCGAGCAAAGGCGGGAAAAAGAGTGCATTTCTCTCAAGTGCGACAACCTTATAAATGAACCTTGCGTCCGGGGGATAGAAGAAAAAAACAAAAATAATTATCAAAGAGACTCATTTAGTCTCTTTGGAACGATATTTTAATGTGCCTCGCATGGCATGAATTTCCGTTCGGTTGCGTATATGTCAGTGGAGACGAACATAAATGTTATTATTCTGTATCGTTCGACAGCATGGCATACACCATGATTCAATTATTATAGGTTGTCCATTCGTTTGACTACACCCGTAAATTTGTAAAAGAAAATATATTCTCTCTCAAATAAAATGACAACCAGGGCTTTGTCGTCTTCTATGAAAAAAGTTATGTTTCAGTGTTTTGTTGTGTATTTTTTTTTTAAAAGTACTTATTCTATATTTTGTTATTAGCAGCAAAAAATAGTGTGCATCAGAGAACTGCACAAGCCTACTTGAAGTTCAAGCTTTTTCAAGTACTTGAATTCAAGTATGTATCCAATCTTGAAAAAGCAAGCTTTAGCCAGCTTGCAAAAATACCAAACAGATACAAGCCATATTCATGCTTGCTCGTTGGCTTGGCTTGTTTCGGCTTACTTTGTCGGGCAGAAAGTTGAAAAGCTTAAAACGATCGGCAAAAGCTTGTAAGCTCGCAAGTATCCAAATTATTGAATTAAAGCAAGTATCCAAAAAATTCAATGAGCTTCTTTAGAGAGAGCTTAAGCGTAATAGCACTTTTAAGGATTCTGTGGACTCCGTGGTGTGAAGTTTTAGGGTAAATGATTTCGAAGATGCTGTCAAACTTTAAAATTTAAGATGGCGGATAGAGTTGCCACCTAGATTTTTTTTATTTTTGCGAATTCTTGTAATTTTGAAATTCTGACAACGAGGAGGTTAGGGTTGCCACCTAAATTTTTACCACAGTATTGCCACCTAATAATGTGTTTTTTTAAAAGTTTTAAACATCATTTATCAGTATTAAGGGGTCGCTGATTTCGAATCTAAGGTCAGAATTTTAAAATTCAAGATGGTGGATAGGGTTGCCACCTTTATTTTTTTTAGTTTTATGAATTCGGGGCTGGCAAAAAAAAATGGTAAACCAAAAATGGGTCGCTGAATCCGAATCCGTCATCAGAATTTCAAAATTATAAAATTTTGAAATAATAGGGTTGCCACCTAATTTTAGCCGTTAGCGGTGTGAATAGATTTGCACAACAAAATATTGAAAATAGTTTTTTTAAGAAATTACTTAAATTTTCTATCAAAACAAACAAGCACTGCAGAACGTAGTAGAAAAAGCAGCAGTGAAATGTATCCTTGGGTATTTAGTACTGCGAAAAAGTATGATATTCCTGCAACTGATTACTTTGATGGCATTAAAAAATTACTCTTTTGCTCTCCTTTTCAATTTTACGGGTGTATATCTTCATTCTTCTGAGTAAACGTCAAATGAATGGACAACCTGTAGTAATTGAATCATGGGCATACACTACATTTTAATTATGTTTGCACACTCTCTACTCAACACATTCGGCATACGATCTTTTTTACGAAGGCTATTCTCTCTCATTTTGTGTCTCAGAATCTCAGAAAATACTGACGCTAACACTGTTGAATTGTTTTTGTTTTATTGCATCATTATTCTCTATTCATAGCATTGATTGAGAATCAGGAAGAGTTGCACAGTGGTGTTAACGCGGAATTAAATAGTTTTCTCGTGATCTTTTTTGTTACAATTTTGTTATAACCCTTAAGCCTTTAAGGTGATATTAAAATTAAAACAATTGGCTGCGAACCTGCTTAAAAGAAACCAAAAGGGTAAATAAATGCTAATATTATTTTTGACAGAGTTGTTTTATATAGCTTAAATTAAAAAATTTAATTCCTTATGAATTGAAATTGTATTTTGCTTACAATCTTAAAGTTAATATTAACATTTAAAATAATTGACTGCGAACCTATTTTAAACGAACAAAAGAATAAATAAATTCGTATAGTTTTTTTAAAGAGCTGTTTTACTATATCTACAACAAAAGTATGAAGCGTTCATAGTTTTTGTGCTACATGGAAAGTAGGTGCGGTTTGGGCATGTTTGTTTGTTTTCTAATTATAACTCACACGCATAATTTTATTGGTCAATGACGAATCCTTCTATTTTATTCCTACATGAATACGGGATGGAACCACTGTGCGGTGTAATTCCATGAAAGTTCAGCAATCATCTTATTTGTGTTAGTTCGCACTAATATATAGGCTTGGGTAGTTCACGAACGAACTAGTTCAATTGAACTATTCGCACTCAAGAACTATGTGAACTAGTTCGTTGATTCTCGTTCTTTTAGTTCAATCGATTTTGCAGCGAGTCAGATCGAAATGAACTAGAAAAAAAAAATTTTGTTTCACTCAACAATGGTTTGAGTCCGTGCTGATACAGTTTGATACTAATGAACGGTAAAAAAAAACTTTTTGCAAAAACAAATTTTTGTGGCAAATATGTAGTATTTTTATGTAAATTTCTTCTATGTCCGCAGTTAATGATTGATTCGGTCATATAGTTCGTTTCATTTTATAGATCTGATCATGAAAGAGCAAACAAAACAAACTAAAAGACCTATTGAACTAAAAAATACAACGAGCTAACATACCTAACGATCTGAAACACCAAACGAACTATAAGACCTAACGAACTAACAACTTGAACGAGTGCACGAAACGAACTAAAAGAGCGAACGAACTAAATGAACTAAAAGAACTATATGAACGAACTAGTTCATTAAATTCAACTGAACTAAAAAGAGCGATATTTTTAGTGAACTAAAATGCCCAAGCCTACTAATATAGTAAAATTCACAAGGGGCCGCACTCGGATCTTGCTGAACAGAAAGGGCCGAGCGCTAAGGTATATATAAACTCTTTAAGTGAATTTGTCCAATATATTGGACACGACAGAAAGCAATTTTTAATATTATTTTGCAACGGTTTTTTTTTAATTAATTTGGTTTTATAAAAAACATTGTACCAACATGACAAAAATAAATTTGGAGAGATATTTGACATTAAAGTCAGTTTGATTTTGTATTTGTCATATTTTGTAAGAAAAACCAACCTAGCCAACAAGCCTAGCCATTGTAAGGACTTAAGAGACGTTGAAGTGAAATCGTTGAAGTGTCAGTAACATAACTTTAAACCATTTAGGGCCATTTTGTTCACAAAGGGCATAAATATGATTTAATTCGGGGATAACTATCTCTAGGTTAATTTTATACCAAGCGTATAAATAGAGAGATAAAAAAGTGGTTTTGTTCACATTTTATCCCAGCTTTATGCTTAGAGCATAAATTCGCTCTCAGTTTATATCGATTTCCATTGGAATGTTAGAGTGTTGCTCATTAATTAAAAAATGTGGGGATTTTCGGTTTATTTTTGCGAATTTGGGGGTTGGAGTGAACACTAGGTAAAAATGGATCGCTAATTTTGCATCTGATGTCAGAATTTTAAAATTCTAAAATTTTTCTACACAGGGCTGCCAGCTAAACATTTTTTTAAGAATTTTAAACATGAAGAAACAGTATTGGGTGTTACTTTTTCCGAATCTGGGGCCCTATTCTCTAACTGTGAGTTTTAAAGTGTACACTTTTTCTGATTGAACTCACTGACTGAAAACCAGTGAGTTTTTGTGACAGCCCGTGTACACTTTAAAACTCACAGTTACAGAATATGGCCCCTGGTGTCAGAATTTTAAAATTCAAGATGGCGGATAAAGTTGCCACCTAATTTCTTGTTTATTTATGCGAATTCAACTCTAGGAGAAACACTAGGTAAAATTAGGACGCTGATTCCGAATCCGTTGTAAGAATTTCAAAACTCGAAAATTTTTCTACACGTAGGGGTGCCACCTAAAAATGTTTTACTTTAAGAATTTTAAACATGAGGAAAGAGTATTGGGGGTCGCTAAGTTCGAATCTGAAGTCAAAAATTTAAGATGGTGGATAGGGTTGCCACCTTAATTTTTTGTATTTTTATGAATTCGGGGCTGGCAAAAAAATGGTACGCCAAAAATGGGTCACTGAATCCGAATCCGTGGCCAGAATTTCAAAATGATAAAGTTTTGAAATAATAGGGCTGCCACCTAATAATATGTATTTTTTAGAATTTTAAACATCATTTAACAGTATTAGGGAGTCATTGATTTCGAATCTGAAGTCAGAATTTTAAAATTCAAAATGGTGGATAGGGTTGCCACCTTAATTTTTTGTATTTTTATGAATTCGGGGCTGGCAAAAAAAAATGGTACAGCAAAAATGGATCGCTGCATACGAATCCATGGTCAGAATTCCAAAATTATAAAGTTTTGAAATAATAGGGTTGCCACCTAATAATAAGTATTTTTAAGAATTTTAAACATTATTTGACAGTGTTAAGGAGTCACTAGCTGCGTTCCTTTCGCCTTCATATAATCGCGATAACACATTTTCTCAAAGGAACGGCAAGAAAAACGACTCGTAGAGGGCACTACCGTTGCAGTGAAAATTAAATTCAAGCAAGCAATCATGATACAATAGCTATTAGGTGTCATGAGAACGTGTGTCGTTCAAACTGTGAACTGTTATGGTAGCGATACCTTAGTAAACGATGTTTTTATCTGAATGTGTATTACTCTAAACGTCAGAAAAATTGTAAATTATTTAATTTAATTATTAATCTTATGCAATTAAATAAATAATTTAAGTGAAATTGTTGGCTCTGCTGAATGTGTCCAATGTGTGTGACACACGCGGTTAGTTTTATTTTCTTTTGTTTAACATTCGATGGTCGCATCTCGTGAGAAAATAGGTAGCTGTCATGGCTACCTAATAGTCATTGTATCAAACAAACAAATAATTCAAAAAATGAAATGACAGCTCATAAAAATATACAGGTGCGCCACCTGTGTTTCAAATTTTTTAAAGGCTATATCACAATTTTATATGGATAGCAAAAATAATCCTATTTGTTATAGGATTATTATTTTTGTTTTTGCTTTGCACGTAAAAAAAAAATAATCTGGATTATTTTGAAGCGAATGGAACGCAGCTACTGATTTCGAATCTGAAGTCAGAATTTTAAAATTCAAAATGGTGGATAGGGTTGCCACCTTAATTTTTTTATTTTTATGAATTCGGGGCTGGCAAAAAAAAAGGTATGCCAAAAATGGGTCGCAGAGTCCGAATCCGTGGCCAGAATTTCAAAATGATAAAATTTTATAATAATGGGGCTGCCACCTAATAATATGTATTTTCAAAAGTAAAAGCAACTCTGTTATTTCAAAATTTTATAATTTTAATATTCTGACCGCGGATTCCGATTCAGCGACCCATTTTTGGCATACCATTTTTTCCAGCCCCGAATTCATATAAATACAAAAAATTAGGGTGGCAGCCCTATCCACCAGCTTGAAGAGTTAAAATGAAGAGTTAACTCACTGTGAACAAATGAAAAACTGGAAAAATTATGGAATTAACTCGGGGGTAAATTTATCTCTCTGTGAACAAAATGACCCTTAGATGTTCTCATTTCCAATATTAATTATAAAAACCTAAGTACTTTTTATAAAGATTGTTTTACATTCCAAAAATAGTGATGAATATGGTCAGTTTTAATTATCGAAACATATGTACGTAAAAATTTCAAGTCATTTAAATAAATTTTGAGACTATTTAAGAGAAAAAAACTTTATAAAGTGATTTTGTATGGGAGTTAGGCGTTGTTTCTACCCGAGCCGGTAATTTTCGAACTTCATCCTTATTTTTAGATAGAATCTTAACCCACTACTACACGGTTTATGATCCAGCTAAACAATTTTTTATGGATTTATACACTGAGAAAATAAGCATACTAAAATCAAAGAACATTTACTCAATATTAAAAAAAAATTTATTTGTTTTAGCG
Source organism: Dichetophora obliterata (assembly GCA_963920525.1). Lineage (NCBI taxonomy): Eukaryota > Metazoa > Arthropoda > Insecta > Diptera > Sciomyzidae > Dichetophora > Dichetophora obliterata. The sequence continues at coordinate 197,899,789 of OY986437.1, read as the reverse complement.
CAATTTTTTTTTGTTTTAATGGAAACTTTTCTTTTAAATAAAGAAATAAATTTCAAAACAAAGAAATAGTTTATTCCTTTAAAGAAAATTTCTTTCTTTCTGAAAGAATAATTTCCATTACAACAAAAATTTGAAAAAAAATAATTTTTTTGATTTTAGTCCGACTGTGTAATTTATTTTAAATGAATATAAAAAATAAAACGAATAAAATTTTACTTTTGAATCCAAATTCTTAATTTTTTGAAATAAATGCGAGATAGATGCAATAAATGAACATTGTTTAAAGAAAAAATTTCCTTAAAACTAACGAAATTTCAGATTTTAAAACAAATACCTGTGTTTTTTATTTCATAGTTCAACTTTTTTCTGAGTTTGTTTAAAATGGAATAACTAGATACACAAACAAAATTTTCTTCAAAAAAGTAGTTTCATTTCCGTCAGAAGCCATATATGGCTGTTCGAAGAATGCGTGATTTCATGACCTTAACATGTACAATTGAAACACAATTCCATAAACATTAAACAGTAGTCTTAAATTCTATAAAAAATTTTATAAGTGAACTTTCTTACATGTAACAAAGAAAAATTAATATTTTATTTTCTGAATTCTCCAGCCATAAAGTGATAAAACGCACTAATAAAATAAACTGAGATTTTCTTAGCAGCTGTGTTAAACAAAAGAGTCGTGTCGACAGACAGACAAACAGACGGAAACGAATAAATCGGCCCAGCTAGTGATGCTGATCAAGAATATATAATATAGTTTTCTAAACCTGACACGCCTTTTTATGGGCGTTAGAAACAGTAAAAAAATAAATAAACTGAATAGCTAAAAAAATGCTTTGATTATTCATACTAAAACAAGAGCGCCCTGCAAATCTATGCTACCTACAAAACTGAATGCGCCCTTGATACGCAGCATGTACTTGAACCAGGGTTGACAAATGACTTTTTAATTTTGGTATAAAAATTTTGAAAAAATTGTACTAAATGAAAAAATAAAGTATGAAATAAATTTTTTTATTTAAATTTTAATGTTTTTATCAATTCAGCTCATAAACAAAAATGACAAAGGTCATTTAAAAAAAAAGGTCAAAAATTTATAAAAAAGTTTTTTATAATCGGAAAAGGAAGCACAAGTGGTCTATAATATTCAGAGAAAGCTATCACTAAAATCCAGGGCCGTAGTCAAGGGGAGTTTTTCGGTGTTCAAACCCCCAGAAGATCAAAAATTAATAAAAATTTTATATTTTTGCAATCGTAAACACTCAAAATTTAAATAATTTCGTTTTCATTTTTTTTTTTGTTATTTCTCACAATATTTTTTCAGAAGGTATTTATTTTAGAATTAATATTTTAGCTTTAATATGTATAAATTTTTGAAATTTTGGTATTAAATCAATGCAAGCACTCAAAACCTTTCCAACAATATCTTGAAAATTAAGATTGCATTAGAAACAATGAAGTTATTTCAATTTAAGTGAAAATAAGTTAAAAAAATTTTAAATAAGGCACGAGAAACAGCATTGTCTTTAATGCTTTTGCAAAACTTTAAAATTCTTTGATGCAGATTAGAAGAGCATTTTCCGGCCTTTAATTTCTGACAGTTTTTTTTTACATCTATTATACTAGTAAATATATTTACGAAAAACATTATTAATGTAGGTTTTTGCTAAATGGTTTAGCTCACCTGCGGCTATCGTAGCAGTCAATATATTTTGGGAATCTAGACCAAGGTTAATCCAACTGGCGGAAGCCCTCGCAAAAATAAAGGCCGACATCACCGCCATCCAGGAGATGCGATGGAAGGGCAAGGCTGCTCTAAGCGAGCGATATTTACTACAGCTGACATGCGGAGAAGCGCGAATTCGGATGCGGCTTCGTCGTAAGACGAAAACTACGCCACCTTGTTTCTCGGTTCACACCAGTGAACGAAAGGTTGGCGACGATACGCATCAAGGCGAAATTTTTTAATGTAACCTTAATTTGCGCGCACGCCCCGACGGAGGAAAAGGACGATGCCGCCAAGGATGCTTTCTAAGCGAGCCTAGAGGACGTGTACGATCGCTGTCCGGCCCACGACGTAAAAATAGTCCTCGGCGATTTTAACGCAAAGGTCGGAAAAGAAGGCGTCTTTGGCCCCACTGTCGGTCAGTTCAGTCTCCACGAGGCCACTACGAACAACGGTCTAAGACTGATCGACTTCGCCGCGGCACGAAACATGGTAGTAAGTAGCACCAGATTCGAACACCTCGACATCCATAAGGCCACCTGGCTGTCCCCTGATCAAAAAACACGAAACCAAATTGATCATTTTGTGATCGACGGAAGGCACGCTTCTAGCGTTCTGGATGTGCGTACATTTCGGGGAGTGAACATCGACTCCGACCACTTTCTTGTTGCAGCGAAGATCCGCATGCGGTTATGCAATGCAAAGAACATACGCACAGGAATGCAACGAAAGCTAGACGTCGCTAAGCTGCAATCACAAAGGACAGCTGAGGCCTACTCCGCTCAACTCTCGGTTAAGCTCAACCAACCAACCTCACAACACGATGATGCCGATGGACTTTGGGCGCACATCTCCCATTCCATGCGCTGCCGCTGAAGAAGTGATTGGTTTCCGGCGCCCGCACCCTCGGAACCAATGGTATGACCAGGAGTGTCGCGAAGCGACGGCGGCAAAAAACGCCGCATACAGAAAGACGCTGCAGTCAGCTGCAACGCGAACCGTGCGAGAAAAATATCGTGAAAAGAGGAAGGAAGAGAGACGCCTTTTCAGACGCAAAAAAAGGGAGCAAGAAAAGCGTGAGCGTGAAGAAATTGAGGTGTACAAAGGCAAGAAGGATGCACGAAAATTTTACCAACAGGTTAAGCGTCTAACCCAAGGTTTCAAGTCCGGAGCATCCACTTGTAGAGATGGGAATGGAAATCTGGTTACAGATACGCAGTGCGCACTGAGATTGTGGAGACAGCATTTTTCCAATCTGCTTACGGGCGATGATCCCACCAACTCCGCCCATGGAGAATGCAGTTCGCCACAACAAATCGACGATGACGAAGTAGAAGTTCTACCACCTAGCCATGACGAGGTTCGAGTTGCTATCCAGCGGCTCAAAAACAACAAAGCAGCGCGTGCTGACGGCCTGCCAGCTGAACTGTTTAAAGCCGGCGGCGATGAATTGATAGGGTGCATGCATCAACTCATCAGCAAAATATGGCTAGCGGAATGCATGCCCGACGATTGGAATCTCAGCGTGCTTTGTCCCTTACTTAAGAAAGGAGACCCGACAATTTGCGCCAACTACCGAGGTATCAGTCTTATTTCCATCGCATATAAGGTCCTCTCGAGCGTACTATGTGAAAGACTTAAGCCGTATACAAAAACACTGATTGGACCTTATCAGTGTGGCTTTCGACCTGGTAAATCCACCATAGACATTTTTACACTGCGCCAAATCCTGGAGAAAACCAACGAAAATCAAATCGACACGCATCATCTCTTTGTCGATTATAAAGCTGCGTTCGATAGCCCGAGGCGGGATTGCCTATACGCAACAATGTCTGAGTTCGGTATACCTGCAAAGTTGATAAGACTCTGCAGGATGACGTTGAGCAATACTTGCAGCTCCGTCAAGGTACGAAATGACCTCTCCGAAACCTTCCATACTGAACGAGGTTTCAGACAAGGCGACCCGCTATCTTGCGATCTCTTCAACATCATCATGGATGGGATCCTACGAAAGGCTGGTGTGCATCGCAATGGCACCATTTTTTACAAAGGTGTTCAGCTCCTTGCGTATGCTGATGATATTGATATCATCGGTAGAACCAAGAGAGATGTCACTGCTGCTTTCACCGCTATCGAAAAAGAATCAGCCAAGGTGGGTTTGACGGTAAACGAGGGTAAAACGAAGTATATGCTGCCTGCTGGCAGGGGAGCGGGGCGGCTAGGCTCTCACGTTTCAACAGGCAACTATAACTTTGAAGTGGTCAAGGAATTTACCTACATAGGCACCGCCATTAACAGCAATAATGATGTCAGCCTGGAGATAAAGCGAAGAATAACAATTGCTAATAGGTGCTACTAAGGGCTTAGTAAGCAATTACGTTGCAGAGCCCTCTCTCGATCGACAAAACTGACACTCTACAAGACGCTCATTATACCTGTGCTTCTTTATGGCGCTGAGGCATGGGTTGTCTCGCAAGCAGACGCAGCCGCTCTTGGGGTGTTTGAGAGAAAAGTTCTTCGCAAAATCTTCGACCCTATTCGAGTTGGCGACGACTATCGCATACGAATGAACCACGAGCTGTATGAGCTATACGACGACATTGAAGTAGTTCAGCGTATCGCAATCCAGCGATTACGCTGGCTAGGTCATGTCCATCGTATGAATGACGATGCTCCAGCGAAAAAGGTGTTCGAGGCGAAGGCCGACGACGAAGAGGGAGACCATGCCTCCGATGGATTGACCAGGTCGAGGAAGCCCTAACCGCGCTTGGTGAAAATAATTGGAGAAGGCGCGCGCGAAGCAGAGGCGCCTGGCGAGAGCTGATGAGATCGGCCGAAACCCGACGACGGATTGCTATGGCCACCTAAGTAAGTAAGTAAGACCAAGGTTAATTTTTAGAGGGGTACAAATGCAACTTTTTTCTACTGGAAGTCGAGGCACCTTAATAAATATACTTACATATATAATTATGGTATTCACAAGGTGTGCTATCATGTTATATTGTAATATTGTCCTAAAATTTTACAACTAAAATTTACAAGATAAATAAATGCAAATAAGAAACAGCTGTTTGATTACGACACTTAAATAAACATAGCTTTCAGAGTTGTAATATTTTAGTACTTTTTTATATAGCAACAATAAAATGTTTAAACTAGTGTAAAATCTTAGGACAATATGACATTATGACATGATACCACACCTTGTGAGTACCCTAAATAAAAAAAAAAACTTAGCTTGAAAATTAAATGAAATAAGTACTTGTATATTTTAATATTTTTAATATTGAATAAAAAAATGTTGATCCAAAAAACCCCCCCCCCCCCCCATAGAATAAAACATCAAATAAGCATAAAGTTTAGGTCTTTTTATAATTAAAAAACAAAAATTAATAAAGTGAAAAACGTAAATAACGTTTACTACAAACGTGCCAATCCAATTCAGCCGAAAAATAGATTTTTAAAAGTGTTAGGTAGTGCTTTTCTATGTTAAGGTAACGAAAGAAACTAATGGGGAAATCTTTAAGTCATGCAATTCTTCACTCTCGGTCAAATTTCTGAAATTTTTTCTTTTGATATATTACTTCTGATATCAATATTGTGGCATTTTTACACTAGATCATAGATGCCCAAGGTAGTAGTATTGGTGAGAGTGACGAAATAACACTGGCAGAAAACAATTTGCTATTCATATCTAGTCGTTAACATAGATAACAAGATAGGAAACTTAGAAAACATAACCTCAAAAAATGTTTGCATGTATTTGTGCATAGAAAAAATCAACCCTGAGTGGCACTCTTGTTCTTAATCGGCCGCAAGCTCACAAAGAAAGCAATTGGCAACCCCTGAAATTAATGCATATAATCTGTTTGTTAGTATATAAATACTTAAGTTAGGTTGCAATAAGATGTTTGCAACTAAAACTGATTATTAAGTCCCTTTATTTTGGTCTATATATGCTTTTAAAGTTTCGCAATTTCTTCAGTTGTTGTATTTGTCAACATTTTTGAAAAATTTGCTTTTACTCAAACCCCCGCTATTCATGGTGAGATTTAAAAATGGAACGATCTTCTTTTTCTTCTTTTTTCTGCTGGAACTTCGTTTGCAAACAAGAAAAATAATGTATAGACTGAGTGTTTTAACATTTTAATCTTTAAGTTGTGCTAAAGGAATACGTTGGACATTCAAATAATATCATGCATGCTCTTATTTTATTACATATCGTCAAACAAAGTTTGCAAATTTTCACACTTGTTGTATTTGTCAGTGGCTTTTTATTTTCACCACTGCGGCATTTTACTTTCAGAGTTTTCAACTATCATTGTTTTATTAATAAATTTTTTCATAAATTTCGCAAATTTTGCTAACAGTTTTTCAATTAAGATGTATCTGGTTAAATAGCTCTTCAAAAGTATAATTTATAATAATTATAACATCGTTCATCATAGCGCAGTTTACCTAAAATTTGTCATTTTTGTCGTTCATTCGGACGTTGCTAAAAAAGGAAGTTCTTGTGAGAGTAACACTCGAACTGAAAATATTTCTGCGAAATAGTAGATCGCATCTCGAAAGTCTAAAGGAACAAAATATTGCATATTAAATAAGTTTAAAAATATTCCAACATCATCTTTAATATCGTAGTTTTAAAGTCACTGTTAACAGTTTTATATGTTCGGACGGTACGTGTCGGACGTTACACATTTTTCTATTGTAGTTTAATTGGGTAATTAAGTAATTAGGTAGTTCAGTAATTATGCAATAAAGTAATTAAAAACAAATTTTATATAATTTTTCTTCCTTGCCTTAACCATTTTAAGAATATATTTAGCCAATACCTTCCATTCTTACTAAAACAAAAAAGTTAAAGAAAAATTTAATAAACCTTTACGAAAAATAAAATCTACAGCAGCGAACTTTTCTTGTTTTAACGGAGCTGTAATCGTGAAATGTTAAAATGTCTGTGCTTCATGTGAAAAAAAGTTTACGAAAAATTTACTAAACATTTACGAAGAAGAAAATCTATGTACATTTCTGAAACAGTGATTGCTTTAATTAATAAAATCAAAATGTTTCTTTAAGATAATACTATAAGATAATAAGTTTTTAATAAGTTTTAATGTTTTGATCACGATACCATTATTGATAAATTATTTGCGTAAAATATTAAGTTGGCAGTCATGCAACTACTTAAAATTATATATTATTTAAGTTATGCTTAACCCTCCGTCTTGCACATGTTCCGATATTCACGTACGTAGCGCATGTATCTGGCCAGATACACTATGTATTTCAGTACATTTATATGAAAAATATGCTATTTTAGTGATAATATTAAATTGTTATATTGTTATCACGCCAGGCAGATATATATTTTCTATTTTTTTTTTGTTCTTAGTACATGCTAAGCCACCACCTACCCGTGCAAATGAGAAATAAAACAAGAAAAATTTTATTTTTGTGTTTAATTTAAAAAAAAATAGTTGTTATAAAGTTCATTTCAATTAAATTTAGTAGTTATAAAGTAAGTTTTAATTAATTCTAAATTAAAAAAGTCTTACACAGCTTCAGGTAAGCAACTAAAACATGTATACTCTGATTTCGAATGTTGTAGGCATACCGGATTCGAGCACTTGGAACAAAAAAAACGAGTTAGTCTTCGAATTTTTTCATCACCCAATGTACAAAGCTGACAACTTTTTCTCTTTTGTAGAGTATCAGCACCACTTGAGCTAGGAACTACTACTGGAATCTGAAATGAAAAAGAAAAACGGGGAAAATGAGATGTAATGAAGGGCAAATTTTATATCAATCAAACTTACATTTAGTGGTTTTCAAAATACGATTCCATGGATCCCAAGCATATATATGTTTTTAAGATAAATTTCTTTAGCACCAGGTATGCCAACCAGAATTTTCCCGATTTGCGGGAATTCGAATAAAATGCTAAGCGAAGGTAAAAAGAGACAAACATATACATCTATGGCATTTAGTCTGCCAGATAAAGGAACCACCAGAGAGTATAAATTATATAGAGATGTCAGTTCGAGGTTCACTCAAGTTTCGTTGTACAAGCGTTCAGAAAATAGAAAAACAAAACAAAAATAATTGTGCTTTTGCCTCAGCAGATGTTCCATGCTCACCTATAAAAAAGTATAGGCAGCGTCAAAACGAACGCTGAGGCAAAGCATAATTATTTTTGTTTTGTTTTTCTATTTTCCGGACGCTTGTATAACGAAACTTGAGTGAAATAGCATTCGAAGTCGAACTGGGACCTCTATATAATTTATACATTCTGGAACCACCGCTAAGCATGTACACAAACCAATTTGGAAATACATTTTCAACGTTGCAGTAGCTGTTGATTTTTTTTGGCATCATTGGCTGAGATAAGAGAAGCAAATGATCATCACTTTGTCTTGTTATCTTTTACTGCCTTTGACTGAATGATTCAGGTCTTATGCCCTGGTTATGCTAGGCTTACATGTTTGGTGAACTGATTTTGTTAGTGTTTTACGAATAAAATGAGAAATTAACTTTTTCGCTCTCACGCTTAACATTTTTGTTTGCTGTTTGAAACAGCAAACATGCCAAACATTTGTTTTTTGTAACTGAATTTTATATTCTTTCAACAAACATAGCATAACTAGGAAACGAATATTTGATAAAAGATGAAAGTGAACAAAATTAAATAGCAAACATGTTTGCCTAGCATAACCAGGGCATTAGCATCATCAAACTTTTGATGACGTTCGAAGTTCATTTTCAATCTTACAGAGATTTAATTTTTTTAGCTGGAAAAACAAAAACAAATTTGGATTCATTCAAGCATTTCTTTCTTGTGTGAACTCAGACATTGAGACCAAAATACATAAGAAAAAAGGAATAAGAAATTATCGTGGGCCATAAAGTAAGTTAATATAAACAATTTCGAAATGTTTACACAGTATACTTATGTATAAAATTATGTGGGACATTCTTTTTTAAATAGGTCAACAAAAAGTTCGACAAAACCGAGCTGATATCAAATAGAAACGATTTATTGAAGTGTTACATAGAAATGTTGAGCAACTTAAATTAAAAAAAGTTTACAGCAAAGAGAAAATATAGCATAACAAAATAAAGATGAATATATTTAAACATTTTGATTTGGTGGCTAAACTGACCGCGACATTACTTAATCGATATCTCATGTTGTTTTTTCCAATTTAAGAGTTAGCCTAAAAAAGAAAAGTTGGCAACACTACGATTCATTTCATTCATAAATTAACACAGCTGCCATTGTTAACCCTATCATTCCATGCAATAATTTTGCACTTTTCGGAAGAAAATAATGTGTTTTTTTATGTATAGAATTGTATTTAACATGAAGTTAAGCTTTTTACATATTTTTATTTTCGTTTTGAAGCCAATCAAAAACAAACGTGTTGGAAAAGCTAAGTAACATAATTAGCAACTGACTTATTCACCTCACTATTCTAGCAAATTGACAGTTGAGCTGAAACATATTCAGATAAGGGCTAAGAAATTCGTGGTGAAAGAATTTTTCTCGTACCATCTTTGCACTATATTTTAAAAAATCGTAGTTTTCAAACGGCTCGCTACAAAATTTGAAAACAATTTTCAATAATTATTATCAGAACAATAAATATTATAAACGCAATGCAGGCTATTTTTTTTCTGCTAACAGCAAATATAGAATGAGTACTTTTTTTTAAAAAAATACACAACAAAACACTGAAACATAACTTTTTTTATAGAAGACAACAAAACCCTGGTTTATTTATATTTGAGAGAGAATATATTTTTTTTTACAAATTTACGGGTGTTGTCAAACGAATGGACAACCTATAATAATTGAATCATGGCGTAACTTATACTACGGAACCATGCAACGCATAGAAATAAAATATAAGGAAATGGTGTTACCCTCACATACAGTGTATGTGTACTGCGGTATGTGTACGGAGAATATTTTTTGACATTTCGATCGTTCTGTCGGCCGAAGTGTGAGATAAAAAAATTACTAATATTAAATATTTAATTAAAAGCTATTTTTATTGATAATTTTAGTGAGATAAGTAAGATTTGCGATATAAACAACTAAACGAACATGCGTTGTGTGGTAAAAAACTGTTCAAGTAGTCAGAACTTGAAGAATAATGTGGTTTCCTTCCATAAGTAAGTATACAAACACCAGTTGGATTTTTTAAACGAAACAACGTTATTTATAATGAATTGTGTTTAAAAAAGTTATTTAAAGTGAAAATTTGTGCATTTCCGATTGGAAATAAGTGAAAATAAGCAAATTGGAGTACGTTGTTTCCGCGCCAATTTTAAGGGATTGAAATGTCAAAGTATTTCAGGGGCGTATTAAATTTACATATTTCCACACATTTAGGGCGCTCGTGTTTTCAGTGAACAAATTTTCACTGTCATAAGTGCAGTTTATGGCCCACGCTTAAATAATTTTTTCTTATGTTTATTAAACGTTCTTGGGCCTCCTTAGTCCAAAAGTGCAATAATACAATGTCGGTCTCAAATGGCTTAGGAGGTAAAATTCGCGAAAGTTTCCAAATTCAGTGCATAATATGAAGTGTGTGGAATAATTTTTTATTATTGAAAAAGAACTACGCGTACAAACAAAATTATTAGATAAAGACAAATCTATTTTGCATAAAATGTATTACAATAGAATTTTGTTGAACACACAACGATCTCTGCTTGGAAAAAGTATATTTGAGGGTCATATTAAGTCTTCCGGTCATTTTAATATTATTGTAAAATCTTTAATTGAAATATTTTTAAAAACTAGATATTTTTATATATCTAAAAGAAATAATGAAAAGCCAACTATTAGGCAAAAGTTGCATAAAACTATTCATTTTAAGGGTGTTTAGAAAAAATTAATTTGTATTAATAATTTTATTTAGTTTATTAATTCAAATTATTTTATTAATTTATTGAAATCCATTTTTATATTTAATTTTTTAATTTAAAATTATTTATAATTTTAATAATATATAAAATTTAATGCATGAATATAAATGAATACAAACCCAGTAGATAGCTTTTACCATCATTTTTTTACTATACTAATATTCTTTTTGCTCTCGGGTGAAATAGGCCTACTGGGGAACCGAACACCCACAAAAAAAATCGGTAACGCACCAAATTGTATACCTCAAGGGTGGTGTGGAAATACAATCTGTAATAGTTATTGGATAAAAAGAAACAAGATAGCGAAAACTTTAAGCCATAATCTGTAAATATGTGATTATCATCAGAAACAGGTTGGGCCTTTTTTGTGATGCAACCGAATGCGGCCGTGTTTGAATGTTTATGTGTTTGTGCGAACTAACACCAATATGCAAAATGCCGCACTTTTCTGCTACTACACCACTTCCTTATATTTTACTTCTTTGATGCTACGAAACAATGATGTTAATGTTCAAGTATGCAAACTTGAACGCAACCAATAATGACCTTGGTAATGAATAAATGCCTGCATTCAGCGGAAGGAACTGTTCCACAACTTTCGGGCTGAATGGTATGTGCTCACAGAATATGTTCCTTGAGCTGTCACAATTAATATAGCGAAAATATTTAATGCTACTTCGCTACCTGAGCGCTTTTTCGGATAGAATGCAGCCAATGTTCAGTTCTCTCAATCAACGCTTTACTACCTTAACGAACGAAACGTTAGAGTTTATTTTCGTTCCCTGCTTTAAAGTGACTTATTCGAGAAAACATGACATATAAAGCTTTTCAGTTTCGTTGAGCAACATAAATAAAATATCGGGATGAAAAAATATAAATATATTGAATAAAGAATATCAGTCACTCTGCCTTGTTTTTTTTTGTTGTTTCAATTTCAACTAGCGCAAAAGCTAGCTCTTCATGACTAGTGAAGTAACTATTGAATAGATGTGTAAAAAGTAGCAATGGACCCTTTCCTATGACATGCTCGTGTAAAATTCGCCAGTTGAATACAAAGAAGGTAGACTGAAGTGGAACTAGTACTGGCTACCAAGGGGCTAGTGAAATCACTAGTTTTGTACTAGTGCCATTGACTGCAGGGGAGATAAGGAAGCGGTGTGTAGCTCACACACAGTGTCTGCATGAAACAAAGATATACAGATAGCTTACTCCGTGCGCAAAAATTGAAATCTTCTGCACACTACGTCACTCGAGCTTGTCAGCTGTAACACGTGGTGCTTACACACAAAAGAAAATGTGAAAAGGCAAAAAGTAAACACAAGCAGCACAATTGCAAGCATTTAAGAAATATTGCATTCATTTAATTCAATTTCTAATATTGTGCACTTATAGTAAGCGTAAATTATAATTTTCAATTATATTTTTTGTAATTAAAATGAGTATTACAGTTTTAGATGCTTTTGATGAGAATAACAACGATTTTAAGTTGGGCCATAAAATGAATTTACACTTTTTCAACAAACGAAACAAACGAGAAGAACAAAAAAATGAAAGCGAAGCAATGAAAGTGCTGTCAAACACATCAAGTAACGTAGCTATTTTTTTTTGTGTAGGAGAACAAATGGGAGAAAACACCCCTATTATATATGCATTTCTTTTCAATTTGACACATCGTAAATCGAAAACGTAAACACCGCCAACCATTTGCCAACTACTGAAAATTAAATAAAGAAATTTGTATTAAAATGTGATTGTGATCGCTCTTAACTATTGATTTAAAGTCTTCAAATATAAAAGAAAACATTTAAAATGCGCTGTATGGTGAAAAATTGTGAAAGTCAGCAGTATCTTCACAATAAGCTGATTTCATTTCACAGGTAAGTGTATTCATATTAGATCAAATTTTCAAAAGAAATATTGTTATTTATATTAAAGTGATTGGTGATAAGGGAATTTCCAAAAGAAATTAATATATTTCTTATCAGAAATACAAGAAAATTGTGTATATTTAGCCAATATATTTCGCGCCATTTCCCGATTGAGCTTATGTCAAACCTTAAATACCATGTCAAGGCCGCATTCAATTTCTAAAGGTGACATATATTTTCAAAGCGCCCTTTTTTTATTTTACAAATATCTTTTTATTTATTCTATTATTTTATAATTTTTGTTAAACGTCCCAAGTAACATTGTTGGAGCAACTAGGTGCGAGTGAGTCGTAAAAGTGTTCTATAGGTGTATAATATGCGGTTAAAGCTTTACCGCAGCTTTGTTTGCTGCTAGTTGCTTTTAATTTTAAAGAAAATGCTCCAAATATGATTTTTTTACCATTTTGAGCTTTAATACTTTATACAGCTCTGTAAAGGATTTTATCAAATCTGCAAAAGAGCAGAACTCTAAAATTTACTACTTGCTCTGTAAAGGATCTTTTAAAGTAATAAAAATTACTACAATATACAGCTGTTTTAAAACTCGTAGATTGAGTATAATATTTGCTTTAATGTGTATTTTTGTATTGCATTTTTAAAGCGAATAGATGTAAAATACTGTAAATTAATGCAATAAATTTTTTGGGAATAACAAGTGATTAAAAAATCTGATAAAGAGCTTCTTTGAAAAAAATGGCGATCTTATAAAAAATAGAAAATCTTCGGAGTTGAAGCAAGCTAAATATTAGTGTTTACAATAATATTTAAAACGAAATTGATGATTTCTATGATACATATATTTAAGAATAAAGTACTTAAATCATTTTTAGTTGATTTTAAAGAATGTTAAAAATTTTCCAACTATTTTTAAATAATTAACACTTCTTAATTTTAATTATTTGTTAAGCCCGCTGTAGTTTTTCGAAGTACTACATTCACGTTTCCGATAAATTCAAAAGCGCACCGAAATTCGCAGCATACAACGAATACACGAACATGAGTCTGATATAATAATCACTTTATTATTTCTTTAATTTATTTGTCATTCTAATCACCTAATCTAAGTGTCAATCTAATTGCATGACACTTGTCAAATTTTATATATTTTTTGAGTTTATTTTTAACACATACATACATACTTAAACGAATAAGAAAAATAAGCTTTGCAAGAGCTCTTATTTTGGTTTGACAAGAACTCTTTTAAAAGTTGACAGCTACTTCCTCTCTCCATATGAAGCAAAAATACTGCTTTTAAACTCAAGAAAGTAGCCTTATATATTCTCTGCAAGAGCTTTAGTAGCGCGACTAAAGCTATAGTTGAAGCTTGCTGCTATATAAGATAGCACTATAAGCTCTGCAAGAATGAATATATGGCTAAAATTGTTACTTGGGGTATTTGGGCCTCCTGAGTCCAAATAAGTAAAAATAAAATGTCGGTCTCTAATGGCTTAGGAGCATTGGCGTCGGAAGCGGGGGGGCTAGGTGGGCAGTTGCCCCCCCACTTTTTTAGCAAGATAAACAATTTAAAAGGAAAAGTTATTCAAAATATCAGTTTTTTTACAACGATAATATTTTTGTATTATATATTTTCCTCTTCTTTCTCTCTTCTTCATGTTTCATGTGAGGAAATTTTGGTGAACTTTTTTTGCACCACCATTTGTACTGCCCCCCCATTTGTACTGCCCCCCCAGATGAAATTCGCTTCCGACGCGATTGCTTAGGAGATAAAATTCGCGAAAGTTTCAAAATTCACTGCAAAATACGAGATCGCACAAAATAAAAAAAAATTATAATATATATGAAACCCAATTTCCTCATATACCTCAAGGGTGGTGTGAAAATACGAAAAAAAGTTATTAAGAAAGATGCATTTAAGAATAACAGTTTACACCTTTCTTTACAATAAAGCCGAATGCGGCCCTGTTTGAATGTGTCTGTGTTTGTGTGAACTGACACCAATAAAAAAATACTTCGTTTCTGTTCAACTACAGCGCTTCCTTATATCTTACTTCTATGCATATAACTGAGTTTTCGGTTAGATTTATCTGCTGAGGTTTGGTTAACAGTAACTTGTATTTATGTTAACCCTTACTAGAGAGAGAGCGAGACGGCTATATTTCGAAGGTATTGAAAATTGATATACGTGTGAAAACGGGTATTTTAACGTGGGGTGCCAGATCACACGTATACACGAGTTTCGGTTAATTTCTTCCCGAGGCTCTTCCTAGCATAACCGAATCTTTGTATGAAGAGGTAACCGATATTTCAGTTTAGAAAAACCGTTTATGCTAAGTTAAATAACCGATAGTCTTCTTGTAGGGAAGTGCCTATCAATCTTGTAAAATTTTGCTCGGATGCTGTAATTCGGCCCCTGATTTTACATGGTTTCTGGAATCTTGCTGTTATGTCCTGTTCACACTCATCAAATCGTTTGTCAAATCCAATAGAACAGCGTGGGAATTCCATGGAAATTTCACGTTGTTCTATTGTATTTGACAAACGATTTGATGAGCGGTTTGAAATGTGAACACCCTTTTGGTCTACTTAATTTTTCAATGCAGAATGTACAATTAGGGTTGTTCACATTTGAAACCACTCATCAAATCGTTTGTCAAATCCAATAGAACAATGTGAAATTACATGGAATTCCCACGATTTTCTATTGGATTTGACAAACGATTTGATGCGCGGTTTGAAATGTGAACACCCCTATAGATAAATGTAAAAATGCACGGATCTGCAATTTTGCTGTTGCCAAAAGATGGTTCCAGTATGCGAAGGATCGGCAGCGTAAAAAAAATCATGCTAGTTATAATTCATCTGAGGTACTCCAAGGGAAATATAATCGTAGAACGGCACTAATTTTTTTGGGTCAGAGCGAGAGCTGAGAGCTTTTAAAGCAGTCAGCAAAAATGTTTTAATTTAAAAATTTACAAAGACGGATACAAAATGGTTTTTCAATCCACCATCTGCGCCTTACATGAGCGGCTGCTGGGAACGGTTAGTTGGATCAATTAAAAAGGTTTTGCTACAAATCGTCAAAAATCAGCATCTCAAAGATGAAATACTTTACCCATTATTAATCGAAGTCGAAGGAATAATAAATTCGCACCCACTGACATACGTTACGCTAGATAATGAGGATGATGAAGCCATCACCCCTAATTAATTTTTTGCTGGATTCTTTGAGCGGTTTTAAGTTGCCATTGGAGTTTAACAGCCGTGAGCTGATGTCAGAGAAAGAATGGAGAAGATGTCAACAGATTTCGAATTTATACTGGAAACAATGGGAAAGAGAATACCTGCCCGCCTTAATAAGTAGTTCGAAAAGACTGAACCAATTAAAGAAGGTGACATAGTTTTAATTGTGGATGAAAACCTACCCCAAATACTCTTGACCTAAGAGAGTCGTCATAAACTAGAAGGATTGGCAAGCCAGAAGAGCAACCGTCCGCACTTCAAATGGAGTTTACGAGTATCCAGTAGTAAAGCTAGCTGTATTAGACGTCAGCAAGGAGACAGAAAGTAAAGGAGCAGTTGCTTCCTTACTAGTTAGGGGAGAAGTGTCGCTGACGGTGCACCCTTAAGAAGAATTCATCGTTCGTTCAGGCAGTGAAAACAGTTTGGTGCGAACGAATGTTCGGAACATTGGTTTTTTTCGCGAAAGCTATTCGTGCAGTGAAAACACTTTTTCAATTGAGTTGTGCGTGTAATGTAATGTTTGAACACAAATGAAAAAGAATAAAAATATTTAATATCAAACTTTTACTTTAATTTTTTATTTTCGCTTTATCTGAACTTTTAAATAAATAAATACCTGAACTTTAGGAATACGAAAATTTCAATTATTCTTATAATCAGCTGTTGTTTTGAATTCACTTACGGCCGATTTCTTCACCAAGTATCAAATCGAGCTAGTCCGAGTTCTGCTTAGAACTCAGTTTCAAACTGATTCTCGGTTCAAACTACATATGGACCGTGCTTCATGGTTAGTTGCCGACAAAAACCAAAATTAAAGTCTGTCACGAGAGTCGTTTAAAATACAGTGACATTTTTGTTGTCATTGCCTGCCAAGTAAAGTGGATAAGCATGTCTACTGGTGATTGCTGGAGCAGACACGCAATTCGCGTGAAGTAATTGAGCTGACACGAGTGGGAAATACCCTTCCAAGAATGTCATACTAAACTGTCCACTAGAAGGGCATTTATTCGCCGGGTAGAGTTAAGATGATTATGGCAACCAATTAACCAGGCCCATTAGACCTAGGCGTTTAAACTGAACAATTTTAAATGCTAAAAGATCGTTTAAATAATTTTTATGGCTGATTGGTTTAGTAATTAATAAAACGCGTTAGTTAAATACAAAACTCACCAAATAAATATTTATTTAAAATTTATCATATTATTTGAAGTTTTTGTTTAAAATAAAAAAAATTGACAATACTTTAGATGCTGGTGGTGGAATTTTGTTTCCGTCTCTGGAGTCTCGTAGGTTTTCTCTTCTTTTGGCTCAACAACGGAATTATAATTAAGCAATGGTTTCCTAGGACCAATCTTGCTCTTGGAATCATAAGGCAACATGATATTGATATTAATACTCAACACATTCTGGCGCAATAAGACGTGACGAGAAGCTGTTTTGACATAGTCGTTGCATGGATCACCAGAGTAAATCATCAGACCATAGACTTTGCAAGTTGACCGCGAAACTTGCCAGAGACTACGTTCTCACAACCCTTTGCTCCAGATTCAAAAATAAAACGGAGCACATCATAACAAGCGCGACGCGAAGCCAATCAACCGGTAATATTGTAGCGCAGTGACTCGGATCGAGCAATGGCAAAAGACCACGGGTTGCGACTATCGGCATACAACTCAATACGGCCGGGTTCAAAATCGAAACGCCTCTGTACCATTGCAGTTAACTATCGAATGCGATGTCCCTTCTCTCCCAGCAGGTTTCTGTTGCCATGATGATGATTTCAGTGCGCGATGGTGTGACGCGCACCTCAACTTCGGAGTTACTATCTTCAGCAAGTTCGCGAGTGAGGAACTCGTTCAATTTAGACTTAAACATGCCATCGGCAACGAACTCGCTTTTTTTATATTTTAAAGATTAATTTTTTGAACACAACTAACACAGAACGTAATTTAAAAAAGAAAAGAAATTATAAAAGCAAAAAATTTGTTTAAAATATATTTTATTATTAAAATCAAAAACTTGACACAATAGTCAAAACAAAGTTATATTTTTTGATGTGAAGAAATAAAAAGAGCGCAAGACGGAGTCTTAAGAATGCTAGACTTCCAATTTTGGGGTTCCAGCTAAAACTCAGTATCAGCTAGAACCGAGTTTCAAATTGAAGTTTTTATGCCTTAGATCTCTGTGAAGAAATGACTAAGTACTCGGGAGAGAACTAAAAATAGTTTTAGTACTCGGTCTAGCATTAAAACTCTGTGAAGAAATTGGCCGTTATTGTTATGTTCACACCAAATCTAGCCAATCTCATAACTTTATTTTACACTTGCTAGCCAACGTACTGTGGTCGGCGGGCAAAATTCGGCGGCCAAAAATCATTTTTCACATTTCATTGTGTCAAAAATCTAATGATGGAGTTTTGCTCAGCATATTTTAGTTAAGAAACGTGCAAATTTTCAGGTTCATAGGTCATCGGGAACATATTGAACTGTGTGAAGATGTAAAGGTTCATTCTCATTTTTCTGTGAATTTAAATTTTTTATATATTTTGTTGAACTTTCAAGTTGTGTAAGTTTTGAATGGTATAACGTTTTTGCACAAATTTTTTTTAAATAAAGGTAGTTAAAATGTGTTTTCAAAATTTCAAATGTTCCAATACATGCATTTTAATATTTTTGGCGTTTTTTTTTAAGTAAACTTTTTTTAACCAATTTTGAGAAAACTCATACAAGGTCGTTCAACTTCAGAGCTTGATTGGATTTTTTAGAGAGCTGACAGTATTTAAAAACTTTTTCTCAAATTGGCATGGCTCAAATGGAAGAAGGTAATATAACAGAAACATCAGTTGAGGTTTTATCAACAAGCTTTGCTGGACCATACTGCTTATCTCTAAATGCTTATCTCTAAATGGGGCAAAAAGAGTACAAACTCTTGAAGAAGGCGTAAGCGACGGGCATATGTTTATGATGCCTTTTGTACCCCTTCGGCTGGTTGACTGCACAGAAGAACTTCATAGACTTCTTCTGTGCAGTCAACCATCAACTTCCAAAGCAGCAAGTACGTACAGGCAGACTGTGAATATATGGAAAAATCCGAGTCCTTCATCTACAAAATACTGAATACTAGTGAAATTTGCCTTTCACAAGGAAACTGCGATAATCATTAAGAAAGACACGGGAAAAATATTATCATTCATCATAAATTGTTTCTCACAATGGTCGATGGCAAGGTAACGCAGGTATTAAGGGGCACGAAATAAAATGAGGACCTATTTCGAATGCTTATGATATCATCTGATCCATTTATATCTAGTTTCAGAAATTCAAAGAAAATTGTACATAATCTCAAAGTTAAAAAAAAATTGGTAAAGAAGCACGAAAATTAATTGTTCAACCAACTGATGAATTCTTCAACCAACTGATGAATTCTTCAAAGAAAATTGATATGTAACATCATAACTAATATAAATTATACATTTTATTTATACATATACAATGTTAAAACAATTTAATAAAACATTAAATAAAAAAAACCTAAATATGTAAAAAAATTTTTACTTTTGAAAATAAAAAAAAAAACAAATTAAAAAAACTAGTAACGAATTCGACTACGACTACGCCGAAGTTAAAATACCCCACGGCCTTGTTTTAGTTTATTTGAAGTCTTGAATGTTGTATACTTTTATAAGGCGTGGTTTTTATCAAAATATTTAACATTTGAAACTCAGAGTCCTTTTTATTTATTGAAGCTTTTTTAAAAGTTCCAAACAAAAAAAAACAAAATAAATTTGCAATATATATTTAAATACATATACTTTTCTATGCCTGCAACGCCTCCTTATTAGAATTAAAAACGGAGTGACAAAGTTAATATACCCCTATTACGTTTTTTAAAGGTGGTGGTATAAAAAAATAGAGAAGAAAAATTCACAGAAATTATTTCAAGTTCTCATGTTAAAGGTACATATTTTATCTTTCAGTTGCAAACAAAAAATAATTAAAAAAATTGATATTTATCAGCCTTCCTCTCATACAAAGTGACGTCAAAAAAATCAATATTGTAAAACCTTCATAAAGCCCATAATTTTCAGATATCGCCTTGAAACTTGGCACACACGTTTTTCTTTACAAAAAAAAAGATCATACCCGAAAATAATCACTTAATTATCCCATGTATCTTAAGGTCTCTGCCCACTTGCGGCACGTAACGAAACGACACGAAACTACAAAATATAACTACCATGTGTTCTTATGTATCCATGCTCACTAAGCGACAATGAAACGGCAACGACTGTTGACGCCGACGAAAAAGCCGGTGGTGATCGTTTCAAAGAATTCTGACCGGCTTGTCGTTCTCTTTGTTTACAAAAATTACAATGAATTCCAACAGTTTATTGTGCAAAGTAAAAATTCGACATCGATAGGTCGGGTTTAAAGCATAAAATTAATCTAAAATCTATGATTTTATCAGTTTTCTACATCGTCATCTAAAAGCAAAGCTATTTAAGCTAATTGTGTACTAGAGAACTCTGCGCTTATTGTTTTGTTTAATTAAAATTTTTGTTGCCGTTTCGTTAAGTGTGCATTGAACATTACGTTGCCTTTTCGAAGCCGATTTACAGTCGTTTCGTTACGCGCCGTAAGTGAGCAGAGACCTTTAATTGACTAAAAGACTTATGCCGCAGAAAAAAATGTATTTTTGGTTCCTCTGTGTTGTCAAAAATTTTTCAAAATTGCAATTTTTGCTTCTCACAATTGTCACAGCACAAAATATTAATGTCAAAATTATTTTATTTTGTTTTTGTGTTGTCAGAAAATTCTGCATTTGTTATACTTTGCGAATATTTCCAATAGCGTAGTAAATGCATAACTGTATATTTTGTTAATAGAGGTATTCACTGGTGCAGTTGTGCAGTTAGGTTTTCGTGAACAAACTTTCGTGAACTTTTTCAAAGTTGTTAAAATTTTCAATGCGCACAAGTGCACAACTGCTCAAGTGCTCAAGTTTGAGGCTATACTAGAAAAACACTTATGCAGATTTTTGACGTACGTGTATTTTGTTTTTGTAAAGTGCACAAGTCTTCAACTGCACTGACAAGTGCACTGAATCGTGAATACCTCTAATGTAGAGTAAAAATAAACTCTACCATTTTGCAAATGCTATGATGCAAGACCATTTGCACAGGAATGTGATTTCACTTTTTATTGCTTCGCAATAAACCCTATTGAGAAATGCGGAAATTGCAGTCATAGCGAAAGGGTGTCTACAAGTCAGTCAAATGGCTGCATGAATAACAATTTATCTTCATTCAAAACATGGCAGAATTAGAGAAGGTATATGCATTTCAGACTGCACTCTCTTTCTCTTAGCCAGAATTGTCAAACTCAAGCATTTTGCTATTCTTGCCTATTTTCGCTTTCTTATCGCATTCTCATCGTTTTCAGATTTTGTATGAGCTGTCAACTTCTTTTTGACAGTTGCGGCAGTCTCCCTCTCCAAAATGCATGTACCTTCTCTAATTCTGCCATGATTCAAAAGGTATCTAAATATATCGTTAGGCGCCTGCTACACGCTTAATATATATTGATCAATATACAGTATCGTGATATTTATTGAACGTGTAGCATGCAAAACTGTCAATAAATATTGAACGTGTAGTATATTTTGTGTCATCAAATACGCGATACGGCAGTAGGCGGTGAAATAAAAATTAGAGGTTTTCACGATTAAGTGCACTTGCCTGTGCAGTTGAGGACTTGTGCAGTTGTGCAGTTGGGTTTTCGTGAACACACCAAGCAAAAATTTTATATATACTGACGCGATAAATATTGAACGTGTACCATTTAACAGCGATCCATCAATCCATGAATTTGGATCGCGATCTAAGTATCACAATAAACATTGAACGTGTAACAGGCGCCTTTAAGTACTTTAAGGTGAAGAGGAAAAGGGTATCCACTAGGTATATTTTTTGATAAATGCGGATCAACTTGATAAGATTTTCTCAATTACATAAATTAAATTGTATGATGAAAGTGATGTTGAACTATAACAAATGTACTTACTTATTTTTTCTTCTTTCTCGATTGTTTGTTTGCTCAACTAGTTTTTGAGTTTCAATAAAACCATGGTATAATTATAGACAGTTCGTCGAACCTGTTGGCTTGTTAGCAAAAATTTTTCATTTTCTCCGTCGAACAAGAGTTGTTCGACAGCGTGTTCTATAATTTGAACGTAAGCGAAAATTCTTTATTGTTCATATTGCTGCGTTATCAATAGGGCTATTCCCGATTACGGGCAAATAGCGTGGCATCGTGGCATTTGCAAAATATGATGTGACAACAAAATGTACAGATTTGCATTTCCCCGACTGTGTCAAATTTGCAACACTAAAATCGCATTGCATACAGTCGAGCATGGGCAAAACTTATTTGCCAATCAATCAGCTGTCACATTTTAACCAAACGCCGCTAATAAAGCAAAATTAACAGACTCTGAAATGGAACTCACTTTGATAAATAATACACTTTGATAAATAATAATGAAAAACACCACAAATACTGTTCGTGTTGTTTTTTTTCCTCCAAAACAGCTGTGAGTTTTGTTTGCAACAGTGTTCTAAAAAGTGTGCTCACAGTTGATGGCAAATATTTGGTAGGGCATACATTTGCAAAGCTATTTGCCCGTAACTGGGAATAGCCCTAATATCTATAAATGATGGCGAAAAACAAGAAAAAATCGCATGCTCGACGAACATGTTCGTTCAATTTGAACGCTAGTTTTTTCCAACAGGTTAGCCCGCCATTTTGTTCGACGAATAAGTTCGCTAATGTGTAAGCCCTTTTAAACTATTTTATTTGTGTCAAATTTTCTTATATACGTTTACACCAAAACTTAAACACGTTTTATGGCTATTGTGTTTTATCTCAAAACACGACTGTTTACACCGCCTTTTTCACGTATTAGTTTGACGTTTATGTTTTCTTACTGTTCCATTTTTGCTTTTGTTTTGCTCATTTTCGTGAAAAAATTAAGCTTTGACGGCTTGAGGTGCTGCCACCTTTCATTTTTACCATGATATGTTTCGACCTTAACAGTGTTTTAATGGTGTTTTATAATGAAACGCGCTGTGAGGTGTTTTAAATTTTGTATGGTAAAACACTCAAAATAAGTCGTGTTTTGGCTTTTAAACGCGATAAATGCTCAAAACACGTTTTGAGGGTTTGGTGTAAACGCACTATTACTATTGAAGTTTTCAACATCGCAAACATTTGGGCCTATTCTGAGGTGTCTTTTATGAGTCTTTTACGGTTATTCTGTTATGATTTCCCACACAAATTTTTGAGCTGTCAAAAAATCTGTTACGAGACCAAAATTCGTATTCTGCACGACAATATTTTATGAAATCTGTTATTAATCATAGCAGATTTTTCGAACTGAAAAGTATTTTATTTGGTGTTTAAAAGTTATGAAATCTGGTTTAAAAGACAACAGAATAGCAGATGCATTTTTCTGTCTTTTATCGTAACAAATTTTTGGAAAGTGAACATTTTGGTCTGAAAAATGTATGTTTATTTAAGAATTTCAATAACTGTATTCAGGCACGGAGGCGTCACAGTGCTTTTTCCTACCGAGCATTGGGTTTGCTTCAAAAAACGAGCAGTACATTTCCCTCTGCTCCTCGGTGGTTGTTTCTTTCTCTGTCCTATAAAAATTACAAATTTATTCAAAGCAATAAAGCTATATTATGAACTTACTTTTTCGCTCTGCATTTTAGTTTGATAAGTTTTCTCTTTCAATTTATTGACAGCAACCAGCTGTTTCATAACAGAAGTTAACATAATTGTAATAGATTTTTGTTTTCGAAGATTGATAACAGGGTGCCATAAAAGATCGAATGGCAGAATACCAATTTAAAACGATATTTTATGGTCGGCATCTTTTATGATTCATAACAGAATAACAGATAGGTATGCAAACGATGCATTGATAGTATCGTCATCGACGATATATCGTTCATAAACATCGATGTTGACATCTATGTTCTTATAAGCGATACATCGTCGATGCATCGGTCTGCAAAGGAAAAACATCGATTTCTTTCGCTCATTTTTAGGCTAATATATTTCGAATGAAAAATTCAACGAAAGATGGCTATTCTGCAGCGCAGTCGCGATTTATACTACCTGGTGATGGTATCATGATATTACCTTGTTTATTATATCATGGTAGCGACGAATGACTGATACGCACACATAAGCGAATTCATCGTATTATATAGTGTCATATTATATATTTAATTTTGTAAAAAAAAACAACAAAAAAGCTGTGTTCTGTATGAACAAAAAAGAAAAACCCCCGTTTTTTGAGTTCGGAGGAAAAATTACAAAAATAGAAATTGTTCATACAAAATACAGAATTCTTGTCGATTCTTTTTTCAAATTTTATTTTTGTAAATTTTTCTACGTCCATACTATGTAAGAAATTAATGTTTTTTTCATATATTATAATAGAGTGCAAATAAAAAATATGTTATCTATAAAAATAATACTAATATTTTTCGACCTCAGTATTAGGCCTAATACAAACATGAAAACATCGGAAAAACATCGATATATCGGTCTTATAACCGATGTTTTCAATCATCAATAATTGTCAAGTGAAAATCGATGTTTTCAATCATCGATGTTTTTAAGAACGATGTTGCATCCCTAATAACAGATCTGGCGCATGGTATACGGATAGGTAGCTGCAGCGCTGATTGCGCTCTCTTTCTATACTACCATGTCTTTCAAATTCAGCTGTGTGGCGAATAGAAACAAAAGAATATAAATAAAAAGTTTGGCTTCGTTTTGACATTTCCGGCAGTATGCTCTCATCTAGTGCATCTACCTGTATTCTTCTACCATGATCTGGCAGAATAGGCCCAATTTAAGGGCATTAATCTGTATCACGAAGCAGCACACCAACGACAAGCAAGACACGAGAAGCAATAGAATTTCGTATAGAAAAAAGTATTGCTTCTCGTGTCTTGCTTGTCGTTGGTGTGCTGCTTCGTGATAGACCCCTTTTAAATTGATCAAGACTTGAAGTCAAGTTTTTTTGACGTTCTCTTTTGAACTTGACGAAAGCTTTCACATTGGTCAAGACTTGAATTCAAGTTCTTGTCTTCTTTCCCTGTTTTCTAAAAATAAAACGAGATAGGTAGCAAGCAAATGAATTATAGTTTATTGAAATTTGCAAACTGAATTTTATTTTTTACCACGATAGAAGTTAACAAAACGTTTTTGCTTAAAAATTGAATGCAAAATTAAATTATATTGAATGCAAAAAAATTTTAATGCAACTGTAGTCTAACAAACTAATGCCCTTAAGGCTGGATTAGCCAAGCGTAAGGTAACGTAGCGCGACGTTGCCAATTGTCAAGCTAAAATCTGTTTAATGATAAATGTGTACAAGTCGTTACCGAAATCGTAACGTGGCGTGACGCAGCGTAGAAGTCTGTAGAAAATAGATTTCTACGCAACGTTACGATTTTTGACAGTTCGACAAGTGAAAAAATATGTTTAACTTTACATTTTTGTAAATTTTAATACTATATAAGAAAGGATGCAATCTTTTGTTGACGAGGAGAAGTAAATAAGCCAACTATAATAAAATACGTGCCCTGCACTACGGCGCCAGCACTACGTTGGATTACGATTTCAGTAATCGCTTATCCTCGAGGCAACGTCGCACTACGCTACATCCCGCTGCGCCACCTCACGTTACGCTTGGGTAATCAAGCCTTTAGTGTTTCCACTGCACGAACGAACAAGATGGCGACTTACCAATGTTCGCCATTTGTGTCCGTGCAGTGGAACGGTTAGACCCCTTTTATATTGGTCAAGACTTGAAGTCAAGTTTCAGAGTTTGTAGGCAATTCGCCGCACATCGGAAGCGACGGAAGGGAAAAAGAAACTTGAAGCTGTACCGGCAATTTTTCGTGTTTTTTCGTGTTCCTTTTGCTATTTTCGCGTTGTTAACAGTGCTTTTTATTTTATTTTTCGCATATCAATGTGAGTTTGCTAGACTTCGGTTGCATTAAAATTTTTTGCATATAATATAATTTAATTTTGCATTAAATTTTTAAGCAAAAACGTTTTGTTAACTTCCATCGTGGTAAAAAAATAAAATTCAGTTTGCAAATTTCTATAAACTATAATTCATTTGCTTGCTACCTATCTCGTTTTATTTTTAGAAAACAAGGAAAGAAGACAAGAACTTGAATTCAAGTCTTGACCAATGTGAAAGCTTTTGTCAAGTTCAAAAGAGAACGTCAAAAAAACTTGACTTCAAGTCTTGATCAATGTAAAAGGGGTCTTAGAGCAAACGATAGCGGGGTTCCCATCGTCCTACATGTTGCCACGCCGTGATGGTTTTGAATTTGAAATATTTCAAATTGAAGATACCATGTTGACACTATTATATGTTGACAGTATAGGCCTATTACGGTTCACAACACAACAGTAATTTCTGTTTTTATTGTGTACATTGCTTATCTATATATATAAAAGATAGTGGCGTTAGTTACTACGCTTATAACTCTGGCTGGACCGATTTCGATGATTCATACCAATTCGAAGTGGTCTCCGGCCAAACTAGAATACCTTAAAAAATTCCAGAAAAATCCTCGAAAAAATATAAAGAAAATTCATTTTCCCTAAGGCGGATGGACATGTCCGATGGAAGACAAAAATTTTCGACTTATTGCTAAGTACGTCCAACATGTAGTGTTCCGTTTGTGTGCGTGGCCATCCAACTTACACGGGGGTTACACGAGACAGTACTGTTAAGGGCCAGTTTTTCAGTACGAGTTTAAACTATAGTCAAAATAACCCTAGCTTAACTCACCAAAATTGGACGTTTAAACTCGGTTTAACTAGATATTTTAGCATTCGTTGAAGTTAAATTGACTTAAATGATCATATAATGGGTCATGTGAATAAAAAATCAGCAAATGCTTTTACTGAATTTTTCTAGTAAAAAGTATGGATTTAGTGAATAAAAAAAGCTATATCTATATAGCTTTTTTATATCTATATCTATATCTATATAGCTTTAAGCTTTTTAAGCTATATCTATATAGCTTTTTTTATTCACTAAATCCATACTTTTTACTAGAAAAATTCAGTAAAAGCATTTGCTGATTTTTTATTCACATGACCCAATGTGTTTCTTTTTTGCCTAAACCGAGTTTAAAAGTCAAATTTTATTGAGTTAAGCTCAGTTTAATTTAACTAGACTTTAAACTCTTACTGAAATACTGGCCCTAAGACAATCGCAACACATTCACATATTTTTACCCACACACACTCACTTTTGCAGCTGTCTGCTCTACTGTCTTAACTTTTTTGTAGACAGTTGGCGAGACAGTATCTAGGACAGTAGAATGATATTTAGCATATGAAATGACAGAAGATAATAAAATATAATTAATTGGAAATTTACAATAATTTGGCTCGTAGTTTTAACAAAAATTTCATCATAAAATAGAAATTTTTCACTATTGTGTCTACTGTCTTGCCAACTGTTTTACCAACTGTCTGGACTCTTATTCACAGACACAATTAGTTTTTGTTACTACCTCAAAATGCCGAAAAAGTACGCGATTCGCCAAAACTATTGGAACAAGGAAAACGTTTCCTTTTTTAAAGTGCCCAGTGACATTTTTAAACGAAAACGCTGGATGGATGCAAGGTATATTTAATATACCTAGGATGGATGGAATTCGGATCGACGAATGTCAAAGTAAAAGATAACAACACCAAACAGCTGTTTCTGACATTCGCCGAGAGATATGTGCTCTCAGCCAAAGAAGTAAAATATAAGGAAGTGGTGTAATAGCAGAAAAGTGTGGTATTTTCTATATTGGTGTTGGTTCACACAAATACAGAAACAATCACAAAGGGCCGTACCCATCTAGCATTTGGAAGATTGTTTGGTAAGCACGATTAATAGGCGATTCTTATTTTGATCATCTAGAAGATTAGTAGTGGAGATACAAAAACAAAATACATGAATATTAATTTAGGTTCGCGCAGAAGGCGAATATACGATTCTTCGCAGCAATCGTTTTTGAAATCAACAACAAATTTTGAATAGAAATAAGTAAGCCTTGCTTTATTTCTATTCAAAATACAAATTGTTTTAAAAAAGTGTTCTGCAAAATTGTGCAAAAAAAGTAAAATTACTTAAAAATAGTTAAATATTAAGCTAATGGCCAAAGTTTTCGGCGATAGTGAATGTGTTCCTTGGAGCAGCAAAAAACAACAAAAATTTGTATTGTTTTATAAAATGTTTGCAATAATTCAATCTTCTGTTATATCTGGCAGATGGCGAAACTGGCTCTTCATTATTTCAGTTTGGTTTTTGATTTTTTTATTTGTTTATACATAATTATTTATTCAATAATAGATTAAACAATATTTAATATGTGATTAATGCCGCAAACATAACAATAAAAAAACATTTAAATTCGTTGTTTTATTTTATAAAACCTATAAAAAACAATTGTATATATGAGTCTTTTACGTTTCGCATATAATGCTTCCAAAAGCGATTTATAATTAAATCTTCTTGGCGAACCGTAGTTGATTTTACGTAGAGAATCGCAAACAAATCCTCTTGGCGCGTCACAGATGCAACTTTTAGACGCACCGCAGAAGTTTTATTTTGAAGATTCGCCTAAGTGGAACAGTTTCATACAAAGAATGGAACTTCCGTGATCAGAATCCGACATCGTAAGCGATCAGATGGATCCTCTGGGCGAATCGTATAAGATTCTTTCGCGATTGTAAATGCTAGCTGGGTATTTGGTTGTATCGTAAAAGAAGGCCCAAACTGTTAAAGTTTTTTCTAATGCATTAATATTTTAGAAACATTTCAAGAATAGCAACAACTCTAATTATTTAAAAAAAATTTTGATCGCTCGCAATTGGCTTAGAAGTTATAGGCATGCAACGTTGGAAAAAGTGGACTAAAAATTTAGCTGATTTTTTAAGTTTTCCAACAAAACTAAACTTTATGGGTATCAAAAGAGAGATAATACAAGTATCTATTCAACAAGATATCAAACATAAAAATACATACATTTAAGATACAACCCTTTTTTTACTTAAAATCGCGAGGTTTTTCCAAATTTAATAAAAAAAAATAAATATATCAAAAGGAGGCCTTCGGATGCTGCTTAGGGCTTACAAACCTCAGTAAGTACCACACAGGCTTCTCTGTCTACAGCAGTTCTGAATGTAGTTATCTTTTTAATAAGTCTCTTTTTAATGTATTGCTTTCGTAAAAGAGAAATCACTAGCCTTTCAGACAAATTCTAATTATAAAAAAATTATATCTTAAGGAATTCTAAATTTGACACCTCGTTGAATAGATACGCACATTACCTTTGTTTTAATACCCATAAAGCTTAGTTTTGTTGAAAAACTAGAAAAACTGCAAGATTTTTAGGTAAGTTTTCTATATTTGAAGGCCTATCAATTCTAAACTTCAACTTTAATTGCAAATTAAATTAGGTTAATTTTTTAAAATTCTTATTTTTTGGGTTTTTCTGCCTAGTTCTTGTGTAAAAATCAGAAAAATTTAGCAAACAGGTACTAAATCTGATTCACTATGCTGAAAACAAGAGCGCCCCAAACATGTATTCAACTGCGAAAAATGACTGCGCCCCTGAAGCAGTGTTTATGTTTTGACAGATGTGGTTTGATCAAACTGGCGGAAAATCAACGGGGTCTAAATTGCATTTTTAAACCATTTTTAATAAGAAATATATACATTTCTAACACAAATAAGTTAAAAAAATATCGTTAGAAACTAAATAAAGCACTATTGTTAAAAGAATTTGAACCGTATGGACATATTTACCTGTGGAACGAATGCGCATTGTTTTTAAGTTTTCGGGAACTATTACAATTCTTAACCACACAACTCATATTGCATTTGTTTTAGTGGTCTTTTTTTAAAAATTTGTTGCTTTTTAAGCAGTGAAAAATGCTTAAAATTAAATTATTTTCAACTATTTTGCTGAGGAGTCTTCCAATCAGATGCCAGGGTTCTCAAAAATGTCAAAAAACACACTCTTTCTCGCTCGCACAATTTACGAATGGTGCGACAGTTCACGTACAGTGTATGTGTAAGCAACACCATTTCCTTATATTTTACTTCTTTGCTCTCAGCTTACTCAATCTTATATATAATTGAATCATGTTGTGTACGTGACTTCACCTCAGATCAGTGTTGCCGCAACGATTCTAAAAAAAGTATCCATGGAAAAGTCACAAATGTATCCACTTCCGAAAAAAGTATGCACATATTACAGTACTGAAACCCAATTTTTTAAACTTTCCTAACAATTCTATTTATTTAATTTGAGACTAGCAAATAGCTTTGTTAAAATGTAATAGTAAGAAACAAAGCATGTACATACAGTTGCGGTCAAAATAATAGCAGTACTTTTATATTCAGACACGTTTGGATAAATAATACTAGTCTATAAATTTTGGATCTTGTAAGTCCATTATTATTGTAGTAAATATGTTTTTGGATCGCCATGTAATAATATTTTGGCGACAGGATCGCCACACAATTTTATTCGCGACATAGCATCGCCATGTAAGGGTTCGCGATTATTTAAAAAAGGACTCGAGGATTTACTATTAACATTTTAAGGTCCTGCCTAATTGGTTGCCGGCGAAGTTCGCCACTGGCGCTATTTTTGTTTTTATTACATTTACAGCCGTTCACTATAAAAAGTGCAAAGGCTAAAGAGTTGAAGTCGGCAGCTATTAAAGCTCAAGACTTATTTAAAAATGAATTAGTAGGCAGCTTGTTAGAAGCTCAAAACTAATTGATTTATTTTCAAATATGTTCATCCTTTTATAGTAAACATAACGGTATTTTGTCTTAAAACTAGTTGACAATTGTTTGTGTAGTTTAGAATGTAAATAGAATCATATGTTCTTTAATTAGTGTAAAAGTAATAGTAGAATATCGTAATACATATTTGTAGTTTAGTATTAATAGTTTAATATGTGTGAGTGAGTAGAATAGAAAACGTAAACATAATCATATGTTAACATATTTGTGTAGGAGTAAAAAGTATAATATAATATCATATGTTTTGTATTCAGCCATATGGGTACATGTGTGCGAATGAGATAGATAGTAGTGCTTAGTATGAACATATGTTCTTATTGTTTGAATAATATCTTAGTATACCGTAGAGGTGTATTACTTTAGCTTAGTTTGAATATTATTGTGCATGTTCTCGAAAATTCTTACAGTAGAGGTTTTTATATTATTACTTATTTTAAGAAAAGCTTGTTTTATAATGAAATACATTAATGTAAATTAAATATTTAAATAATATGTATAGGTATACTACATTATTTCTATATGTTCTTTCAACACTGGTTCCACATCTGTACTCAGTTTCCGCTTATACAGAAAAATTTTCGAGATACAGGGTGTTTTACGTTTTTGGCATGTATTATTGTATATTTATTATGAATTATATATGCATGTATTATATTAGTATTATTGATCTAGAATCTAAGCTACTCACCTTAAAATAAAAAATAGTATTTTGTATTTTAGAAAAAATATCAACTTTTCAATCAATATATTAACCACTATCGTGTCATGTGCGATAGCGGAGCAAAAATTTTGAGATTCTCCAGCGAAATATTAACAAATTTTGTATCTTTTATTTTAGCGAAGCTGTTATCATCCAAAACGACAATTTAGAAGAAAACTGTTGATTAAGTGTATTTTACATGAAAAACAGACATTTTAAATTTGGACCATCGACTAAAGACAGATCGACTATATCTATATCTAAGCTATATCTATATAGATTTTTTTATATCTATATCTATATAGCTTTAAGCTTTTTAAGCTATATCTATATAGCTTTTTTTATTCACTAAATCCATACTTTTTACTAGAAAAATTCAGTAAAAGCATTTGCTGATTTTTTATTCACATGACCCAATAACTAATACTGAACACATGCCAAAAACGTAAAACACACTGTATCTGGAAAATTTTACAGTATAGGCAGAAACTGAGTACAGATTTCGAACCAGCGTTGAAAGTACATATAGGAATGATAATGGATTTACCAGATCCAAAGTTTGTAGACAAGTATTATTTATACAAACATGTCTGAATATAATAGTACTGCTATTATTTTGACCACAGCTGTATATAAAATAATAAATAATAATATTAGGGCCTAGTGCTTAAATATTTTAGGATTTATTTTTTTAAAAGTTAAAATAATGAACAATAATATTTAAACTTTAAAGGTATATTGCAATAAAAATTTTTGATTATGACGCGCTTTTGAAATTTAAGTCCCAAAACAGGGTTTTTTACTGGTTATTCAGTGTAAAATATACGATTTTTTGAAATTTTGATAGCGAAAGCCACTGATGTGAATAACATATTAAAATTTCAGATGATTCGGCTGAATAGCTTTTGTTTTCGATACAACACATTGCCGAAAAAAGTAGTTTTGAGATAAATGAGTGTAAGGGGAGTATTTATATTTCTGCTGTGCGCTCGATACCTGCTAAAACGGCTGTAGAAGCGGAGATAATGTCAGTATCTTTACAAAAATTTAACAGCAAATTCTCAAAAACTATACTTTTGAATAAGAAGAAAAAGAAGATAAAAATTTTAGACAACCTGCCCCTGCCTTAAAAAGGAACATATGTACATTTCAGTACTTCAGACTGTTATATTTTGTGTTATTTTTATATTTTTAATAAATTATGTTTATTTCATTAATTGTAAAAGTTTGATATTAAAAAAAAACTATATACAAAACATAACTGTTAAATAGCGATTACGATTAATAACCAATTAGATTTTATTTTAAAAATAATTATAATCATTATATAATCCTTGAGGGAGATGTTTCTGATAAGTTATTGATTTCGATTACAAATAATCAAATCATAATTACGAAAATAGTCAAAAAGAATAAAAATTAACCAAGAAACAATAATCCGACTACTTTTAGAAATTATTTTTGATTCTGTTTGAGGTCGACTCGTATCGCTTCAAAGGTGAGGTTGTGAAGTACAACCAGTCATTTTTAACTGAAATCGCCCCTACGCTGATACGGCTTTTACATTTAACACAGTTATACGAATAATAGTTATACGAAAACTTAATCAGTTTTATTAAAGTGTTGGGAGCTACAGTATGAACTTTGGGTTCATAGTTCCTTCTCTGTTACCGCTGCTAATGCTATACATAATAAAACAAAGAATCAAACATAATTCTAAAAGTACTCTGATTATTTTTCTTGATTACTTTTGATTATTTTCGACATCTAAAGTAATCGTAATTATTTTGCAATTTTTATAATTATATTACGATTATAAACAGAAAAGAATTGTACTTAATCAATTATTTTACAATTTTAAAAATATAATCGAATTGCTAATGAATACGATTAGTTATAATTATTTAACAGCTATGATACAAAATAATATATAAATACATAAAAAAGTAGTTTAATAGCTTATTCAGTTAATTGTAATGTAAATAAAATGGGTTGCTATTGCCCTTTATTTATATTAAATTTAAAAATTATTCGTTTTTAAGTATTTTGCAAAACAATATAACTTTACTTATTCCAAAAAAAAATTTACTAGTCTTATCGTTTATAGGTAAGACTTAAATTAGAAAAAATTCATTCAGCAGCAGCTGTGCTATGAGGCAGACTTAATATATTTATCACAAAATTGTAAAGTTCTTTGTAAAGAGGTTGCGTTATTGCATCTTTTGATAAGAAATTACTGTCCAAAAATGTCTCAATGTCATAATTTTTCTTAAAGTTTTGGTTAGATTTAAAGAAATGCCTCCTTTTTTATATTTTTGCAAATAAAACATATATTCATATATGAGTATGAAAAAGTATCCATAAATTGTTTCTTACGGCAACACTGCTTGGACTTATTCCTATGGTGTAATTATTCTAAGATTATTTAACCATGATGTTTCAGGGATGCTTTCCATTGTATTTCCGAAGTCTTTTTTGGTATGCCTTTTGTTACTGTTCCAAATAATATGCAGTTTTAGTTATCGGACCTCAAACTTAACTAGTGAAATTCTTCAATCTAACATAAACCAGGGTTGTTTTCCGTTGATTTTACGACCACTTATAAATACTTTGTGTTAGTATTGGAAGCAATTTAATAGGGGTATTCACGGGTTGATGCGAAACGCAGTTGCGACGATGCGAAAATGCATGATTGCGAACTTTCGCTTCATTCCAACAACAAACACATTGGAAGCAATTTTGCAACTTTTCTTGAATTATGCACTGCTCAAACCAATTGCGAGAACGCAAAAGCCGATGCTAAACAGATGATTCGTGTTTTCGAACGTGGTTGCCATCTGGGTAAAACTTTAAAAAGGTTAAGTTTATACGTAGATTTTAATAACTTTTTATGATTTCGAAATAAGGTGGCAATATATTTACTGTTCATTCGGCACTTAATTTTATTGCAAAATTAAGTTGCAATATTGATGTTCACGCGTAAGTGCGAAAATTACCTTGCATTTTCACACTCTTGCAATTCGCAACAACCCGTGAATACCCCTAATGTAAAATCGAACATAGTGCTATCCCTCTCCAACGGAGTTTCCCCATCTCTTTATCTCTGACATGTACATCCAACATGCAGCAACTTCTGGGGCCGAAGTTCGATGAAATAATGAAATATGGCTTTTGTTCTTCGTAACATATGTTTTTAACTAAATATCCAAAAAGAGCTATTTTGATGTTTTTTATTTTTTATGAATTATGAAATAGCAAAAATGTTTAAATTTTGCATAAAAAAATGTTTTTTTCAGAAGAACTTTCTGAAAATTTCCGAAACTATTCAGCTAAAAAATAATGTTGATGTAACTTGGAGGTAATTTAGCTGATTTTTGGATTTTTTTTATTTTACCAAATCAGACTAACTGTTCTGGAGTTATGTTAAGATCTGTGATGAAATCTCCTTAATTTTTAAAATAGTGGTTTATCGCGAGAACCAGAGTCAATTCAAAATAAAAATATAAAATAAACTGGCCATTTCAACCCTTGGAAGGACATTGACCTAGCTTGCGTTGTGCGTGTTATTAAATGTTTGAACACAAATGATCGAGAACTGGACCTACGTGTTTTATGCCGACTTCGAACGGCTTATGTTCTCAAGAAGCTTTACATGGCAATTTTTACTCTCTGAGATTTGCCATTGTCTGTAGAGAGGTGACGAAAATAAATTCAATTGAAAAAACTTTCTGTCTGAGCTGGAATTGAACCCGGGCTACCGCGGTTCTTTAGCTTAGGGGCCACGCACTCTAACCACTAGGCTACGTCCGCCTACAAATAATCTAAATAATAGGCTAAGATCTTCAATTTAGCTGCGGATTTTTTATTTTACCAAATCAGACTAACTGTTTATGTTAAGATCTGTGATGAAACATCTTACATTTTTAAAATAGTGATTTATCGCGAGAACCAGAGTCAATTAAAACAATGTGAATTACAAGATTAAAACTTCATTATCCCATGTATCTGAATTGACTCCAAAAACTTATGCCGCAAAAAAAAATGTCTTTTGTTCCTCTGTTTTATTCTTGATCCGTGATCGAGCAAAATTACGAAGGGCACGACGAGACTAGTGCATATTAATCTTGTACAATTTTGCTCAATCACGGATGCTGTAATTCGGCTGCAGGTTTTCCTATTTATATGCACATCACTGTATATGATGGCATGTAATATGCCTCGTAGAGACGTTATGATATCGCAGGGCATAAGATATGCCATGGCATAGACGGTCCCCACTAGATTCTTCGATGCCTTGATGGCATGTGCTATACCTCGTGAAGACGTAACGTAATAATATTGTTGACTTTATTAAGAAATAACTTTTTAAAAAGTTTTCAAACACTTTTAAAAATAAAAATCTTCAAAGACATGTTCGAATTTTATTTATAAGTCAAAGACTAAAAGATTTTTGGATTATTATTAAATATTCGAGCTCTGTAATAAATACGAAATGTAGTTCATGCATTTGTTTAATTTCTGTAAAAATATACAGCTACATATTGGCATTTCCACAGGAAAGTCTACCGTGACCAAAAAATTAAAACTTATTATTTGATGATATTATCTAAGACAAAAACATTTTAATTTTATTAATTTAAGCAATTTCTTCATAAATTCATAAGCCATATTCAGATCAAATCGTCTGCACTGCTTCACAAATTTAGTTTTTCTTTTTCGTAGATGTTTAGTAAATGTTTCGTAAAATTTTTTGTTTTAGTAAAAAAGGAAGGCATTGGATAAAGATAATGAAAAAATAGTTGAGACAAAGAAAGGAAAGGCAAAATAGTTTTTTAATTAATAAATACATAATTACTTAACTACCTAATTACTTAATTAAACTACAATGGAAATTTAAGTAACGTAACCCAAATCAAAAAGCCTAATAAAAAAGAAACTAGAGAAGATTTTTAAATTTGATCACTTAGAAAATAAACTTGTGTTATTTTAAAACCTAAAAAAAGTTCTATACAAAAAGTCTTGCCCAATTCAGAGATTTTTGTAATCCAAGTCAAAAATCACTTCCGTCTTTTGTAACATAACGCCAGCACATATTTTTGCTTATTCCTTAGGGTCGATTGTTGTCATTGTTTTACTTAATATAGTGCTACTTAATTCTACATAAATATAAAAACTTTTTAAAAATTAGACATTTTCATTCTTTTTTGTTAATACTTCTTCGTACGAATCTTCCGTAACGTCAGTTTGGAAATGCCCATATTCAAAAATAATGTCGAAACAATCAGCAGCCCTGTAACCATACCGGTCGATAGGAACCTGTGTGTCTAAAATGTTCTTCCAACAATACATATGCACACGATTTCAAACTATATTTTTTTGTAAAATATTTTAGTTTCAAGATAAAAACGGTTGCCTATTTAGTATATTAATGAAACTGTTATTACTTCTTAAGCTACTAAGAATATTTTAATTTCAAATATACTTAGCGATTTTATTAAAGAAAACACCGAAAAATTCTTTAGTTAAAATTATAATTTTATTAAAATTATTTTTGACATTTTACATACTAAACAGGCCCCCCATATTTAATTTACTATCCATAAAATTGTAAAGGAAATTAAAAAAAATAATTACCTGTAAGACTACATTAAATTAACTCAAATCATTTCAATTTTGTTTTCATAACTCATGAGGGGGGCTCTTTTGGAGGTGTAACAGAAACCTGAACACTTCAAATTGGGCTGAAAGTATGTAAAACGATTTAAACCATACAAATCGAAACATTTTTAAATTTAATTCAATCAATATAATTTATAAAATTTGATATGGTTCAAAGAAGAATTGCTGCCTGATGCGAAATCGTACGGAACGTTCACATCCTGAAAATATAGAAGCAGAGAGACACACACACAAGAGTTGGATACCGAAATTTTATAATGAAAAAGTTTTAGTTTTCTTAACGTCAATATGATTGCGATTTTGTTCAAGATGTATATAAATTCTATAATCAATATTTCTAGAATTAATTTTGTTTCCATGTTGATAACTTTCAAAATCTAACCTTAGTATTATTAACATGAGTTTTTTTTTATAAACAAATTTTTAATGCAATTGGGGGAAATAATTTAAGTACTTACGTTAAAAGAACTTACGCTAATTTTGATGTAAGAATCCGTCCAGTTCTTGCTTCAACATCTTCTGAAATTACAACATAGAATTGGCTTGCCGTTTTCTAAGTTTAAAACTTAATTTTTTCAATTATCAAAAATAATATTTCCCATATATTTAGCAAATAAGAGCGTTTAAAATTGAAAAGATGTCCAAGTTGAGTACTTCTATGCAAGTCCTTTGGACTCCAGAAAAGTTTGGAAACTAATGATAACTTTGATTTCAAAACATTCTTTGATCAAACTTTAAATTTCTTATTTGTATACTAGGTTATAGCATGTTACATCTAAGGAGATTTTGGTTTATCTCTTTATATTATTACAATTCATCTTTTAATCTCACTTCAAATGTCGTATTTGTATTCTAGTTTATAACATGGTTCATCATGGAGTTTGGTACATCTAAGAATAATTAGCGGCCTATGGAGAATTGTTGATCTTTAGCAAGGCGAGTTAGAAAAATACTATCTATTCTAAAATTGATTTCGAAATGTCAAAATTTATGCTCATGCTTACGCATTCAAAAAGAAAGAAACAATTACATATGAAAAAAAGATACTTATTCGGAAATATTTTTGTTATATTCAAATAACTACCAACCCTCCATTTATTTCTGCAGATAAACTTCAATAAAAAGGTGCCATCGTAGTGTTGCGTCTAGAACAAGCTAGCTGGACAAAATTATTTTTTTACGTT
The DNA here is from genome assembly GCA_963920525.1 of Dichetophora obliterata. Taxonomy (NCBI): domain Eukaryota; kingdom Metazoa; phylum Arthropoda; class Insecta; order Diptera; family Sciomyzidae; genus Dichetophora; species Dichetophora obliterata. The sequence continues at coordinate 197,861,506 of OY986437.1, read as the reverse complement.
TATGTATTTATAGGGTCAAAACAAAACAAAAAGTTATAGAGGGATGTCAGATATACACCGTTCACCAGCTGGCAAACATTCTACCGCCCCCTTTTACCCACAAATTTTTTATTTTTACAAAACATTAAAAAGACTATTTAAGACGGTGTTGGTCGTATTAGACCTAAATTTAGTTTACAATATAGTTACTTTAGGCAAATGGACCAAAAATGGGCGTGGTGGAACTTTATATACCAATTTTTCAGAAATAATTCAATTTGACTACTGGGCCGATTGCAGATTTATTCAAGTACGAGATGATTAGAAAAATAATTTGCCACACCCCCTTTTACCGCTCACAAATTAAGAAAAATGCAAATTAAACAACATTCAAATTAAGTGTTCATATTTCTCCCGTAAATATCCGAAGCGTAAAGACCCTGCAATCTGTCTATAATCTTCATTTAAAAACACGTGATAATGTTGGTGCATATCATACTGAACCCTTTCGACCTTGGCGGTGGCAATTGCCACCATCAAATTCAGAAGTTTGCCTTTCCGGCGCAACGGCATATTATGCTACTCACAAACAGAGGGCGCTACAAACGGCCTTATCGTATCGCAATTGCAACAACGAAAAAACAAAATATTTCAAATTTTGTTTTAGTGTTATTTACGTACATAATAGGGAAAACAATTAACTTTTTACGGAAAATAATTCAGGGCTGAAAGGGTTGAGAGAACAAAAATTAATTAAAAATAGTTAAATAATTTATTTTATATATTTTAATTACTATATTGTTTTAGAATTATATTTGAGCTTAATGCCAAATAAGTTCATAAAGCAACAGGTTGCAAGAAGTTCTTTGCAGAACAAACAACCAAGCAGACTAGACAAACTGTTTCGTTGATAGCTACATCAACTCATCAGTAGTCTTCTGTGGTTTCTGCTGGTGGATTGTAAATTCAAATTAAATTATAAGCCTTCAAATAAAAGTTATTTATTGGAAAGATGTAGTCTAAGCAAGCAAAAAAAAAATGTTATTGCGAAAGTGTGCGAAAAGATAATGGTATCCAAATGTTAGAAATATAAATAAAATATTGAACTTTATTAAAACTCATTTTTGTGGAACTGTTATTAAAATAGTATTAAATTTTTTTTCAACTTTTCTATTAATTTCATTAGAACTTACCCTCAACTTTGAAATCCATTTAACAAAATTTCTTTAAACTATGCACAAACAAAAAAATTAGCTTATTTTCACTAGCAGTCAATTTCAACCGAATTGCAATTATATTTTCAACAAAACGACTTCTCTCACTTCCACTGTCTACTGTGGCAATTTGCTGATATAAAACCAAAACAATTGTTGATCTTCCGACTTTGAGAATATTTCTTATAAAAATACAGTTATTTTCATTAAACCAGAGATTCAATTTTGTCCAGCTAGCTTGTTATAGATGCAAAACTGTGCAACGCTAACTTTAATTACTTCCCGCTTCTAAGAATTTATCGGTGATGACAACGTAATGCATAACAACTGTAAGCGTGATGTGGCCTAATCTGGAATTTTAGATATCAAATAACTACAGTTTTATCCAGCTTTAATTCTGAAAAGAACCCGAAAAAAGGTAAAAAATACATTCATTATTAACTGTAAAAAAATATTCAGCTCTATCAGGAATACTTTTTCACGCGGAATCGGAAAAGGGAGTTTTCATTTTTAATATAAAGCTCAAATACATTTTGAAAATTTTTAATGCAAATTTGTTCATCTACGGTTGATAAACATATTTGCATTAAAATTTTTCAAAATGTATTTGAGCTTTATCTTAAAAATTAAAACTCCCTTTTCAAATGAACAAATGCAAATTTGTTTTTCTACGGTTGATAAACATATTTGCATTAAAAATTTTCAAAATGTTCTTAAGCTTTATCTTAAAAATGAAAAGTCCCTACCCGAATCCGCGTAAAAAATTATTCCCGATAGGGCTGATGGTGAAAATAATTTTTGTCTCATTTTCTTTAGTGTTTTTTTTCGATGTTTGCGCATGTGGCGTAGAGATGATTTTCGTTCAATTTATTTTCTTATCTCCTATCTTGTGCGACAAAAGCAGGGTACCTTCCATAATAAAAAGAACTATAGATGAAGTATTGAGCATGTCCGCCATCTTTGCTGTGACCTAACAGGTGCTCGTTGTTGCAACCGTAGTCACAATTTATTCACAGGGTGTAAAGATTTTAAAATGTCGAAATTTTTCTTATGAAAACTTGGTTTACTGAAATAAGATAAAAAATCGTTAAAAAAAACATGTCCAAAATAAAGTATATATATTTTTTAGTACTGTTGGTGAAAAAAATTGCATATTTTGTAGAGGTGTTTTCTCCCTTTTTCAACCCTTTACACAAACTACGTTGCTTGATGTGTTAGACAGAATTTTTACTGAAATTTGACATTTTCTTTTGTATGTATTCATCAAGTGTCACATTTGACGAGCATCAATGACGAATAACGCAGTAAATTTTTACGTTGCGCTGGGAATACATTATCTATAGTTCTTTGTATCATGGATACCTACTACTATCGTCGCTTACTGTGTAAGGTACATGTCACCAGTGTTTTTAGCGGCCATGTCCGAACAAATGTAATAGTTTATTGTTAACTTTGGAGGCATCGCTACATTGCATATATATTTTTAAGAAATATTTGATTACGTCATGCGTCCATTTATCACTAGGCGTCGTTAGCAGTTACCTACTTGCATAGTCGCTTACGATGTAAGGTATATGCCATTTAGTGCATTCAGCAGAAAATCTGCTACGCAAATGTTGCACAACTGTCGGGCTGAATGGTATGCGCTCACACAACATGTTCCCCGAGCGGTCGTTATCTTAGGAAGCGAAAATATTATATGCTACTTCGCTACCTGAGCGCTTTTTCGGATAAATAAAAAATACATTTTATTTTAGAAATAGGAATAAATTTATTCCCAGAATAAATTACGCCTAAACGCGTCCATTTACCATTGGGTTGAGTTTTCATCACTCGCGAATTTTTAAATAAATTAATCTTTTTATCATGACCAGTTCATAAATTTGACCCCTTCAGGGATTAATTTGGATGAGTATAAACTATTTTTCTCAAGTTTATGTTTTTTGTATGAGGACTCTCAGTGTTCAGAAGAAATGTTGGGGGTAAAAAATTATAGGATCACATTAAATATGACTCCTTTAAGAGCCGTTCATAAAATAAACTATTTTTGAAATTATTTATTTTTTGAAGGGGACCCCTCAGAAGGATGGAAGATAGGGGTCGGTTCTTTTTAGAATTAAATGCTAGGGACGGTGGAAAAATAAGAGGACCTTATGACAATCCTGGGGTCAATCCAAGGGAGCTACGTTAATTGTTTGCCAAATTAGTCTCATTTTTTAAAATAGTGCAAAAATTCTAATGAAGTAAGATTACCATAGCAATAACTTCTGAACGAGATATATTTAATGAAATATATCAAAACTAAGTTGACAGCTTATACAAAATTTGCAACCGATGAGAATGACATCAGAAAGCACAAATAGGCAAAAATAGCAAATTGGCTGACTTTGACAGTTTTCGTCACTAAGAAGGAGAGCACATTCAGACCTAACACTAACTTGTCTGTTATACCATTGTTTAAACTCAGTTTATTTTTGAACAGCTTAGTAAGTTTTTCAAACAATTTACATGATGACCTTTTTCGATTTCTATAGCAAGTTAAATAAGAACAAAAGCTAGATTTCAGGGCATGTAAAAATTCTACTTTCTATTACATTTGGCGCAAATTCTTTCATTCAAATCAAGTTCCGCTAAAGAGGTCTGCGGAGCGAATATACTCATAGTGGATTTAACAACGTACCTCTTTGTACAACTGGTAGAGTTTGAGGGAAATATTTCGAAAATATAACTTTAACTCTACCCATATAATTTGATTCTCTTATGTCTTTAATAGTTCTACTCAGGAATGTTAGCGTGTGCCTTATGGGTCATGATATACTTATCCCAAAAATTTTACACTAATTCGCAATTTTCCATTTTGACCTTACATTAGCTTAGAAGAAATTTTAAGCAATTTCTTTCTCTAAGTCCTCTGTCCCATTTTTTATTTAAAAAAATTTATATTTTCCTTTAAATAAGCAAATTTGTATTATATATAAAAATAATAAATAATAAACTGGCCATTTCAGCCCTTGGAAGGACTTTGACCTAGCTTGCCTTGTGCGTGTTATTAAATGTTTGATCACAAATGACCGAGAACTGGACCTACGTGTTTTATGCCGACTCCGAACGGCTTATGTTCTCAAGAACCTTTACATGTCAATTTTTACTCCCTGAGGTTTGCCATTGTCTGCAGAGAGGTGACGACCGAACAGAAAAATTAATTCAATTGAAAAAACTTTCTGTCTGAGCTGGAATTGAACCCGGGCTACCGCAGTTCTTCAGCTTCAGGGCCCGCACTCTACCCACTAGGCTACGGTCGCCATATGGTTGCATTATATGATTGCATTTTATTTAATTATTCCCAAAAAGACGTTATTTTTATTAGTATTTTAGCTTATAACTTTTCATTTAAATATAATACCGCGGTATAAGTTATGTCCATCCCGGAAGATAAAAGTGACTTTTTGAGTTACAAAGAATTTACAAACAACTTTACTCTTTCGTATAGAATAATAGTATATATATATATATAAAAGAACGGAAGGATTTGAAAAAACTTTTTGGTTTCCCACAAATTCGACGACATTTTAACCCATTTTCTGCCGCGCTGCAAAATTTTGACCAGACATTGTTTATTTTTATAACATAAGAAACATTTAACCACTTTGTTATTCTACTTATCCAGACCACTTACAGCAAATCGGACAGGACAATCAACAAAATATTTTTCAACCTTCATTTTGGGGGGGGGGGGGGTCAATGTATCATAATAAATGTAATATTTATAAACAAAATCGCAATCATATTCAAAAATTATATATAGAAACATAAAATACACTAGATAAAAAATTTGATATTTATATGAATGCATGTAAACATATTTATGCATGTATGTATATAGGATATATATACTAAAAACATAAAAGATTGTCATAGAAAATTTACGCTTTTGTATAAAAGTTCCAAACGGGAAGAAAAGCCTTTCTTTCATTTCAATAAGGATTGAATGTGAATGTAAAGAAGATCCTTGCACTCAAAATGAAACTCAAAAGAAGTAAACTCTGAAGAAGCTGGACGACAGAGCTAAAGAATGATACAAAGAAAGTTATATACATGAATAAAGGTACATAAATATATTGAAATTAATATATTATAATGATTGAATATTTATATCAATAGGCTATCAAGAATGAAGTTGTAAAAGGTAAAATTATAATAATGTATGTCTATTTAAGATATTTGCACAAAATATATTCAAATTTAAATATTATACTTAAAGTTGGCAGAAAAAACACGCGACAAAGAGCAATACATACCAGCAGTAAGTAAGAGCATAGAATGTGGTAGGTATACCTCTCAAAAACAAATAACTCGGAAACCAAAACCAAAAGTTCTCTCAAAAAGCTAACTGAATCAATCAATGACTGTTATTTTTCGCTCTGAAAGATATAGCAAAAGTTATATGGTATTTATGGAAATATGTTTATGAATGTCTGTGGAAATATGCAATCACAAATAATACACAAATATATCATTAAAAATGAAATATTAATTTTTGTTTTATATTTTTTAACTGTTATTTTTAAGTCTTTTTTTGTACCAAACACATTTTATTTACTCACAACAATAACCAAATTTTATAATTAAATATTCATTTATGTTTTAAGACTTAAAATCTAAATTTATTTCTGATTTGAGGGATTTCTAGAGATTTTTCTCACTATAATCTCATAAAATGTTGCAACATTTTAATTGAGAGATCTTTGTGTTTTTTTCACAAAGATGTATCTTAACATAACCTCACATAACATTATACAATAG